>CM065720.1:24798348-24800848 GCA_033310375.1 Conus canariensis
CACGCACAGACACACATACATACAACACACACACGCGCACAGACACACATACATACAACACACACACACACACACACACACACACACACACAAAACACACACACAAAACACACACACACATACAACACACACACACATACATACAACACACACACACGCACACACACACACACACACACACACACACACACACACACACACACACACACACACACACACCACACACATGCAACACAACACACACACACACACACACACACACACACACACACTTCCTTTTCCTTTCTGCCCGCAGTCTCCTTTTTACCCACTCTTCCCCCCACTTCCCCTTCCTTTTCCACAAACCTCTCCCTTACTCTCACCCTCCTCTCACTTCTCTTCCCTCACACAGCTGCATGGTGTTGTTACCCACACAGGTGGCGATGGGTCAGGGTCAGGCGGAGGTGGCCATGCAGTTGCTCCACCAGTGTGCCAGCAGTGGGGAGTGGTTGTGCCTGAAGAACCTGCACCTGGTCACCGCCTGGCTGCCCACCCTGGAGAAGGTAGGATGGCGTCAAATCAGTGTGTGACGATGTGGGTTTGAGGGGGTGGCTGTGTGTTTCATATTTGCTTAACAGCTGTGTTTTTGTTTTGTTATTTCATTCGCTTGCTTGTACACAGCTATGATGCTTGCTTTTGTACACAGCTATGAATTCTTTTTCGATTGTGTCTTCCTTTCTTTTTTCTCATCTTTCTTCCTTCCTTCTTTCCTTTCTTTCCTTCTTTTTCTCTGTCTGTTCTTCCTTTCTTTTTTCTCTCACTCTCTTTTTCTTTTGTTGCAAAGAAGACAATGATTGTGTCAGTACACCAAACATTAGCACATTAATAAATGGAGACACTCTGTATCAAACACTGAAATGCTAGAGTTCACATGAGAATGTCCATCGGTAGAACAGCATACAGACTTGCAGGATGAATGAGAGTTAATACAGAAAAGAAAAAACACAAAAACAAAAAGTGGGAAAAAATGGGAGGACGAAGGACACACAAAATAAAGAAAGAAAAGAAGTTCAAAAAAAGATGTGAAAAAAATTTGGAGGTTGGAGGACAATAAAAAAAAAAAAGAGAGAGAAAAAAAGAGGGGGTGGTTGAGGAGGCTCTTCTCCTCCTAGGTGAATTGCCTGGCAAGGCTTATGAGCTCCATCTATACCTGGGTTTGTTTGAGATCACAGTTGTCCTTCTCCTACGCTGGCTTCCAACCAAGGCTATCGAGCCCTGCCTACCTGTTCAGTCATACCGCCAGACACTCAGTTGCACCATGATAGCAACTGTGTGGAAATGGGGGGCACTGCGGGAAGGTATTGTTAGGGGCATTTCAATGTTGGAGAGGCCATACTGCAATGACTTCCTGCCTGGCGTGTCAAACAGGGGTCACACGGCAATCTCTACACACAGAAAGTTGCGCAGGTCACTTTCCTTGAGTGAGCAGGATGTTTGGTCCAGACCTCACCATCTCCCAAGGCAAGGGAGGGTCAGGTGGTCGGAGAGCATGATCATGTGTGCACCTGGTTTGATTTCCCCCATGCCAGGACAATGCTGGATGATGTCGTCAGTCTTGAAAGGGGAAATTCATGACCAGATCAGGAGAGAGAGAGAGAGAGAGAGACGGGCAAAGAGAGTTACAAGAGTCATTTTCAGTTCAATGAAGATTGGTTGTACCGGGCCATTGCACTTTTTTAGTCAAGGAGAGCACTAAGACTGAACAGACAGTGTTAAGACAAATAAGTAAATTAAGAGAATAATTCTTCCGTGGAAGCTCCACACACATCACTCTTGTTGCCATAGATCACAGCTCTGGTGGCATGCTAGTTTTAGGTTTCCCATATTTCCTGAACAGCACTGAATCGACTCTCAATACAGTGGTGGCATGCTAGTTTTAGGTTTCCCATATCTGCTGAACAGCATTGAATCAACTCTCAATACAGTGTCTCTTCTGGTGGTATGCTAGTTTTAGGTTTCCCATATCTGCTGAACAGCACTGAATCAACTCTCAATACAGTGGTGGCATGCTAGTTTTAGGTTTCCCATATCTGCTGAACAGCACTGAATCGACTCGCAATACAGTGTCTCCTCTGGTGGCATGCTAGTTTAAGGTTTTTCCATATCTGCTGAACAGCACTGAATCGACTCTCAATACAGTGGTGGCATGCTAGTTTTAGGTTTCCCATATCTGCTGAACAGCATTGAATCGACTCTCAATACAGTGGTGGCATGCTAGTTTCAGGCTTACCATATCTGCTGAACAGCACTGAATTGACTCTCAATACAGTGATGGGCATGCTAGTTTTAGGTTTCCCATATCTGCTGAACAGCACTGAATCGACTCTTAATACAGTGTCTCCTCTGGTGGGTTGCCCCATGATGACTTGAACGAAATGGCTTCTCCAGATTGCTGGTGTTCACACTGTTGAAGGAAGAAGTGTTGGGGAGGATGGAAGGGGAGGGGGATGGATGAGCAGTG
>CM065720.1:24805848-24833348 GCA_033310375.1 Conus canariensis
TCGGTATTTATCCTTGGAATTTATTAGTTTGTTGTAATTTAGTCCCTTGCGGATTCATTCCAAGAACTGGCCCTCAGCACTTGTGTCTTAAGAGGCTATCTTTTTATATTTTCTACTTTTCATAAGAAAATGTAGCTTGTTTTGCTCTTTCATGATTTTCTTTTGCTTCTTAGGTGGCACCTTTGGTTGGGTTTTTGAAAACTCACCAAACATACTACGGTATTGCACACCAGACTTTTCTAGGATAGCATTCTTCTTAAAACCGAAAAGGCAAAGGAGTCAAATTACCACTTTCCGCGGTCACTGAGGAGAAACAATCAGGTTTCGAAATATCGGTATCTGACCAGGAGTTATATGCTAGTGAGTTTTCTCCCTATTGGAGAATGTCTCCCCCTTGGAGACTATAAGCTTGCTGAAGGCTCATTTTGAGAAGCATTTATTTCATTTTTTTTTCCCATTCACCCACTTAAGCACATACTGTTAGTTAGGCAGAATGATCTACCACTGCAGATATGAATGCTTATCTCCCCTATTTTTTCAATCTAAGACATAAGAGCAAGCTTTGTTTATAATTGAATATTTCATGCAATCATTGCAACACCAAGCTGCTCTGTAAGTTGCTGGAATGGTGCTCGGTATTTATCCTTGGAATTTATTAGTTTGTTGTAATTTAGTCCCTTGCGGATTCATTCCAAGAACTGGCCCTCAGCACTTGTGTCTTAAGAGGCTATCTTTTTATATTTTTCTACTTTTCATAAGAAAATGTAGCTTGTTTTGCTCTTTCATGATTTTCTTTTGCTTCTTAGGTGGCACCTTTGGTTGGGTTTTTGAAAACTCACCAAACATACTACGGTATTGCACACCAGACTTTTCTAGGATAGCATTCTTCTTAAAACCGAAAAGGCAGAGGAGTCAAATTACCACTTTCCGCGGTCACTGAGGAGAAACAATCAGGTTTCGAAATATCGGTATCTGACCAGGAGTTATATGCTAGTGAGTTTTCTCCCTATTGGAGAATGTCTCCCCCTTGGAGACTATAAGCTTGCTGAAGGCTCATTTTGAGAAGCATTTATTTCATTTTTTTCCCATTCACCCACTTAAGCACATACTGTTAGTTAGGCAGAATGATCTACCACTGCAGATATGAATGCTTATCTCCCCCTATTTTTTCAATCTAAGACATAAGAGCAAGCTTTGTTTATAATTGAATATTTCATGCAATCATTGCAACACCAAGCTGCTCTGTAAGTTGCTGGAATGGTGCTCGGTATTTATCCTTGGAATTTATTAGTTTGTTATATATATATATAATATATATATATGTCATGTGGATGCTCTGTATACCAGGATGCTGAAGAACATTCTTTATTATTTGTTCCAATGATTAATCTTCACTGTCACTGATATTTTTTTTTTCTTAGAATACAAGGTTCCTCAAGGCACAGTTCTCACTTACATAACATTCCTTGTCCCTGTCTCTCTTAGGGTCTGTCTGGCCAAGTGGAGAAAGCACTGATCTCTTGACCCAAGGGTCCAAGGTTTGATTCCCACTGGAGACAACCAGGATATTTTGCTTCAGAGTCGACATGTGTGCCGATTCCAACCCTCCTTCAAGTCTAGATGGGGCTTTAACTGAGGGTTCATGTGTGTGTGTGTTTGCGTTTATAATAATGATAATGGTAATAATATTGATAATAGTAATTATTATCACTATTATCATTGTTATTAAGAAGAAGAAGAAAAAGGAAAAGAAAAAAGGAGTGAAAGAAGAAAATTGCATGGCAGTTACTCCCATTTCATCACACATAGAAGAGCAGGCTGTCATGTGACACAAAATGGACGATACCCAACACAATGCAAACAAACAAAACAAGAAAAGTCATTCATGCTAGTGTCATGTTTCAACATCATCTCCGAAAAAAGAACATGATACTGGAATGGTAGGATTAAAACAGTTGCACATGCAAAAATCTTGCTAGTGCTGAATTCCAGAATTCCATTTAAGGAAAAGAAAAGATGAAAACAATCGTCTTTCTCTATCCTGGTGCACAGGACTACCAAGAGGTGATTGCCAGTCTCCCGGAGTTTGACAAGCCCTCTTACTTTGGCCTGCCCGAGAACATTGAGCGGTCTGCCCAGCGCATCATCAGCACACAGGTCATCTCCCAGCTGCGTGTCCTGCAGAGGGCCGATGCCAAGGCCAGCCGCTTCGACAAGGAAGTGTGGGCCACTCAGCTTGGGCCTATCCTCAACCTGTGGAAGAAACTCAACCAGGTGGGAGCTGGGGCTGGTGCTTGTCTGTGTTGTTACTGTTTATTGGTTTATGGTTTGTTAAGATGATTTTTTCCCACATACTTACATGTTCAGACTTGGCCTGAGTAATATCCCGATTACCATATTGATATCCACAGGAGTGCCATGACACACACACACATAAACAAGTATTGTGTTTCATTTTCTAAACGTACACTACTGCATTTCAATGAGCTATATGTGCTGCAGCGTTAAATGATCTAATGCTATTCAATATTTGACTAGCCACCTTTGTGGAGTAGTAGTGTCATAGGTTGTTGCTGGTAAGTCTTGGTTTAAACCCCATCAGATCCATTATATCAGTGGGTTTTGTGTTTTTGTGTGCGTATGTGTCCAAGTCAGCTACTACTCAGAGTTCTTGATAATACTACAGCTTTCTCAGATAAACCAACAGAGTATAAAATGAGTCACACGAAGTAAATTCATCCAGTCATTTCTATGGTGCAAAATTAAGAGCTTGTACCTGTGGTACAATGCGAGTCATTATTTTGCTCATGGAGTGTTGTTTTGTTCATTGAGTCTTGTTCACCACCACCACCTCCTACCAAGCAAACCAGTTGACCTGGCGCTTTCTGCAGGGCACCAACCTGATCCAGACAAAGGTCTCCATGCCGACCGACAGGTCCGGCAAACAGTCACCGACCCTGGCCTTCCTCCTGTTGGAGCGCTACAACGGAATCAAACTTGTGCAGTCCGTGCACGCCTCTCTCGCCGCCCTGTCCAAGGTTATCAGGGGCACACAACTTTTAACGTCGGAAGTGCAGAAGTTGGCGGGGGCTCTCCTACAGCAGGAGGTTGGTGACCTTGACATTGATGGAGTTGGACTGGTTTGGGTTTTTTTCTTCGACTCTTACTTATTGCCCCTGCTTTTTATGTTTCATTGTTACAAATATGGGGAGTTTGTGTTATACTCCCTGTTTGGCTAGTATACTTACCATGTCAGACCATAGCATTCAACGGCAGTTAGCCAGCTCTGTCAGGCCGAATTTTTTCCGTGGCCAATGCAGTCATAAGACAGTCACGTGATGTCACCCCACTTCCGGTCCCGGAAGAAGCCAGTGTCAACTTCCTATAAGTCATTCAGCGAGGCCTGGTGTATGGTGACCCCGAGAACCTTGGCGCCAGAGGGGAAGGTAGGGAGGGAATTAGAGTCTGACATGGTAAGTATACTAGCCAAACAGGGAGTATAACACAAACTCCCCATTTTGGCGTCATATACTTTACCATGTCAGACCATAGCAGAATTTAAAGGAATCGGAGGAGGGCGAGCGCCCTAGTGGTTCTTGGGGTTGACCGATATGGCTGCATTGGCCGCCACAAAGGAAATCCCCTTAGACCCATCAGCTCTGGTCATGCGGATATCCCTCAGGTAAAAATTAATGAAGGGATTTTCCGAACGCCAGTAGGCTGCCTCCAGCAGGTGGCGCACGGGGACAGAGTACTGGAACGCTGTGGAAGTGGCCAGTGCTCTGACCTCGTGGGCCCTGGGTGATAGGACAGGGAGATCCTTGTACGCCTGAGCGTAGGTAGATCTCACCGTCTTGGAGAGCCACCTGGAGATAGTTCCCGCCGAGATATCTCTAGTATTGTTGGGGTTGAGGGAGATAAGGAGTCGTCTCTGGGAGGAGCGCCTGGGGCGTGTGCGTTCCCAGTAGTACCTGAGACACCTGGAGGGGCAAAGGTCCATGTCTCCATCTTTTTCTCCCTTTCCCAAGATGTCAGAACTCCGGAAGGAACTTGAGAGAGACTGAGCCGTCCCTGTGGAAGGCGATATCTGTGGGGTCACCGCTGAGGGCGTGAATCTCACTTCGTCTTCTGGCCGAGGCCAGGGCGAGGAGAAAGGTGGTCTTAAAGGAGAGGAGGTCAAAAGGAATAGAAGCAATGGGTTCAAAAGGGGTTTTTCTGAGGGCATCGAGGACCGTAAAAAGGTCCCAGAGGGGAATGCGCCTAGGGGACTGAGCTTCCCGTAGAGCAACTCCTCTAGACACCTCTCTGAGGAGAAAGTCATTGTCAAAAGAAGGGCCCCCCAGTTGACGAATGGTAGTGCAGATAGCTGATCTGTAGCCCCGAATGGAGCCAGCCGACAGTTTAAGGGAAGAGGATAGGTGGGAGAGGAAATTTCCTATTTGGATGTTGGAGGGGCAGTAATGGGGAACAGAGTTATCTGAGCACCAGGTTATCCATCTCTCCCAACGGTAGTTGTAGAGGGATTCGGTGCTGGCTCTGCGAGATGCCGAGGCGAAGTCCCGTAATCCCTGAGAGGCCCCTGCCCCGGCTAGTGTGTCTAGGACGGACTGGGGTCTCTCCGAGTGGGGGGTAGATGCAGATGTTCGCAGTTGGGCTGGCATAGAAGCCACGCGTGTAGGCGAAGCATCTTGGGATTGGAGTGAGGAAGACCTGACCGGGGTTGTCTCAGCATGTCCCAGCGAGGGCTGAGCCGGAGGGGGGGAACGTGGGTGAGGGACTTGGGGTCCGGGAACCAAGACTGGGTCGGCCACCATGGCGTTACGAGGATCAGCCTGGGTCTTTCCAGCCTTGCCTTCCTGATCACCTTGTGTAGGATGGGGAAGGGGGGAAAGGCATACGCCAGTAGGCCCGTCCCGGGGAGGGATAGTGCGTCGACTGCATCCGCCTGGGGATCTGGAACGGGAGAGACGTACAGGGGCAGGTGATGGTTGAAGCTGGTGGCAAACAGGTCGATCATGGGCACAAACCAATGGTTGCGCGACACCAGCGAAGGAGGGCCTCTGTTCTGAGGGAGAGGCCTATGGAGCGGGCCTCTCCCCCTTTGTTGACATAGCAAGCTACCGACGTATTGTCCGTGAGGAGGAGAACAAGTCGGTGCGCGACCTTGTGCTGGAGTTGGAGAAGGGCTAGCCTGACCGCTTCCAGCTCCCACTCCCCGAGGCGTGACTGTCCTCCACGTGGGCCCCCCAGCCCAAGTTGGAGGCGTCTGTATAAAGTTCCAGTGGTTGGGTTGGGTTGGGAGGGAGATGGGGACCCCGGTGGAGAGAGTGGCTGGAGTGAGCCGCTCCTCCGTCGCCGAAATGAACCAGTGTCCGAGGGGAATGACCTGGTCCCAGCGGTCGGAGGTCTGTGACAAACGTCGGCGGAACTCCCTCTGAAGTTGGCGTTTGGGGACCCGCCGCAGGGGAATGAGGGGAGACAGGGACTCCATCATTCCTAGGAGGGAGGACAGGGTTCTGGCCGAGGTGTGGGGTGCCTGTGACAGGCAGGAGATGAGGTCCACTATGCGTGCAGGCCTCTCCGGGGTCTGCCAGACGAACCGTAGGAATCGTCTGTGGGCCGGGTGAATCAGGATCTGAAAAATAGGCGTCCTTCAGGTCTACGGATGTGGCCCAGTCGCGATGATGGATGGAGTCTCGGATCTGGGTGGGGGTCTCCATCTTGAACTTGGTGGGCCTGAGGAACTTGTTGAGGGGCGAAAAATCTAGAATGGGCCTCCATCCTCCCGAGGCTTTTGGGATCACAAAGAGTAGAAGCCGGGGTTTGGGTGGGAAATCTCCGAGATGGCCCCTCTTTTGAGGAGGTCTTGGACTTCCGTGCGAAGAGCTTCTGCTTTGGCGGGGGAGGGTTCGTTGGGGGAGGGAGGGGGAGATAGCATGAGGGGGGGGACGCTCGTGGGCCCAAGGAAGGCGAAACCCTTCCTGTAGCACCGCCACTATCCAGGGGTGAGGCGTATGCGTCTCCACTGGTGGGCATGCCGGGAGAGGCTGCCCGCCAGGGGGGGCGAGGGTCTGGGCTGGTGGGTGGGGGATAGGGCGAGGGGGGGTGCTACCTGATCTAAGTCCCCCTCGGGCTGTCTCCCTAGTCAGCTCCGGGAGCGTGACTGTTGGCCTAACCGAAAATTTTGCTGATGGGGTTTTGGCTTAGGCCTTGGGAGAAGATTAGGTCGCTTGGCGGGCCGTGCGGTGCGGGAAGGCGATTGTCTGGGATAGGGTCTGTGCCTGGGGAAGGAACGAAGTGGGGTCTAGCAGGGCGTGGCGGTGGCCTGGGCGCAAAGGACACAGCCTGCTTGCGTTCCTCAACTGCTTGTGCTATGACGTCAGCCGAGTAGTCGCCAAAGAGCGACTGGACCTGGCCCGGGATGCATCGCAGGGCTGCCTTAAGCGTCGGGGAGAGAGAGGTCCGCGCCAGCACGGCCTCTCTCGCGACCAACAAGCAGTTGAAGTGGCTTCTGGCTGCGCTGTCCGCCGCAGCCGAAAGGTGATGCGAAATCCTGTTAACTAGGTGTCGCATGAAAGGATCGCTGAACAAGCGAGGGTCAGGCTCTTGGTGCGCCTCAGAGCCCGGGTCCCCCGGTACTGGGATGGCACCATCGTCCTCCGGCCATAGAGCCTCCGCTCGCTGAAGGGGCATGTCCAAGTAGGTGTGTCCCGCCGTGGTGTGGAGGATGCCCATCCTGGCTACTCGGACCCATTCCTTTAGGTTCTTAAAGGAGATGGCGCCGGAAGTAGGGGGGGGCAGGTGGGGGATCAACCGACGGTCCGACTGGGAAATGCCCATCTCCCTGGTCACGGGATTGTCCGTAAACAAGGAGGCGACTGAGGGGTTCTTGGGTAGATTGGTCTAGATCTCTGGGCCGGGGGAGAGGGAGAGAAATTCGTCAGCGGGTGCGGCCTCTCTCCTAACGAGGTCTGGTCGCCACCGTTCTATCGTGCGGACATCGTACAATGAGGTGGGGGCTAGCTCCTCGTCATCGTCCGCCTCAGGGAGGTACTGGTCCTGAGAGGGTTCATAGCACCCGTCTTCAGGAGGTAAGTCGAGGGGTGCCTGTAGTGTGTCCCCGGTGGCCCTATAATCGGCGGCCGGGACATCGTCCTGCCGATAGGACAGCGCCCGAGGAGGGAGACCAAGGTCGACCCAGGTAAGTGAGGCCGGGTGCCACATTCGACCATGTAGCTGGTCGTGCTGGGTGTTGGCGTTAAGCCACTGGTCTCTCTCGGGGGCATAGAGCCACCGGTCCCCGGGGAGGTAAACGGGCTGTGGCGGCCCTGGGGAAAAACCATGGTAGGTAGGCCGCACTCAAGGTCTGACCAGCGCGTTGGGCGAATGCGTAGGTCAGACATCCGCCGAGTCGTAGCCACGAGACCCTCTTCTTCTTGTAGGCAGAAAGTCCCCGGGGACCCGGGTAACCTGAATCACTGTTGGGGGGGGCTTGAGAGGCCGTGGCCTGTCGTCCCCGTCCAGGTCTGTGCACTGCACCATACACGTCCTTGGAATGGGCCTGGGAGGGCCATAATGGTATGGAGGAGGATGCGGAAGTCGAGCCCCCAACCCGCGAAAGTGCGGATTGGTCAGGATGCGGTCCCGTGTTCCTCCCCCTGGAGGAATATGTCAGGTTACCCTTGGTCCCGCTGGTAGATCCTCCCCCCGGAGGAGCGGGACCGCGGACGTTGCCCAAATGGGGATCCGAAAGGTCGGTTCCCCAACGTCCAATACCCCTAGGGAAGAAGGTGACGTTCGATCGGGGTAGGTCGACCGTCCTTGTGCATGGGCACGGCCGGGCCCATGGCGCGGCGTGCCCGCACGCCCAGGATTATGGACACCACCGAGGTCGTGCGTCGGGGTGACCATAAGGCTGCTTCCGGAGTCGAAGCGCTCCTCGAGCTCAGGTGTTGGCTGCACCTGTGCCCGGTGGGGCCGAGCGCTATGAGTGCACGTATCAATTTGGGGGGAAAAAGAGATACGTGATCCATCAAGGCGAGTGACGGATGGTGATTCCATCCCAGATCCGTCACCCGTGCTGGTCCGCGGCTCGGCAAGGTGCCCCGGGGGCCGAGATTCGCGTGACTCAGCATGATAGTTAGAAGTCTCCGAGCGAGTCCGTAGGCTAGAGGGCAAGCTGGCCGATGGAGAAGGGGTGGGGGAGGGCGAATTCCGTTGGCTAGTCTTTGCTCGGCCGGGCCCCTTGAGGGGAGCCTTGCCATTAGACTTTCTGGGCAGCACCTTGAGGGGAGCTTTGCCCTTAGACTAGCAGGCAGATCAAATGAAAGGCATTTTGAAATGGTGGCCGCTTGCCTATCAGCCTTGGGACGCCGCGGTCGTGCGTCCGTCGGTTTGGTAGACGAGGAAGATCACGCGTCCCTTCCGCGGAGAAGTCGTCTCTGTCTACCCGAACCGTACGTTCATCAGTGCGAACGGATTGCTCCGAGATGGAATCGACCCGCGGGTTCTCCGGGAAATTGAGCGAACTCCGAGCAGTGGAGTGGCTCGACCCGGCGGTGTCCTTCACCATGTTGGGCACAGGTGGATAGAGCAAACCCGGAACACACGACCGCAAAGAGGAGACAAGGTGGCCGATCGAGAAAATCAATTAATCTCGATCGTCCGTGTGGTGTCGTGCAAAGTGCTCGAGAGATCGACTGAAAACTCGAACTACCCGTACACGCCACCGGTCGTGTGACTGGTATGGCTATTAATAGCAATCTCTACACGTGGAGTATCACTGTGTATAGGTGTGATAGTTCTTGGGCACTAAATCTTAATAAGCAGATCAGTGTCACACACCCTTACTCGAACACGTTCTACCTGTGAAGGGTAAAGAGTACAGGTGTGATAGTTATTGAGCCCTAAACCTTAATATGCGGAACCAGCACAAAATGCGTGCTGAACCCGAGGCTCGGCAATATGGTGGGGGAACACGACCGGCGAGCGGTGCCGACGATCGCGAGTAACAAAGTCGCGAGAGTGCCGGTAAAAGAGACAAATCTTTAATAAATACGCTCCCGACAGTGCCGGTAAAAGAGACAAATCTTTTAATAAATACGCTCCCACCAAGAGCCTCACACGGCAAAAATACTCAGGGTCTAGTGCAAGCCGGAACCAGCACAAAATGCGTGCTGAACCCGAGGCTCGGCAATATGGTGGGGGAACACGACCGGCGAGCGGTGCCGACGATCGCGAGTAACAAAGTCGCGGGAGTGCCGGTAAAAGAGACAAATCTTTTAATAAATACGCTCCCGAGAGTGCCGGTAAAAGAGACAATCTTTTGATAAATACGCTCCCACCAAGAGCCTCACATTTGCAAGCCACAACTGAATCAAGTATAGAACAAAACACAGCAAAGTTAACACAAAGGCAAGTATAGGCGAGACAGAGCACAAGACTTATCTTGCTTTGACGGCAGGCCGAAGATGAATGACTTATAGGAAGTTGACACTGGCTTCTTCCGGGACCGGAAGTGGGGTGACATCACGTGACTGTCTTATGACTGCATTGGCCACGGAAAAAATTCGGCCTGACAGAGCTGGCTAACTGCCGTTGAATGCTATGGTCTGACATGGTAAAGTATATGACGCCAAACATCAATTTGTCGTCAGCTTTTTTATTTGACGATGGTCAGACTTTGTCTATAGGTTTTATGAATAATGTTTCTGGGGGATATTTTTTATGATGATGATGGGCATTTCTTTTGATTATCATCAGTATGATTTTTGGTTTGACTATAACAAAAAGATTAATTTATTTTTAACCTTTGATATTTGTCACAATGATTTTTGCACTTTTCTGTGATTTTTTGTTAATTTTACACTGTTTTATTGTTGCTAAATTGTGTGTGTGTGTGTGCTTTGTTTTTGTTTGGAACATATACGTCTAAATCTTGAATGTGTGTGTGTGCACGTGTGTGTGTGTGTGTGTGTGTGTACGCGCATGTTTGTGTGTATGTGTGTGTGTGGGTTAAGCTATTATGTTGTGCAGCTGTCTTAATCATATTCCTCTTGTATCTTTCCTGAAGTGACTTAGATTTCCAAGCAACCTATCTACTCAGTTCATGCTGAAATAGCTTTCTTCTCCAGCAATTGTTAGACACTCTGTTGTGATTTTTTCAGCCATTGTCAGATATTTCTTTCTGTTTCTTTCTTCCGTATTCTTAGTCAGGTGTGATGGTAACCTTGCCCTGAGCATCTTCAGCCATTTTGTCTGAAAAGAAAAGCATTACTTATGTCAGAATGGATATGCAGATGGAAAGAAAGTTTTGATTTATCTGTGTCATTTTTTTTAAACTTTGGATTGAAGATTTCCAGAAGATTGTGATGCAACAACTCCTGACTAAGTTCTCTGATTACCACTAGGGGCTGCAAAAGGCAGCTCTGCTTGTCACTTGAACCGGATTGTTAATGTCTCTGGCAAAGTTAGGTTCAAAGTGAGGTGACTGCAGGCGGAAATCGAAACAAATTTTAAGAATAATTCTTAATGAGTCCGCCGAAAACAAGGACAAACAAGTCACAAGACAAAACATGATGCGTTTCGACCTCTTAGGTCTTCTTCAGGCAAGACAAACAACATTGAATCAACGCCTGCCTTGTGCAGAATATGAGAAGATAAGGCTTTAGTGATTGCTCGTTCTTTGTTTTCATTGTCCAAAATGTTGTTTATCTTAGAAGACCTAAGAGGTCAAAATGTGTCATGTTTTGTCTTTCAACTTGTTTGTCTTTGTTCTGTGGCGGACTCACTAAGAATAATTCTTAATATCTGGCACAGCCAAGAAGAAGAAAAAGGAGATCCAACAATTACGCTGACTATGACTTGAAGGGGCGAGAATTACCTGAGATGATTTGCATGCTCAACAGCTCTCAAAACATCATGCCAGCTGACAAAAGGTTGCTAAATAGCATGGACTCTCTGGGTACCTGCCGCATATCAACAGCATCCTCTCTGTGTGCTCAGACTCCTGCAGGCTGGCTCAGCCAGTGGGATGGACCGGAGGACCCCATCCAGTACCTCAAGGGGCTGGTGGCTAGAGCCTCAGCCATCCAGGCCTGGGTGGAGAAAGGGGAGAACGGGGCCCTGTTCCGTGACCCCCTAGACCTGTCAGAGCTCTTCCGACCTGACACTTTCCTGAACGCCGTTAGACAGCAGACGGCGAGGTGAACAGTTCATGACAGTGTGTGTGTGTGTGCATGTGCGAGTGTAAGTGGGTGTGCGTGTGTGTGTGTGCATGTGTGTTCTGTGTGTATATATATGTGTGTGTGTGTGCGTATGTGTGTGCACATATGTGTTCTGTGTGTGTGTGTGTGTGTGTGTGTGTGTGTGTATGCAGTCAACAACACTACCCCCAAAAGAGATGTCAAAATTTTTTTATTAACACTAATGGACAGACTGGTCCACATTTGTCTAACTGAAAATTGGAACCTAAATGCTGTTAACCAGATGAAAAAAAAAGACAATCCTTTTGAGCATCAGTTAATGTCTTTGTGAATGGGAAGGAAGGGGTTATGGAAGGGGGAGAAAGGGAGGGGAGGCTGAGGGAGGGGGTGTAGACAGGAGAAGGTAAAAAGAAGAGTAGACATTTCTGCTTGATTTGTCTTTTTAGACAGCAAGACTTGGGGGCCGCAGGACTTTGTGAGAATGTTTATGGATTAGCAGAATGTGAATGAACTTTAGTTGATAATAATTATAATGCTGCTGCTGAAGGTGCTAATTATAGCCACTGTGACACTTTAAAAGGTGAGGGAAACAAATGGTAATGACTGCATGGTCCTTGTATTTTTCATCTTAGTGGATGTGGTGTAGCGTACATGGACTAGTCCCCACGCAGTGACACCTCCTTGATGAAACTGGAACTGTATTTTGCATGAAATGCCCACAACGGACAACATTTTGCCTTGACGGTGCACCCCTAACACTGCAGCAACGCAATGTTCCAGAGAGCTAGGTTGTTCCATGGACAACCTGAAGCTGGTTAGCAGCTGGCGTGGCGGAATCCAAGGGAGCCGACTGCCCATCAAACTGGGGGGCATACAGCTGGAGGGCTGCAGCTTTGACGGCACTCGCCTGTCAGAGAACCAGCACGATTCCCCCAGCGTGTCGGCCATTCCACCCTGCGTGGTGGCCTGGGTCACTAAGGTGGGTATCCATATGAAAAGGAGAGAGTAAGATGTGTGTGTGTGTGTGCGTGCGTGAGTGTCTGTATGCATGTGTGTGTGTGTCTGTGAGCGTATGTGTGTGTGTGTGTGTGTATGTGCGAGTGTGTGTGAGTGTGCACGCATGTTTGTGCGTGTGTATGTGTGGAGAGGAGACATACCATAGACAGAGTTCCTGTTTGCAGTAATTACCAACATCATATTGGTTCAGATGACAAAATATTAACGTCAGCCACTGCTACTAATGTTGATTTGATTTTAGTTTGACAAGATGTGGGAGGTGGAATACTGGACAATTACACATGTAGCACTTGGCCTTTCTTGATTCTTATGACCAGATTACTGATCTTGTTTGTCCCATCTGCCTGTACTAACTTTACCATGCTAGTTTGAAAAAAAAAACTACTGATGCTGTCCCAGTATAAAGTAGCATCTTGAACACAAAATCAAAGTTTAACAATAAATCTGCTTTATTGTTGAATTTCAAAATAAGGAGAAATAAGATATCAAAGTTTAACGATAATTCCTTTTTGTTGTTGAATTTCAACATAAAGAGAATAAGATCAGCAAAATTGTTAAATGCTATCTGATCCGCCCTAAGGTGTGGAATACAAGAGTAAAAGAACGCTGGGTTTTTATGCTGAGTGAGGTGCCCTGGTGACTCCCTGCAGAGTCATGGCAGAAGGAGGAGAAGCTTTGAACTGCTGGCCCGTGCCAGCTGGGCAGATCCCTCATTGTCTCCTCATGTACATGGGACTGACCGACCAAAAGAAACGGCAAATGAATGAAAGAAAGTGCAGTCTCAGAAACTCTCTCCTCAAATACAACTCATTTTGAAAGCAGTTAGATCCATCTTCAGAGTCTGTCACATTCCGTATCCCAGTTCATAGAGAAGGGAGTGGGTTTCAAGAAAAGGGGGGGCTCGTGCGGCCAGTTTTCTAAGTGGTTGATTTAAAAACCAATAGAATTTTTTTTTCTACGTCTTCTACCATTATGATGATCCTAACCCCAAAAATCAAAGAAGAAAAAAAAAGTAAGAAAAAAAAGGCCAGAGCCCTTGGAGTAAAGTCCATGACTACATTCCCTGAGTTGTTGATTGAATTCTTGGTGATCTTCTCCCCACAGGACACAGCTGATCCCTATGGGCACGAAGACACCATCTCCCTGCCCATCTACTTTGACATCACACGGGAACGCATCGTCAGCCACATGAAGGTGCCCTGCGGAGGCAACATGAACCAGTGGCTGCTGTGTGGTGGCGCCCTCTTCCTCAGGAGCCAGTAGTGTCTGCCTGTGTGTGACAGGCTTTATTCCTACTAAAATCCAACCAACCAGATGCTGTCAGCCCTCTGTACATCTCAAACGGACTTTGGCTGTCAACGTTGTCTGGAGTGTCTTTGAAAGGGTTTGGTTTTGTTTTTTTCATTTTCAGTGGCTGGCAAATGATGTTTCAGTGCAGGGATTGTGTGATACAGCAGGAGTATTAACAGGCTTGGTGTGAACACAGCAGGAACAGGCTTAGTATGAGCACAGCATGAACAGGCTTAGTATGAACACAGCAGGAACAGGCCAAGTATCAACTCAGTGGGAACAGACTTAGTACGAATGAACAAAACAGGAACAGGTTAAGTACCAATGCAGCCCAAATGCTGGAGCTCGCAGGAGCAGTGGATTGGCATCAAACTGGAGATGAAAGTGGTGTTCATCCTTTAAATGCTCAATATCGTTTTGGTAAGTATTGTTAATAATTTCAGCAACTGACATCCATTTGCGTGCCAAGGAAATCAGTAAAAGAACAGAAGAAAACCAAACATTTTATGCAAGAGATTATATTGGGGCCCGTTTTGATCATAACAAGTGTATGACTGTGGAAAATTCCACACAAATATCCCAGCTGGCAGCTGTGAAAAAGTGTTTTATTTACTTAAGAGGGATCAGACATTTCTTTAGATTTGACTTTTTGCATTAGGTTACAGTAATCTTAGCAGAGTTCCAACAAGCACTTTGTTATAAACAAAAGTGATTGTAGATCATTAGTATCGGTTCAAAACAAAAAGGTATTGTTTATGAAAATCGGATTGAATATGAATCTGAGTGTGAAGAAAATAAGTGTAGTGTGATGATGGGTCCAACAAATATGAATTCAGTGTATCTGTCATCTTAGTGGGAGAATAACACTGTACTGCCGGTCGACCACTGAATTAACTGGGGCACTGGGGTTAAAACATTATTAACATTAAACACAGAATGTCTGTGATTTGAGACCATGTCATATCAGAAAAAAATGTCTGTGATTTGAGACCATGTCATATTGGGAAAAACATGTCTGTGATTTGAGACCATGTCATATCGGGAAAACATGTCTTCGTATGTATCTTGCTGCTTTCATGATGTATATTTATTTTCATGTGTCTACGTGTATGTCACTCTCTTTTCAATCTCTTACATGTATGCATGCACATGCACACACACACACACGCACACACACACAGACACACACACATGTCCAGTACAACATCCACAAAGACCACAACATTATTGGAAAAAAAAAGAGAAAACATTCCAGAAATACAGCACAGAAGAACTAAAACATTCCAGACATACAGCACAGAAGAACTACCCTAGCAGAGCAGGACTTGACCAAGCAGCTTTTTTTTTTTTAAATGGGTATAATTCACCATGAATTTCTTAAGACTTGCTATTCTCTAATAAAGAAAAAAAAACCCTGAACATTCCATATATCATTGCACTGTTGTGAAAAGGCCCACCTGGGTTGTGATTTGTTTTTGTTTGTACAACTCGTACTATGTTAACATTGTATTGATCAGTTTCATGTATTAGAAGTGATAGGCTCTCCTGAAGTTCATTCCTAGTTTATTTGATTATGTATATGTTGCATTGACAGACTAGTTAGTGGACTTGCGTTCTGTTTTGAAAATGTTGTTTGTCTTTGTTCTGAACTGACCAGTTCTCTGTTTACAATTATCTCAAAAACAAAAAAAAAGCATCAAGACCACTATTAATACATGCTTATCAATTATTACTTGTGAGGATCCAGAGGAGTTAATGTGGCGAAACATGTCAAATTTTCTGTGAAATGTGTAATGGTGATACATTTCCGTCCATAAGTCTGTGATAAACTTTGTTTTCTGTTCAGGAATGTGTCTGCTGCAAATGTTGAAGAGACAAATAATGAAGTTGGAACAAGAAAAATGAGAGTTTGGGTGTTTTATTTCTAGTTTATTAAAGAAGATGTTTACATACATGTGTACCTGTTAACACATACACACACAGAATTACAACTACATGTACATCCATAATCAACGTCATACCTGTTGTCTTTTTTTTTAAAGATGAAGTCAATTTTTATTTTTTCAATTTATATCACAGATTTGCTTTAAAAGAATGGTTAGAAATAGATCATATTATTTACTGCATGTTAACTGCAACCTTTTTCTATTCCTAACATACGCACTTGGTGTATTCATTCATATACTTGTACATATACTGTTGTACAAGTATATGAATGAATACACCAAGTGCGTATTCACTTAAACAGGAAAGTTTCCCTCATATACTTTGTGCATGTGTGTATACATGTGTGTTTCACTTGTGTGTGTGGGGGGGGGGGGGGGGGGGGGGGGACGGGGGAGGGTTATTTGATGGTTGTTTTTTTTTTGTTTGTTTTTTTATCATTAGAAAGACTATACTGACTGTAGAATCACTCAACCCCAAAACTGATACAACGGTAGAAGAGAAGTGTGGGGGGGTGGGGGTGGGGTGGGCATAACTTAACTGCACTCTGCAAAAGTCTAAGTAGAAAGGACAGGGACGAGAGAAGGTTGACAAATGTCTGTAAACTCCCGAATGACATTTATTTGTGTGTTTTGTTGCAGTCCTAAGACGTTTCTTCTCTTGATTTTACTCCCCCCCCTTCCCCCCTTCTCTCTCTTGTTCTCTTCTGGACAGCAATAATCTCAAGTAGTTACACACACCTGCTGTGAAGAGACCTGCGTTGAAGTTTGAAGTGAACACACTGAGCTGAAGACTTCATGAAGTCATCTAATGTATCAGATAGAATTTTATTGAGTTGAATTACTTTCCCTCCGACATCCATCGGTATTGGTAAACCTCCTCTTTGAGGTTTTACTGCATTTGTATTGATTATAATGCATCTATCGTGCACTCACATACAGCTTGGTGAGCTGTTGTTGAACTTCGTAAGAAATCATTTTCCTGACAAGTAGCTTCTGCTACCCTTTAACAAAAAAAAAACAAACAAAAAAATTTGACAATGCTTGCAGCTTTATCCTTTTTTCCCCAGTATTTCATTTGTCCTTTTTTTTCCCAGTATTTCATTTGTCAATGTGTTGTCTGCATCGCGGGAACATACTACATGTTTTTTTTTCAAATGTAGAGTCTGAAAATATCTTTCAAGTATGAACTAATCAAAACTGAAAGTCACGGCACATCATTTATCGCATCAAATGTAGAACAAACAACAAGAAAACTCTATTTTAGACACACACAAAAAACTGCCAGTTGAATGATACCACCACCTGCATTACTATGTTATGTCTTTTGACTGCAACTGACATGCACACAAGATGAGATCAAATCGACCATGTTGACAGACTAGCTAACATCATGCACACATGCACACCATCGAATTATCAGGCAAACAACTATCCAGGAACTGCAATTTCCTGTCTATAAGGCGATGCTTTTGTCACAAGTTCTGAGACAGGCATCTTATTTCCACTGACCCTATAGCCCACCTTCAAGTTTTCATCACCATAGTCCAGCAAACCACTCAGAACTTTTTCAGGGCTGTAAAACCTCGTATAGGAAAAAAAATGTCAAATCATGAGCAAGCCAAACCATCATTTAAAAAAAAAATTCATTTCCTGAAAAAGAAACAAACAATGAATAAAAATCTGTAACAACGTAGATAAACAACTATCATCCGGCGGGAAATCAAATCAGGCTGAGCCGTGAGTGCCAGGCTCGTGATCTTTCACTCCCAGATTTTTAAAGAGCAAAAAAAAAAAAAAAAAAAGGAACAACATTTAAATGCCACAAAAAATATGTAAAAAAAAAAAAAAGTACCATGAGTAATATGAGCAAATATACACTGCAGAATGGGCAGGTAATGTCCATTCCGGATACTGTGTACAATTTCTAAACACCTCACCGTCAGATGAAAAAAAACAAACCAAAACAAAAAAAGGTCATAAACTGATATCGGATGACAAAAATGCATAAGAATTTCCAGAACAAAAACAGAAGAATGATCAATAGAGGCAGAAAAAAAAGATGGTCAAAAAAAGACAAAAATTAATGCGCACATCACCTCCACACATGCATCACATCATACGCTGGCTTTTTTGTCCTGGTTTGGCTGTGTTCACATTTCTGGAATATGAAGCATACAACTGCTGGACTGCAGTTTGTATGTAATATTTTTTATCCTTAAAAAAAAATCAAAGG
Source organism: Conus canariensis (assembly GCA_033310375.1). Lineage (NCBI taxonomy): Eukaryota > Metazoa > Mollusca > Gastropoda > Neogastropoda > Conidae > Conus > Conus canariensis. Next base: position 24,823,539 of record CM065720.1, read on the forward strand.
GTGCTTCTTATGTTCTGAAGCGCTTTGTAGTCTAAAAATGTTGGTATTCACACACACACACACACATGTGCGCGCACACATGCGAGCATGAACACTCTTATGCATGTGTGCACATACACATACACTCACACATGCTCACACAAACGTTCATCATACTGGAAAACTGTGCTGGATTTCATAGCTGGAATCGAAGGGACATGCACTCACAGAAAACTATAAAAATTACACACAACAGGAACCAATCAGCCAATCAATTCTTTACAGTCTGGCTTACAACACTGACAACAAATTAATAAGGTCCAAGCACATAGTAGAAAAAACAAAATACAGGCTTAGTTCTCTATACTATAAGACAGGTTGGCAGCAAAGTAACCACTTCACAGTTTGCTGGGGAAAACATATAATACCAAAATGGCAAAGATTCACCTTTATGCCACTCATAATTTCAAAAAAAAAAAATAATAGCAACAAATTCTAACTCATATCAAGAGATAGAAGGATAAATCTTCAAATATGTCCTTGAATAAATCCTCGAACATATAATGTATACATTCAAACTAATACATGGATTAACATCAAGAAACTAACAGTATTGAAATATCTTTGATGTAAACAATTATTGTCTGGTTCTAGCATTTATAACTCATTCTGTTAGAATTAATATAACGACAAATTAAATAACATTTTACCAGTTTGTTTCTACCTACATAACAACAGTTTGTATTTCAAAAGTTCTATGAAGTGTGGACAAGTAAATGGATAATGAACTTTAACCAATATCTCTTTTTTTTTTTTTTAATTCACTATTTGTATAGAATTCTGTCAAAGTATAACTTATTTACAGGTAAGCCACTTCCGCTTGAGCAAAAGTGTTCAAGGTGAACTGATGTACTCTTGAATGAAACATGTGAATATTTCTCAGTTTAGAATTTGAATGATATATTTGATCATTTATATTCAAATCATCTGTTCATGCAACTATGCCAGAGTCTTCGTTCAACGCAATACATATTTCTCACTGGTACTCTATAATTCATTGCCACATAAAACACAAACATGTTTTTAATGCAGGTAAGCTTCATAATCACAACTGAAATGATTGTCTTCAACTTTGCCGCTACACAGTATTATCTTATGAGCCATCAGCAGTATGTAAAAACAAATTATGATACAACACTGTCATAGTGGGAGGGGGTGGAAGTCCCATTCAGGGGGGGGGGGGGGGGGACATCAACAGCTGAGAGTAGCTGCCAACCATCTGCAATTTTAGAGACAGGATGAATAGGAAAGGCCGACTTTTCAACTGTAAGTGCTTCTGTGGTGGACAAAGGAGAGTTCTTCTGACCAAAGGAGAGCTCAGAGGGGGAATGCATCACCTGTTGCCTGTAGTAAATGGCATTTATAGAATTTAATACTGGCAATATCTATCGCACACTCCATCCTTCAGAGAAAAAGAAAAGGAAAAACAAGAGAAGAAAACACACAAAACTGACTTTTTTCCCTTTAAAGTGGAAACTGAAGATTTTTTTTCATTAAATTCCGGATTTGGGAATGATGTTCTGTCCTCTTGCATTCACTTCTTCCATAGCCGGCTGCTTGAGAATTGTCCTTGTGTATTCAATGTGGCTGTTCGCACTGTGAACGCAACTTTTTTTTTTTTGCGAAAGTGCTGGTGCTAACTTAGATGCTAGACATTGCCTCATTCTGGGCAGAGCAGTCACAGACATGGAGCTATCTTTCTCACAATTTTTTTTTTCGCTCGAAATAAATGATGCCAATAAGTAGAATGGGAGATGTACACTGAGGAATGACAATTTGCATCAAGTGGATGAATTTGAGAGAGAGAACACTGAATGACATGCTGAAATGGGCACTGGGTAAGCAGGATGATGCTAGAGAAGATCATCTATATTAACACTGTGACTGTCTACTTATCAGATACGAAACAGTTTTTGTTCTTTCCTTGTAGAAAAGTAAAACTTGGCATTATGATCAATCAATATTGGAGAACACACACACACACACACCCCATAGCTCTCAAACTGTGATCAAAGTCATAACAGTCGCCTAGGAGTCTGCAAGAATCATGTCCATTCTGTACCTTTCTGTAGGGCCGAGAGGTTAAAAGATTTGATTTGATTACCCAAGACTGGAATTTCTAGAGGCTAAAGTACTGCTCAGAGGGAGGTGCAGGAAGGGAAGGGGTTGGGGGAGGGGGTATAAGAGGACAGAATGGAAACAGATCTGGACACGTTAAGGACTCAAGAACTCTTGCTCTCCTCTTACTCATCCTTTTCATTTTCATTCAACACCTTCCTCACTCTCCCCCCTCACCCACCACCCCCAGCCCTCCCTGTCGCTATTTTTCTGTCTCCCTCCTCAGCCACACTCTATTTTTTGTTTGTTTGTTGTTCATCCAGCCCATGTGATGTCAAATTGTTTCCACATCGTTATAAAACGTCTGGATGTCACCTCTCTGTCAACGGTCTGACAGAGATCCTATGTAACGGCAAGTCGCCGCTCTTTCTAGAGAAGGGTCAAAAACATCATCATTTTTGTTCTCTTTGTTTACTTTCGCAGCCATGAGCACAGGCTTCAAAACAATGAACACGAAAATCTAAACCTGTGCTCTGGTTGCTCACAAATCTTAAAAGGAAAGTTCTCACTGATTAGTAATGTATGACATATTAACAGCACAGGCCAGTCCTACCCATCCGCTCCCCTTTCCCACCACAACCCCCATTCTGATTGCAAAAAAAGAAGTCAAAAGCATAAATGCACTGATCAAAAAGCAATAATCATAATTTCAGAAAATACATCAACAATAATAAAATCAGCAGTATACCTTTTCACAATGCTGTTTTTCTATATATATCACAGTTTTAACTTATCACAATACTGCACACACATGGAAGATGAAATAATTCTTGCTGACATACTGGAAAATGGAATAATTCTTGCATTGACTAAGCTGAAAATGATTGGTTCAGACGACAACATCCTGCAAAAAAAAAAAAAAAAAAAAATCCAAAATGTGTAGGTCATCATGACTTTTTAGGATGGGAATGTACAAAAGATCAACAACATGGACAATGACTGAATGAGAAGAATAAAAAAAAAAAATGTAGTGAGATCATCAAAAAAATAAAAAAACACTGAGAAAACAATGTGGGTTACCACATGTGTTACACAGGTGCTATTGTGATACTCAACCCAAATCAGCAAATGCCAAATACAGATGAGGGAAACAAAGATATCTTTGCTCAAAGAATGAATATTGCCTCAGACTGTTGACAGAAAGCCTGGCAGAGCTCAACAAACCTGCAAAGAGATGGGTGGAACATGGTCCACACATTAAAACCAGCTTCTATCCATGCAACTGAAGGTGTGACACGTGCACATGCAGCAGAATTACCAACGACTTGACCTCTCCTTTGGATGAGAGAAACGGTTCATTCATCAACACTTTACATGAAATGAAGCCAATGTTGTCATCTTCAATCAGCTCATTCATCAACACTTTACATGAAATGAAGCCAATGTTGTCTACATCATCATCTTCAATCAGCTCATTCATCAACACTTTACATGAAATAAAGCCAATGTTGTCATCTTCAATCAGCTCATTCATCAACACTTTACATGAAAATGAAGCCAATGTTGTCATCTTCAATCAGCTCATTCATCAACACTTTACATGAAATGAAGCCTATGTTGTCATCTTCAATCAACTCATTCATCAACACTTTACATGAAATGAAGCCAATGTTGTCATCTTCAATCAGCTCATTCGTCAACACTTTACATGAAATGAAGCCAATGCTGTCATCTTCACAATCAGCTCATTCATCAACACTTTACATGAAATGAAGCCAATGTTGTCATCTTCAATCAGCTCATTTGTCAACACTTCACATGTAATAAAGCCAGCATTATTGCATCGTCACCTGCAATATCCACAGCAGTTGGTACAATAGTTCCACCATAATCATCAAAGAGAAATGGCAAAACCAAAAGTCAGAGTGCAACCTGAACATGAAGACAAGGTGGGAAGCAGCAGAACACGTGGGAAACCTCCAGGCAGGAGAAAAACTTCTGGATGTCTTGTGACCACACACACACACACACACACACAAAACACACACACACACACACACACACAAACAGCAGACTGGAATATAACCAGATAAAGCACACACACATTCTCTCTCTCTCTCTCTCTTCACTAGCAAGCCTATAAAACCACCATCTCCCTCTCTCTCTCTTTCACTAGCAAGCCTATAAAACCACTCTCTCTCTCTCTCTCTCTCTCTCTTCACTAGCAAGCCTATAAAACAACCACTCTCTCTCTCTCTCACCTACTAGCACTTTTCTCTTGTTTCTTTCTTTTCTCTCCGTTTCTGTCAGGCTTTTCCCCCCATGTTTGTCTGTCTGTCTGTATGTCTCTACCCCCCTCACACACACACACACACACACACACACACACACACACACACACACACACAGACTCCTTTTGCACTCTTTCTCCTTCCTGCTATTCCCCTCTGTCTATCTCAGTCTTCCTTTGTGTGCCCTTATTCTTCTGGCTCCTTCCTTCCTTCCTTATCCCCCTCCTCTCTCTTTCCTTTTTTTTTTTTCTTCACTTTCTCCCTTCACACCGTTATTCTTCCTTGCTGCTTCCCTCCCCTTTCTCTCACTTTGCTTTGCGCTTACACCTCTTTCTCTCCCTCCCCTGTCTGTTTTCATCTCTGCGAACTTACTTCTTCCTGCCCCCCCCCCCCAACCCCCCCCCAACCCCCCCCTCACCTCCCTCTCTTCCCTTTATCTTATGCGCTTTCACTTCCTCCTCCCTCTTTCCTTCTTCTTCTCTCTCTCTCTCTCTCTCTCTCTCTCTCTCTCCTCTCTCTCTCTCTCTCTCTCTCTCTCTCTCTCATCCAAGCCTCTCATTCTCTGCCTCTATCCAACTATCTGTTTTCTATCAACAGGCTTATATCTACTGATCTGCATTACTTTTTCCTTTCTTTTGTATGATGCATAGAAATGGTGTGAAAGTTTGTGTATTCCTTTTACATACATGTGTAAATGAGGGAGTAACTGTGCATTCAAGAGTCAACAGTGTGTGTGTGTGTGTGTGTGTGTGTGTGTGTGCGTGCGTGCGTGCGTGCGTGCGTGCATGTTTTATTTCAGGAAAAAAGATGAACGCGAGACACATTCTTTGTATGAATTCATCATTTAGAGACTCATGAGGCCTTTTAATCATTAATACAACTGTCAACATTTGTAGAGATTATATAATGCATCACACATGATGAGAGAATGTATGACAGAGAATGTATGACAACAATGTCTTCAAACCTTTTCATTCAGTTGGTGGTCTCCCTGACGAAACAGCCAGGGTGCTGTGAAGGATTGGAGGATCAAGTTATTCCAGTCACAGATTCTGTATTTCATTCCATTATCTTATATCCCGCCTGGCAGTCAACGTCTGTCAATCAACACCAGGCAGTCAACGTATATCAATCAACACCAGCAGTCACCATGTGTCAATCCACACCAGACAGTCAGTAATATTTGATCTGGTGGTTGTACTGTGCTCTCACATCAGGGCTGTATTTAATGAATGGCTTCAGTTCTTCCACCACCCCGACACTGGTCCCTGTGCTGTAAGGGGAGGCCATCCTGTTGCCAAAACCCTCATCACCATGGGCGTCCATGTGACGCAAGCTGATGCGCATCTGTTCCAAGGGAGGCAAGCGCTCAAAGGCGCCACAGAGGTCGGGAGAGTTCACAGTCATGCGGTGATTGCTGAGCGAAAACTGCGTCTGGGTACGCAGCAGCGGGGACAGGTGGGACGAGGAAGCGTACCTGTCGCCAACGATCATCAGCTCTGCCGCCTGAACGGAATTGTGCACGGGGTTTTCTTTGTTCTGGTCACGGTGTCCTCTGCTCATGCTGTTTCCCAGCAGCCCCCCGCTCTTGGCCCGCCGCATCTTGTGCACCACAGACCCCCGGCAGATGCGGTCAAACTTGGCTGAGCTGGCTCCTGATCGCCTGCTGACGGTCCTGCCCCCTTTCTCGCTCCCCACTGGGCTTCTGAAATCCTGGGGGAACTGACTTCGTGGCTGGATGTTCAGACTGCCGGTCGACTGCTGCTTCTCCATGACCTGCATTTCCTCCTGCATGGCCGAGTTGTTGGGGTGGGCCACCACCTGCTTGTCCAGGTACAGCACGTGGTGCTGCGACACGGCGGTGATGGAACGAGAGCTGGCGCCACTCTTTGCTGACGTTGGTCCGCGTTTGAAGGTGAGACGAGTTGTGCTGCGAGTTGGAGAGTGTGTTCCTGCCAGCGACTGAAACAAGCCACAGAGACACCATCGTCATGACAGGTAATCAGACCAAGGAGGCTTCCTTTCAATCTAAAGAGCTGACATGAATGACACTTGATTTATTTCAGATGAATGGTTCCGACTGTTGTCATTCTTTACTTTGAAAATGTTCTTAAACCAGTAAGAGGTTGCGTAATTCAGGTTAACATGCATTATCCTCTCTTTAAATCAACAATGACATACCTTTATTCTTGTCTGCAGAGAGTGTGCAAGAAGTTACATACTTCAAATTAACATGCACATACCTTCTCAAAACCAATACAATAATGTCATGATTAAATTCCTGTTCACACACTGACATGTACCTGGTACATAAACCCATGCTGTGATAAAGATTTCCATGGGACATGTTTAACAAAAATGAAATAGCGCATATCTGTTGCTTTTAAGACATCGGGCCACAAATGCTTATGGTTAAATTCAAAAGATATATCATAAATTTAAGTCCAACCAGTTCTTGATTGAATCTGTACAAAACACTACTTAGCTCTTTTTTTTTTTTTTTCCTTTTTTCTTTTTTGCTTTTCTCTTTTCTGAACTGAGTGTTCACTGGCAAGCAGCTCTTTGTTGGCAAGTGGCTATTTACTTTTCTGATGCTCATTACTGCTGATACTATGATAAGATTCATACTAGCAGCAAATTCTGGTGAATGAATCTGGACAAAACACCATTACCAGCACAGTCCACAAGACACCATTCCCATAACTACCACCATCACCAAAACATCATTACCATAGCTAGCACAGTCAACAAGACACCATTACCATAACTACCACCATCAACAAGACACCATTACCATAACTACCACAGTCAACAAGACACCATTACCATAACTACCACGTCAACAAGACACCATTACCATAACTACCACAGTCAACAAGACACCATGACCATAACTACCACAGTCAACAAGACACCATTACCATAACTACCACAGTCAATGAGACACCATGACCATAACTAGCACAGTCAACGAGACACCATGACCATAACTAGCACAGTCAACGAGACACCATTACCATAACTAGCACAGTCAACGAGACACCATGACCATAACTAGCACAGTCAACGAGACACCATTACCATAACTACCACAGTCTTGTCTAAGCACTGTATGAGCAGCAGGCACCATCTGCTCAGGTCACTTACGGTGCTGTCCGTGTCCTTGCCACAGGGGACCGGAACCACAGCCTGTGACCTCGTCGACCCCGTCAGAACCCTGCGTCTGCTTCCGGACGACTTGCGGGACATCGACAAGGCACTGGGAGGGGGTTGCGCGTTTCCTGTATCTCCCCCTTCCCACCTTTCCCTCCTCCACTCATCCCCGAGATGTGAATGGGTTCGAAGTACACATTGCCGTGGTAACCTCTCCATGCCTGCACACCCATGCGCGTGCGCACACACACGCGCGCGCGCACACACACACACACACACACACACACGTTGTGAACATGGCCACTCTGAATACAGGTAAACAGAAGATGCAAGAAATATTTAAATGTATGAATGTCTACTGTAGTGGTGGTTATAGCAACAGTTAACCCCGTAAGGAAAATAATCTGCTGACTGAAAAAAAGCTCAACCAATCATCAAGATTCATAGATTATCTCCTTTATGGGTATGAATGGGAATATAGCTAAAATGGCATTACGTGACACATATGTAAATTATGATAACCAGGTATAGCACACACACGCTTAGGATGCTATTGATGAATACAGTCTGTTCTTGGTCAGTTTAAAGCAAAATTGCCATTGGGGTTGATTAAACCAACTAAACATCACAACATGGGGATGGGGGTGATTAAACCAACTAAACATCACAACATGGGGGTGGGGGTGATTAAACCAACTAAACATCACAACATGGGGTGGGGGGGGTGATTAAACCAACTAAACATCACAGCACAGGGGTTGGGGTGATTAAACCAACTAAACATCACAACATGGGGGTGGGGGTGATTAAACCAACTAAACATCACAACATGGGGTGGGGGGGGGGGAGTGATTAAACCAACTAAACATCACAACACAGGGGTGGGGGTGATTAAACCAACTAAACATCACAACACAGGGGTGGGGGTGATTAAACCAACTAAACATCACAACACAGGGGTGGGGGTGATTAAACCAACTAAACATCACAACACAGGGGTGGGGGTGATTAAACCAACTAAACATCACAACACAGGGTGGGGGTGATTAAACCAACTAAACATCACAACACAGGGGTGGGGGTGATTAAACCAACTAAACATCACAACATGGGGTGGGGGGGGGGTGATTAAACCAACTAAACATCACAGCACAGGGGTTGGGGTGATTAAACCAACTAAACATCACAACATGGGGTGGGGGGGTGTGATTAAACCAACTAAACATCACAGCACAGGGGTTGGGGTGATTAAACCAACTAAACATCACAACATGGGGGTGGGGGTGATTAAATCAACTAAACATCACAACATGGGGGTGGGGGGGAGTGATTAAACCAACTAAACATCACAACACAGGGGTGGGGTGATTAAACCAACTAAACATCACAACACAGGGGTGGGGGTGATTAAACCAACTAAACATCACAACACGGGGTGGGGGTGATTAAACCAACTAAACATCACAACACAGGGGTGGGGTGATTAAACCAACTAAACATCACAACATGGGGGTGGGGGTGATTAAACCAACTAAACATCACAACATGGGGTGGGGGGGGTGATTAAACCAACTAAACATCACAACATGGGGGTGGGGGGGGTGGGGTGATTAAACCAACTAAACATCACAACACGGGGGTGGGGGGGTGGGGTGATTAAACCAACAAAACATCACAACATGGGGGGGTGGGGGTGGGGGTGATTAAACCAACAAAACATCACAACAGGTGGGGGTGGGGGGGTGATTAAACCAACAAAACATCACAACACAGGGTGGGGCAATGATCAAACAAATCAAATATCTGTCACATCACACAGACGCCCTTGACCTCTCACAGCATGACCGACCTTGAGAGGTGACATAGGCGATGGTTTGCGTTGCTTAACATAGAAGTACTGGGGTACTTGTAGCCATAAGAGTTGTCGATGATGCCAAACAGTCCCTCCTCTCTCCCGTTCTCTGCTTGCTCTCGCAGCGGCTCGTCATCAGGGTCATGGCACGCTGGAACACCGCTTCCCGCACCGCTTCTACATGGGATGTGTTTCTGAAGACACACACACACACAAAGATAATGACACCGCTTCCTGCACCGTTTCCACATGGGATGTGTTTCTGAAAACACACACACACAAAGATAATGACAACCGCTTCCTGCACCGTTTCTCACATGGGATGTGTTTCTGAAGACACACACACACACACAAAGATAATGACACCGCTTCCCGCACCGTTTCTACATGGGATGTGTTTCTGAAGACGCACACACA
>CM065720.1:24838348-24840848 GCA_033310375.1 Conus canariensis
TCATCCCCCCCCCCCCCCCCCCCCCCCTCCCTCCCCCCCCTCCCTCTCTCCCCCCCTTCCTACTCCGCTTCCCTACCTTCCCTCCTCCCCTCCCCCCCCCCCCCCCCCCCCCCCTCCTCTCCCAAACCGCCACCCCTTCCCTCTTAATCAATTATTCTGCGGCTGCTGTGTATTGGATTTCGGCTGTCAACTATATTTCTTTTTGCAGTTTTTGTTCTGTTTGCTGGTTCACCTCCTTGCTAAGCGTCGTTCACTGTTGTCACCGAGTAGTAATACATGAGATTTTTAACGGTTTATTTGAAAACAGAAATCACGCACCAGCACCAGTGCATTGAATTGCACAGAAAGTCTGGATCCTTTCCTTCCTTTACTACTGTGTGTAGGGAGGCAAGAGGAGAGGTGGGCAATGGCAGGTGCGGTGGGAAGATTCGTTGACATTATTCATGTTGGGTTCAAGTGCCCCGAGTGTTATTGATTAAATCCCTATACACAAGAAGAATAAGACTTCTTGAGTAATGCCTACTATCAAAGCCACACTCAAGCACACATGCGCGCATACGCGCGCGCGCGCCCCCCCCCCCCCCCCCCCCCCCCCCCCCCCCCCCCCCCCACACACACCACACACACACACCCCCACTTTTTAAATAATAACTTTTATCAAAACCACACTCACACACTCATGTTGGCACACAAGTCCGCATGCATGCACACATGCACATGCACGTACACACACACAACACACACAACCACACAATGCTAGCATGCACATATGCATGCATGCAAGCATACACACACATATGCATACATTCTTTTGACTGTAAAATATGCCCCTTCTTCAAGTTTTTAATCTGAAGACTAGAAACCAGGTATCTACATGGTAGGTAATCTAAAGCCTGAAAAATGAGAGAGAGAGAGAGAGAAGAGAGACAGACAGACAGACAGACAACAGACAGACAGAGACAGACAGAACAGAACAGAGAGAAACCAGAAGACAATTCCACTGAACAGGTGAGCAAAATTGATATGCACTTATGTTACAGACAAAGGAATCTGGATAAAACCCATTTATGAAGTCAATTATTTTATTTTTCCATCCGTAATGATCTATAACACAGCCAAATTGTTAACAATAATGCCACTCACATCAATTTCAAACAGAATGGATTCAGAGAGAGAAAGAAAGAATATGAGAGAGAGAGAGAAGAGAGGAGAGACAGAGAGGCTTTTATAACTGAGTGATACTGATTTCATTAGTAATGTGTGTGTGTGTGTGTGTGTGTGTGTGTGTGTGTGTGTGTGTGTGTGTGTGTGTGGTTGCCGTCTTTGCATCCTATACATGTAATCCTCCATACCCCTTGGGCTGAATGCACCAAATTCACGTTCAAGAAGAGCCAGACTCACTGATAAACAGGCAGCGAAAGAAAAAAAAAAAAAAAACAAAGACAAAAGCTAATCTTACATGTGCGTAGACCTGTTAAAAAATGGTAAACCCACAGGAGAATTCCTGGATTACAGGATTAGTGGCTTTGGAGTTAAGACATCAAGGTTGCCCAGGTCTGTTCAATCAGAGATTACTGTGTGTGCAGGTGGAACAGGGGCTGAGGCTTCACACTGCACCTGCTGTGCCTGCCACCACAGAGGTCACACATCTCTACACCTCTGGACGCACAGCTCATCTTTCAAACACTGGCTTTTAGCGTTTTGTTTATGTTGTCATAAATTGCCTGGGCCAAGTTTTTTGTGAAAACAGTTTTCGGGTCAAGGTTTCAAAGCGCACAGGCACGCACACCGCGCCTTATACACACACACATACACACACACAAACACACACACACACACACACTCAATACACACGCACGCACGCACACACATAGTATGCATGCATGCACCCAAGCACGCATGTACACATGCACGCACACACACACGTGCACACACACAACACACAGAGTGACACACATCCATAAACAAATGGTGTACCACACACACACACACACACCACACACACACACACACACACCACACACCACACACACCACCACACACACACGCCCCCAAAATCCCCACACCTCAAAGAAAAGAATCCATCTGAACGCCTTCTTTCACCCCCATCGTTACCAGGGAATGAGGGATGTTGACAGAAACCTGCCCCGATGACCACACACTGACACAAATGACCATGACTAAAAGTAACACCACACTGAAGCGGCAACATCCAAGTAGGCTGCTGTCCCACACATAGTGCTGTTTCAGCCAAACAGAAACATCACTAAACTGCTGACAACAGCTTTTCCATTTTTTCACAGCCACAGAGGTGAAGACTCAAGAGGGGCAATGTTACCGACAGCAACAAAAATCCTACCGTCGTTGACTGTACAGGCTCGACCTTTCTTTTTTTTTTTTTTTTTTTTTTTTTTTAAAGGACGACGCAAAACAATAGTGCCGCTATTATTCTACACAGTGGGGCCATGAAATAATCATTGCTGTCGCCAGACGGTGACTG
>CM065720.1:24845848-24848348 GCA_033310375.1 Conus canariensis
TAAATCAACTGTTTCTCATCGATGATGTGATTTTCTGGTGGAGATCAAGATTGTAAGCACAGGTGGTCATAAACATTATGTCAGTAAAATATCTTGGCTTAACCACGTTAAAAGCATGAAGATAACAAATGATTTTTCTTTTCAAATTTGTGTGTGTGTGTGTGTGTGTGTGTGTGTGTGTGTGTGTGTGTGTGTGTGTGTGTGTGTGTGAGGAGAGAGAGAGAGAGAGAGAGAGGGAGAGAGAGATAGACAGAGACAGAAAGACAGAGAGAGAGAGAGAGAGAGAGAGAGGGAGTGTGTGTGTGTGTGTGTGTGTGTGTGTGTGTGTGTGTGTGTGTGTGTGTGTGTGTGTGTGTGTGTATGTGCACGTGTGCGCATGTATGTTTGTGTGTGAGTGTATGTGTGTGTGTGTGTGTGTGTATGTTGTGTGTGTGTGTGTGTGTGTGTGTGTGTGTGTGTGTGTGTGTGTGTGTGATACAAACTATTTGTCATGAGAACTCTGAAGGGTCTTCGGACATAATCTTGGTAACAACATACTTCACATTCTTCAGCAAAAGACTGTTACCATCCTCTTTTCTTCAATGGAAATTGTTTATTTTCAAAACTGACCATTTTGTGAAAAGAGTTATTCCTTTCACAGTCCTTTTCATGAAGTGATAATGTAAATTCACATTAAACACAAAAGAAAAATTCTGACGCTGACATGCAAGAAACAGCACAGAGGTCTGAATTGGAAGTGGCATTCTCGGCAGTAGCTGTGATGATCTTGGGCACTGATCAGCACACTGCACTGCTCAATGATAGCACCTGACCCCTGATCTGGACACAGCAGCAGCAGGCATAGTAAAGCAGCAGCACTGTGTAGTGATAGTTGTTTTTAACAATTTTACTAGTACTTTCAACAGTGATGAGGATAACGAATTCTCCTTTTCTATCAGGCTGGATGACAGGTCTTCTGATCCCGGTCCATGAACATGTGGGATTAAAGGCACATTTCTACATTCTTCTAAAGGTTCTGCTTGGACTGAAGTCCTGTGGAACCATGTTTTACTTCTGAAGTTCCCTGATCTCGTGGATGGCAGCCGATCAGTACTGCTCAAACAGGTACTGTGCCCCACATACACTGCTGTCTCCACCTTGCTATGTTCTTCCCAGATTTGGTGTTGACGTTATAGCTAGTGAAATACACTGGCCTTCTGGATATCTCTGTACTGCTTCAGTGACCTTCACTCGTCACCATGCGCTTGTTCTAGCAGACTGTACAGGAACATCTAAGGAAAGCCTTTATCGTCTGTTTAAACATGTATGTCCTATTCATCAAAACAGTCACAAAAGTGCATGACCCCCTCTCCTTCTCTGCCCCCTTCAGTGTTCCTTCCAAAACTGTGGTTATGATAACCCCAGCAACCGCTTCTTTCTGCTGCCCTCAAATTGTTTTTCTTAATGGATTACGGGGGAAAAAAAAAAAAAGGGGGGGAGGGGAGGGGGGGGGGGAGGAAGGTATAGCAAATGAACTGCTCACCACTTGACCTTCCATAATTATACGCCATCAAAGCCTGAGAGGGATGGTAATTTTCATATGATGCATATGCTATACTGGCAAAAGAGAAAAAGGCATTTTTTGGCCATAACATTTGACTGCTACCTGCATAAACTACATACAATGTGGATATGTTTGATTTCCCACTAAATGTCCAGACATACAAGTGAATAATGTCTATCACGGAGGTCCACTCACCATGAAAGATTAAAAAAAAAAAGTATGTTAGTTTACCACCCAATTCATTTTAGCCACCTTACCTTAAGCATGACTATGCTTGTTTGTTTGATTGTTAAGTGATATGCAAATAATATTTATAAGCTAAAACATTAAGTGTTTATTTCAATTCATACTGAATTGTGTTACTTAGTGATGTATCAAGTTTACATGGTAATGCTATTGTTAATAAAATTATAGAGATGCCAACGCTCCTAGCCACTATATATTATTGTATTCAACATCTATCTTGCGCTGAATATGTGAAGACAAGTGATTGCTCTTTCTTCGTTTTCATTGCCCAAAATGTTGTCTGTTTTACGTGAAGAATGCCTATGAGGTCACTGTAAATATATATAGTGTATTGTCCTGCGGCATCACTTGAACTTGTACTTGAACTTGAACTTGTAGGTGCTAGAGGCCTTAAGAGGCCTGTTCACCATTCTAAGTATAACATTGAGATGAAAAACACCGCATGCGTGGAAGGAAGAGAGTCACGACTGAGACTATCTATGTTGATAGCATTCCGGATTATATTTTGTCAGAAGTTCCTGCCAATGAGTGTCTAACCGTGATTTGAAGGTGTTGACTGTAGGGGCTGTTACTACGGAATCAGGAAGACCATTCCAAACATCAATCACACGAAGAGAGAAATAGTTTCCTCTGATATTCAGTCTGTGATGAACTTTGGATAGTTTCAAGGAGTGTCCTCTGCTGTCCCCATTGGTAAACAGTTCAAACCGT
>CM065720.1:24853348-24863348 GCA_033310375.1 Conus canariensis
ATAAACTTTTAAGTGATTAGGGTAACTATCGTCAATATGTGACTTGGCCATAGCACCTAAGACGTTATTATTAACATTCTTTTGCAAATCAGTGTATTTATAATCAAACTTTGCCGGGATAAGTTCCCAGTTAGGAATGGGACTCAGGGGATAACATGGGGCTATGGTTTTGTGATCAATTTTGGCAGATTTCAACAGGTTTGAGGAGTACGTAAGGATGGTTTTATTTGATCGTATTGTTTTTGCGCGTTTTGGAAAGTCTAAATCAGATCGCATATCAAGTTCATCTTCATTTGAATTCTGAACAGTAGAACATCATAGAACATCTTAGAATGTATTTAGCACAAGCTAATTTTCGATAAGCATCCAGGGACAAAACGCCAGCTTCATGATATGTCCCTAAAATGGAAGCGTAAAGGGGAACTCCCAGGATTATTCTGTATGCCTTGCAATCTGTGCTTTGTAACTTTTTTAGAGGATACTTAGGAGCTGAAAAATATACTTCCTGTGCATATGAAATCCTTGTCCTGACCAGAGAATTTGATAAATGAATTAAAGTGCACGTATCCTGTCCCCAATTCTGGTAACTCACAACTTTAAGAAGATTAAGGGCTTTCCTTGCTTGAGTTATGATATATTCAATGTGTGTTTCCATGATAATTTTGAAGTAAGATGTACACCTAAAACCTTTATGCAAGATGTGTAGGTAAGCACAGTGTCATCCACCTTAAAAGTAGGGAGATCATGAAAACTTCCACCAGCATCAAAAAGCATCATATAAAATTGCGCGCGCGCGCGCGTGTGTGTGTGTGTGTATGTGTGTGTGTGTGTGTGTGTGCGTGCGTGCGTGGTGTGTGTGTGTGTGTGTGTGTGTGTGTGTGTGTGTGTGTGTGTGTGTGTGTGTGTGTGTGTGTGTTGTATTAAGTTCATGGGGCGGTACCTTGTATTTTCACTTTTTGCGTTTCCTTGACACACACACACACACCACACACACACACACACACACACACACACACACACACACACACACAAAGCCATTTTTTGCAACGAATTCAAAGACAACACCAAAACATTAAGAGAGGAATGGGCACATTTATTCAAGACCAATAGTAAAAAACGTATTACTTCGGAAAAAACGACGTAACGTATCAACTTAGTATAGTTTTTCACAACAAATTCAAAGACAACACCAAAACATTAAGAGAGGAATGGGCAAATTTATTCAAGACCAATAGTGAAAAACATGTATTACTTCGGAAAAACGACGTAACGTATCAACTTAGTTTAGCTACGTCAACCAAAGATGATGTTGCTTACACCAAACACAGTCAGCCCGTCATTATCGTGGAGACAAAGAAAACAGTGTTACCGTTTGTCGTAAAATTATCCTACTTGTAAAAATGCGTGGGAGCTGAGCGCGATTTGGGCCGGATAGGGGAAGCGGGTGGGGGTGGGGGTGGGGGGGGGGTGCGAGTTAACATTCAAGGACAATCTTTCTCCTGGTCCTTGGAGCAAGGTGAAACGTGCAAGTGGCTTACGATAGCGTGGATACGCTTGTCTCACTCTGGCACTGGTCTTTTCAGCTTCACTTCCTTAACTTTGCCGCTAAAAGGGCATTTATATGTGTCTTATTTATGCACACAAAGAATTTTTTTGTGCTACAAAATCAAAGAGTACACTAAAATTTGAGAGAGAACTGAAGAATGTTATTTCGGTACCAACACTTACAAATCATACTGCCTTCATCCAGCAACTTCAGAGGAAAGTTGAGGTACGTTGGCAAAATGGCATCACGTACACAACTGGCTTTGTCACGTCAATCAAAGATATTGTTTGTTTACACCAATCAGCGAGCCAATCATCATCAGAAACGCAAAGGTAAATCGCTGTTGTTTGTAACCGAAAATGTCCTGCCAGAAAACGTGTGTGGCAGCTAAGTGCTACAGGTTTCAGGTGACAGCTGCCCCACCCTACTAAGTAATATGATTTTTTTTTTTTTTTTGCAGTTTTTTTTAAATGTTATTTTCTGGCACATTTACAAACAAATGCATTCCATCATTGCAACATACAAAGGCAAAGCAATCAGTCTGGTAACTGAGGTACAAAGCATTCCATCAACACATCGAATTGTTACATTAATCCAAGAAAAATTCGCATGAATACAACAATCTGTGGGAAAATGTTAGAAGATAATGCATTTATAGACAATGTTTTTTTTTTTTTTTAATGTTACTTTCCACAAGATTATGATAAGGATACCACTTCTAACAAAATTCTGTGAATTGTATTTGCATGCAGTGCATGTATTTTTCGATTTTACATTTTGCTCTTTAACTCGTTCAAAAAGCGTTGGGGATTAGGTTTGATCTTATTGATTTTACATTTGAATTCAAAATATTTAGCGAACTGGATAATTTGGTCACATCCTTTTGTCTGTTTTTGTTTGTTCACCATTACCAAACAACACCAAGTCTACATCAAGCTCGATTTTCAAACAGTTTTCACATTTTTGTCTTATTATTCTAATTTGCTCTAAAAGCTGTGAACATAACTGTAAAGCCATCATTAGTGTTGTGTTGAATCTTTCTCTGTCCCACAAAAAGAACGTTTATCGTGATTAACTATGCCCATTTTTTTTTCAGAAAACTATTTGTAACAAGAATATTACGGCGTATTCTAATCTAATACAATTTATTGTGTAGCACTGAAATAAATGTTTCAGCATAGTCATTATTCACTTCTGAAATATGAAACACCAGGTCTACATTTTCATCATCTGTTCTGGAACGAGGTCACTTCCTCGCTTTCGTAGCGATCATGTAACTTGTGATTGTTCTGACCCAGCGATTACAGCGCGCTGCATGCAATTAACACCATACAATTTGACATACGCTGTGTTGCAGTGCTGTCTTTTTAATTGCACAGGCAGAATGAAGCAAATCTCATATCAATTGCATCTCTATCAATGGTGTCTTTTTTTTAATTGCACAGGCAGAATGAAGCAAATCTAATATCAATTGCAGCTCTTTCAATGGTGTCTTTTTTAATTGCGCAAGCAGAATGAAGCAAATCTAATATCAATTGAAACTCTTTCAATAGTGTCTTTTTTAATTGCACAAGCAGAATTAAGCAAATCTAATATCAGTCGAAGCTCTTTCAATGGTGTCTTTTTTAATTGCACAGGCAGAATTAAGCAAATCTAATATCAATTGAAGCTTTTTGAATGGTGTCTTTTTTAATTGCACAGGCAGAATGAAGCAAATCTAATATCAATTGCATCTCTATCAATGGTGTCTTTTTTAATTGCACAGGCAGAATGAAGCAAATTTAATATCAATTGCATCTCTATCAATGGTGTCTTTTTTAATTGCACAGGCAGAATGAAGCAAATCTAGCCTAATATCAATTGCAGCTCTATCAATGTTGTCTTTTTTAAATTTGCCTATCATTGCTCGCGTTTCCTGATAGCAATTTTGAAGTTTGTCTTCGGGCAGCCTACCTTCGATTGCACTGAACCGATTTCATGACCCATAAATGTTATCATTTGAGTTGGTTGCTATGGTGTTCTCCGGGGCCTTGGGAAAGAGAATACCCTCACACAGTGTCAAAAGCAACTTCAGATCTCTGTTACAGCCTACTTATGAATTGTTCAACATGAACATCCTTCCTCTTCCAGAAAAGAAAGGGGAAGAAAAAAATAAGCAAAAAAAAAAAAAAAACGCGAACCAAATATGTGTCATGTACCTGCTTTTTAATCAGAAGTGAGAGATCGGTTGGGTTGTCATGCGAAGATTCAACAAGATTGTGTGCAGCCCACCTGAAGACATCTGTCATAATAGTACTTTCTTTGTCAATGAAACAAAGAAAGGTGATTTCCTGGGATTTGAAGTGGGGACGTTCTAAAAGACTTCTTACAATCAGTTTTGGCATAAAAGAGCCACCCCCCGCCAGCTGCAATTAACGACTGTGTTCTATTGTAACATCGTGAACTGCAGTGTGGTGTGACCATGTTATACATAATGAACAGAATTTCCTTCAGGACATGATAGATGATGCTAAATCCCTTATTCCTCTGGCTGTTTTATGGGTGCCTTCCTCAGGAGAGAAATCTGGACAGAACTGAACGAGGTTGCTGAACAGCCCTATAATCTACTTGCTCTTGACTCTTTATCTATGTTCTTTCCTGTTTCTGAGGCAGTTGACTGTCCGAAAGTAAGTCGTCGACATGCTGTGAAGTCGGTGTCCTCAAATCCTGTATGAAAACGAGCCTTAAATCCTTCAGTTACAAACTGCTTCAAGCAGTTTCCATAACTTTGTAACCCCAAAGAAAATTGTTCATGTCTAATTGGCATGACACTCTGTTCGAAATTAGTGTTTCCAATAGGTGTCTGCCAGTGCCCTATACACCTGTCTTCCATGCAATTTGCCTCGAAATCTTGGTTCTGGGTCTTGCAATGTGCTTTTAGTTGCGAATCGTTGCATAACACACAAACACGCACAAGTCTGAAGTTTAAATTACACTGGCATCTTCTTGGTGGTGTTATACAGACAGCATGATTTCATCAGCATCAACAGGACATTTCCTATCAGGATGGTCTGCCTGGTTAGACCCGGAGTGGCGGTCTGGCTTCTACGGCTAGTTCCATGTTTTTGTTCTCCCCTTTTGCCACGCCTTTTTTTTTCAAACTTTTTTTTGTTTGTTTGTTGTGGAATTACATATTGGAAAAACGCCAGTTACGTCCCTTGCCAAACATTCCCGCCACCGTCTGGATTTGCCGTGCTAACTCAGAGTAGTCTTGTGTCTAACCTTTCTCTCAGATGGGAAGAAAAATGTTCCACAGCTGAGACAATCTTGCCTATGACAGCCGCTGAGTTTTGCTGCCACCATCCATTCAGACCGTCTTTCGCCTATTTGCTTGCAGCTCAGGTTCCTCATCACGGGAAGATCATGAATTCAACGAAATTACATGGAAACACTTCGCGATGAATTTTGTCTGGAACAAATATGTCCATCTCAGGATGGCTGGAAGAAGGGTCTGCTGTATGGTACTCACTCGAATCCGGCCCTACTAATTAAGTTACTAATGACCCGTTGGGACTTGTATGATGTGAAACATAAACATCTTACGGCAAACTCCATGCAAACTTGTTCAGAAATGTCCCACCTGATGTGATCTTTGAATTTCTGAAAGAGATGAACATTTTTCATCTGATCTAACATTTTACAAGAGAAAGAGTTTTAACAAAATTTCCTGTGTGTTTTTAGAAGGTGTATTTTAAAGGGGTTGTGTGAATGATTTTTCTCCCCAATGACTTGTGAGTTAACGTCAACGCGGTGATAGCCCTGATATGGCCCTTTGCGGTCGGCTGGGCTGTAAGCATCATTACGTTACCGTACCTTGGCGGCTGGATGGGCAAGGTGAGCACTACTGTGTCGAGCTGTGGTGCTGTGTGTGACACTGGTCTGAGGCGGCTTGCTGCGGTGCTTCCAGCGTAGCCATTTGTCGTCCCAGAACACCTGTCTTCTGCGGCAGTTCCTGATTGATGCATGTCAGCTCCTCAAAATTTTGGCTAAACCTTTTTTGTCTTGGTTCATAGAGCAAGGTGACACCTGCAAGTGGCTTGCGACAGCGTGGGTACGCTTGCCTCACTCTGGCACTGGTCTTTTCAAGCCTCCCCCCCCCCCCTCTCAAGGGAATTAACTGACTAGTGTTCGATTGGTTAGTCTCAGTACCCTTTGTTGTCTCCCTTGACCATTTCCTCCTAACCTTTTTAAACACGTTTGCACCAGGTCGCCTTCCTCGACTTGTTTGCATAAGCGAACTTTTTTTCTGTCTGTGGTGTGTTGCATACTTTTTTTTTCAATAGGAAAAATAGATTTTAAAAAAAAATCTGGCTTCATTTGAGTTTATTTCCGCCATTTGCAGGTTCTCGTACAGAACTGACATCACAGCTTCGCTGCCCAATCCTTCATGACTGCATAAATGCTTACAGGTATCTGTGCCTTTTTCTGTTTGTTGTTGCTGTTGCTGCCGCTGCTCTGGTGCCTATGCTTTAGTGATTTGTAACCATCACAAACGTTCGGGATTTTGTCGCTGTGTTTCTTCCCCTGCGCTTGTTTACATTTCTACGGGGTTTTGGTAACCTCGTGATGATGTGCGTTTGTTAGTTGCGGGTGCGGCTGGACGTCTGATTGTTTGTTTTGTTGAAGAGTACGGGTGGCATGTGTGTGTGTGTGTGTGTGTGTGTGTGTGTGTGTGTGTGTGTGTGTGTGTGTGTGTGTGTGTGTGTGTGCACGCACGCGCGTGCACATGTGTAGATGTGCTTGGTGTGTTGAAATGAAGGGGTGGTGATGTGGGGTGGGAGTGAATATAGACTGGGTTTTTTTTTTTAAAATTATTATTATTTTTAAAATTTAATCTGAGCGCCCTGAACTCGGCAGAAATTGAGCGTATTTAAATCCGTACTTCTATCATTATTTGGTTATTAGACATTGATATATAGCACGAGGTACAGACTGAGTCAGGTGCTGGTTGTTATTATGTTTTCTTGCAGACATTTCGGATACCCCACTCTAACACCACAGGCTGAGGTGGTCGATCTGTACGTCGTGTTTGAAGTCCACGGTGGAGATGTCGCCGACAGGGTCCGCAGTGGTGAACGTGACGTAGTCTGTTTCATCCACCTGCACCGGTGAGAGCATGATACAATAATTGCTATTATTCACAACGTCATTGTCCCTCACGTTGCAACACTTTATGAGAAAGCGACAACAAGTACAACGATGACAAACCAAAATCGGTAAGCCTACTGTCATGAAAGGAAATGGTTCAGTACTGGACTAATTACAGACAAATATTTCAACTGGATGATTAGCCAATAGGACTAAATTATTCAACTATAAGAGCATACGGAAGAGCTCAGACTTCGGCACAGGTCGAACAGATCTCAACATTTTATCTGGTCGCGTGCAACGTATTGGCGCCAAATATCTGGTTGCGTGCAACGTATTGGCGCCAACTATCTGGTTGCGTGCAACGTATTGGCGCCAAATAGGCCTATCTGGTTGAATGCAACGTATTGGCGCCGACTATTTGGTTGCATGTAACGTACTGGCGCCAAATATTTGGTTGCGTGCAACGTAGGCCTATTGGCGCCAAATATCTGGTTGCGTGCAACGTATTGGCGCCAAACATCTGGTCGTGTGCGACGTATTGGCGCCAAATATCTGGTTGCGTGTAACATTTTTCATCTGATCTAACATTTTACAAGAGAAAGAGTTTTAACAAAATTTCCTGTGTTTATATATATATATATATATATATATATATATATATATATATATATATATATATATATACATATATATGTTAAATTATACACAAAGCTTGTTCTAATGTCATGGATTGAAGAAACAGGGGGAGATAAGCATTCATATCTGCAGTGCTAGATAATTCTGCCTAACTAACAGTATGTGTTTGAGTGGGTGAATGGGGAATAATAAATGCTTCTCAGAATGAGCCTTCAGCAAGATTATAGTCTCCAAGGGGGAGACATTCTCCAAAGGGGAGGAAACTCACTAACATTTCATTACTCCTGGTCAGATACCGGTATTTCGAAACCTGACTGTTTCTCCTCAGTGACCTCGGAAAGTGGTAACTTGACTCCTCTGCCTTTTAGCAGAATGCTATCCCAGAAAAAAGCTGGTGTGCAATACCATAGTATGTTTGTTGAATTTTCAAAAAGCCAACCAAAGGTGTGTGCGTTCGTGCGTGCACACACGCGCGCGCGCGCGCGCGCGCGTGTGTGTGTGTGTGTGTTGACGTCAAACTAGCCTTTGTTGTATATCAATATTACCTTACGATAAAACAAGAATGCTCTCGTTTGATACCAGAAACCAGATACTCCATTCATTGATTGACTGTCAAACATTTTAAAGTCGATTTCTTTTGGTTGGTTTTTAATGCATACCGCTATTTCTACAAATAACAAGCAAACATTATGGCACAGTCTGGATTGTGAGGTTATCAGAATGTTTACGACGTTCTGTTTCAGTCGATGACCATTAATACTGTCTGTAAGACACATGTGAAAAATCTTAAGCGTTCGTTGCCCTTAAATTCATTGACCATCGAAAGACCAAGAAATATATCCTCACTGTGGTGTAAATTGAAACGTCTCGTGTTAACTCTAAAAAAAAGGTCAATGATTTTACTGTGTATAAGAAGATTCATTTCAAATACATTTCTTCTGGCTGTGTTTGAAACTTTCCCTCCACGATTCTGCCCTGTACATAGTAGTGGGTAATGAGCGAGAGCAATATCTTGTTTAGGCAAAGTTCAGAACTGTCAGAACATGAACGCTCTGAATTTTATGCTGTAAGCAGTAAACTGCGACTTTTTGTTGGTAAACAATTCCCCCAAGAAGATTGGTTTCATCCGCAATGTTTTGTTTATTTGTGTTGCGTGTCTGTCAGAAAGTTTGCATGACAACCGAGAGACCGATTTGTAACATAGTTGGTAGAAAAATAAAGTGTGGCCTCATGGCAAACCCGGTATTTTCTTCATGTGTGGATCTGTGGTGCGAATCCGGAACAAATGCCAGAACTCGGATCCGTTCCACAACATTATCACAAGTTTTTCAGTGACTATGAACATTGTGACGTTGCTGCTATAAGTTGATAACTATCTATGAAGTTAGATAATTTCACACACACACACACACACACACACACACACACACACACACACACACACACACACACACACACACACACCCCACACACGCAGGTGTGAAACTTCACAGTGATGGAACAATACCATATAGGACGTACTATGTTTCTACTGTGGCCATCCCCTTCGCTCGCAGACACCATCCCACCTTTGCCGGAGTGCGTGGTAGCTGGTACGCTGTGTCAACCTGAACGTGTGTATGTCAACAGGTTACTTTAAAAATATTGTGGCAAGGCACGTAAGTGCTGACAACAGCTAAGAATTGTGCAGAACAGCCTTCACTTGGATCTCCTTAGTGATGCAATCTCCCACTGATTGGCCAAACGATGGTATGTTGAACACGTTAGTAGAGGGGGAAAACCAGTGTCATCGTTATATTAATGACTTGGCAACGATTTAAAGGAAAAAAGGGGAGGGCAAGCGGTGCGAATGGGGGCAGGGAAAGAAAAAAAAAAAGAGAATGGAAAATCAGGGAAATGTATATATAAAATCCTTCGTTAGCTATTCATGGGGACCATTTTAACCCCTCTGAAAGACAGAACCATTCATATTGCTGGTTCCGAGGCCTTTCGTCCCCTGGATCGGATTCGTCAGGGGGGCACAGCTGATCGGGTCTGTGTTCGCTTGGCATCAAATGGAGATGCACCACAGTCTACAATTCTGTGATATTCTCACCACCAAGGGTTCAAAAACGGATTCCAACAGCCCCCCCCCCCCTCCCCCCGCAAAGCAGCAGGAAAGGGTAGAAAAGTTAAAGGAAAAGAAAGTGTGGTAAGGAAATAAGTTGCTAAAAAGCTTAATGCATTATGTAAACCGTATAACACATAAGGATAAAGCTTTGAACTTATGCTTGAGGATCCATTCAAGGATCCAAGGGAGGTCAAAAGATGCCAACAGTCAGAGTGGTCTGCTCTACTGTTAAATAACCCAAGCATTGTCCGTCACGTAAGTGCTGACAGCAGCTAAGAATTGTGCTGAACGGCCTTTGTTTGGATCTCCTAAGAGATGCAGTCTCCCACTGACTGACCAAACAATAATTTGTTGAACAATGTAGTGGAGGGGAAAACAAGTGCGAACTAACAATTGCTCCATCGTTACATCTATATGTCAGACAGCAGGACGGCAACTGGAAGTCATGACCTGCGTGCGGCCCCAGCCCTCTTCAGAGTGTAAAGAGTTCAAGGCTGAAACACTTTGTCTGGGGAATGCATTTTCCCCGAAAAACTGCTGTAAAGATCTCCCCGTGAGGTTTTTTTTTTGCACCCTGT
>CM065720.1:24868348-24880848 GCA_033310375.1 Conus canariensis
CTGTTCGTCTGTGTATTTGTCTGACTTTGTTCAAGTTTGGAGGGCTGTGCCAGTCTTGAATAAAAGTTACTCTGTGTTAGGTTTTCTTATGGGAGCAGGGAATGCCCCACTTGTTTACTGTTTACCTTTTAAATTTGTTTGCATTTCCGCCAGCAGTCATCTGACTGCATTTGACTTCAAGGTTCAACATGTCTTGGGCACCATATCAGAGAAGACGGAGCCCAAGCTCTCTACTGCCTTAACCCTCCCTGGAGTGAATCATGCGGTTATCTTTAGCTGCTTGCACACAGTTTTACAGCCGTAAAAATCCGACTTCACAGACAGTTCAAACTCACGACCATCAACTCTGCAGTCACTGGACTGCGGGGCCCCCCAATTGGATATACCAATGGAAAATCGTTTTACAAATTTTAAATCAAAACAAACAAACAAATTACTGACATACAGAGAGATCAGTGGAAAGAAAACTCAGAGTTCAGTGAACAAGTGGAGAGAGATGCAGAATGGAATCAGTTTATAGAGACTGAAACCTGAATATCTATCTCTGAAAGGGGCTAAAGAAGTCATTCCGATAGTGAATGTATCGAGGATAACGTCATCAAAGAGGGTTCTCATGAGGAGAGGAAAGTCCAGGAAAGAAACATTCAAAAGACAAACAAACAAAAAAAACAAGCAAACAAACAAACACACAAACAAACAAGCAAACAAACAAACAAACACTGTTGCCTAGTTAATTAAAGTCATAGATTTATTCAAAACTACATGATGTTGATACTCAACGGTATATAATCTATCTATCTACCTACCTATCTATCTATCTATCCATGATATGGTGCCCAAGACATGATGACATATATATATATATATATATATATATATATGTATATATATATATATATATATACATGAGGCGAACACATGAGCACATGCGTGCAAGCACGTGCGAATACATCATACTTGTTCTTCATTCTTAAGTTGGCAACCCACCACCCTCTCTCCCTTTCACCCCTTCACCTTGTCCATGTTCCCTCCTCCCTGTTTTTTCCCTGTCTTAGTGTACACACACACACACACACACACACACACACACACACACACACACACACACACACACACACACACACACACCCACCTCAAGGTACCTATAACAATCAACAACTCATTTTCCTCCGCATGTGAAAAACATTCTTGATCTTTTATTTTATTGAATGCGAAACTTTTATGTTTTGTCTATAGTTATGTAAAATTTCCACTCGCAACAATATTCATTTAAAAAAAATTAAAGTGTCTCTAAATTTTACCTGTAAAAGTGTGTTGTCCGCGTATTTAAGAAAAGTAAATGCATGTCACTACAAAGTTCATAATCATTTTCTCCAGAAGCTATGTACTCAGTCATTCTTTAGGGACTAATCCTCTGTGTCACTGAGAAAAACTGTAAATAGAAAGGCAGGCAGGGTTTCTCCTTGACTAACACCCATACAAGATCGAAAATAACCAGATCGATTTCACTGAAGAAAAAAGGTACGGGGTTTGATTCTGTCATGTTAACAATGACGCTGCGAACTGTCCCTTAAACACTTTGTCGCAAAAGTTTAACCCATACCCTTCTTTCCAAACGGAATCAAATGCCTTTTTGAAAGCAAAAAATGTTAAGAATAGCTTTTATTTATACTTACAATGAATATTAAGTAATGACTGCAAGATAAACCATGACTTAAGGTAGAATAATGTAATCTAAACCCTGCTCGATTTTCATAAAGTGCTTTGTTTGATTCAAGAAACCTACTATCTATAATAATTTTGAACAGTTTGCCGAAGCAGCTTAACACTTTCACACGCACAGTTTGCAAAAGTGACTCAACACCATATACACTATTACTGCTGCTGCTGCTGCTGCTGTTGCTACTGCTGCTGCTGCTGCTGCTGTTATTGCTGCTGCTGCTGCTGCTGCTGCTGCTGCTCCTCCTCCTCCTCCTCCTCCTACTACTACTATTACTACAGTTTTTTTTTACAGTAGAAGAATGACGTAAAATGTTTTCTTAAAAAGAAAAAAAAATCTTCACAAAGACTGAAGTCTGTTTAATGAAAAAAACAATCGCTACGAGCATAAATTCAGGGATATGGATTAATGAAGAAGAAGAAGAAGAAGAAGAAGAAGAAGGCTGGTTACCACGCTGGACAGTGAAGACACTGACCGGACCCCCACTGACGACAGTGACGTCACAGCCATGGTGACGTCACGAGTCATCATGGTCAGTAAATACGTGGCGAGGATGGATTGGTAGCGGGACAGGATGGAGCGAACACCCATGCTCTTAAGGCGACGCTGTGACGGTGTGAGTTACGATGCAGCTTTGTCAGGTAGTAGTCTGTTGTGAAAGGACAGACCGGGTGGGCCGTGTGTCTGTCAGCCACACCCAGCCATGGACACAAGGTGCTCTCTCTCTCTCTCTCTCTCTCTCTCTCTCTCTCTCTCTCTCTCTCTCTCTCCGTAAAAAAAAACCCAAACAAGAACAACAGAAATTTACTTTGTGCTTGCAATATGCTTTAAATATTGAAGGAAATAGCAAGCTTTCACAATCCATTCACCTGGCACACACACACACACACACACACACACACACACACACACACACACACACACACACACACACACACACACACACACACACACACACACACAAGCAAGACGCACACAAGACAAGGGTTTCCACGTTCTGTGTGTCTCGTCTGCTCTGGTTTTAGGCGAATGGGCACCACAAGCAGTATTAGTTTGGAGTTATGTGCATGTAATTATTGTACCATGGAAGTGTGTGTGTGTGTGTGTGTGTGTGTGTGTGTGTGTGTGTGTGTGTGTGTGTGTGTGTGTGTGTGAGGACACCGATGGTACGTTCTGTAAGTCATGCACGTCCAAAGTAACTCCCAAGCCGGTTAGAAAGGACACATGCCAACCCCACCCCACCCCACCCCTCGCGCCTTCCCACGGGGAAGTAAATCTAGACTGAGCTCCTTCTTTGTTCCAGAATCACTCTTCTTCAAATTCTCACAGTGTCCCTAACGACAAAACGTATCAATCAAAGCACATTGCACCTTAGGGTATGGGTGGGGTGTGTGATTCAGGACCTCAGCCAGACCTACGCCCCATACGCTCTCAAGTGAGGGATTTGAGGCATGGTACAGACACACCCCGTAGAGTGATAAAGGCATGTGGCCATCCGCGCCAACTTTCACTCAGGTTGGATGCGTTTGGAAACACAGTCTGTATTGGCTCTGTGGGGTCCTTCTGGACCATGCCCCGAATCACTCACCGAGGACTGGTTTTAAGAGGGGGGGGGGGGGGGGGGGGGGGGGAGGGATAGTTCTGGCTCAGTTCTAGAATCAACCCCCTGTACTCTCCCCCTACCTCTAAATGAGAAGCAATGTGATTTGATTGGTTTATTTTGTCTGCTGGGATACTTTGAGAAAATCAAATAGTGCAGTCACTTTGGAACAGTCGGGAAGCCGATTCTGTGTTTACTCTCTTTACACTTCCCCCCACACACAGACAATGACAATAATGGCACAGCCAACGTTAGGGAGGTACCCAAGGTCTGACCAGCACGCTTGGCTAATGCGTAGGTCAGACATCTGCTAAGTCGTAGCCATGAGACCCTCTTTTTAAATTCTCTAACCTCGGTCATTAATCCATTTATCCATCAGCTTTAAATCACGCGCAGTGTTGTCTTGAAACTTATCGGTTATGGTGTAGCGTATATGGACTAGTCCGCACGCAGTGACGCCTTGATGAAACTGAAACTGAAACTCCCCGGGAGGTGAGTTTGGGAACATACCTTGGGGCATGGAGTGATGATGGCACGTCGCATAGATTGGAAGACAAAAAATGGTGGGTGGATAGTGTTACAGTGTGGCGGGTGGATAGTGTTACAGTCTGGCGGGTGAATAGTGTTACAGTGTGGCGGGTGGATAGTGTTACAGTTTGGCGGGTGAATAGTGTTACACTTTGGCGGGTGGATGGTGTCACAGTATCCCCCCCCCCCACCTTGTTTTCAGAGTGTACTTATCACATTTCTACTCCATAAACTGTTAATCACGAAATTATACCAAGAGCAGCGCAAACACCAGAAAATATTGCGTCACATTTTCACCCCAGATGATGGTGTTAGGAACAGTGCGACAATAAAGGAGAACAAATCGTAGACAAATAAACACCAGACTAATGTGGCATTGTTCTGTATTTGCGCGCCTTTGGCTCGGAATTTTCTCTTTCACGTTCATCTTTGTCTAGGATTACTTACTGTGTATTTTGAAGCAATATAGAAAGGTCTTTGTTCGAACCAAGACTTAAAAAACAAACAAACAAAAAAACAAACAAAAACAACAACAACAACAACAAAAAAAAACAGACATAAATCTGGAGACAGTTTTTGCTCCAATATTTTTCTTACAAGCTCTTCATGTAATCAACTAAAGTATTCTGTTGAAACTATTGATTCCTATTTCAGAGTGACAGCCCCTGAATCCTAGGTAACGTACACATACGCCGAATATGAGAAGGTAAGTGATTGCTCATTCTACATTTTCATTGTCCTGAACGTTGTATATCATGCCCGAAGAAGACCTACGAGGTCGAAACGCTTCGTGTTTTGTTTTGTAACTTATTTGTCCTTGCCTTTGGCGGACTCACAAAGAATTATTCTTAAAGTGTCCCTGTCTCCTAGTTTTCATCACAACACAAACCAAAATGTTTCACTGATGAAGACCAAAGTATGTTCTTATGACGAAAGTAAACTGGTTTCTCTGCATTATTTTCTGTGGCTTGACACAGTGCTGTTGAAAAAAAAAACTACGCCAGCTCTTTCTAACCTCGTGTTTTTTTTACTGTGCAGGTTTTTCTTTTCTTTACCCCGAATCAAAGTGCAAACTAAGTGTCTTTCTGTCAATTATTCATACATTTCAGCCGTAGAATGCACGATGCTGATAGTTGTATTGTCAATTATTCATACATTTCAGCCGTAGAATGCACGATGCTGATAGTTGTATTGTCAATTATTCATACATTTCAGCCGTAGAATGCACGATGCTGATAGTTGTATTGTCAATTATTCATGCATTTCAGCCGTAGAAAGCACGATGTTGATAGTTGTATTGTCAATGCTTTCAAAGGCATCTCCGTGCGTGCAAACGCAAAAACACATCCCTCCCGCAGCTCTGCTTTATTCCTCCCTCCCCCCTCTCCCTCCGCCCCCTTCCCGCTGCGCACGCACGCACACACACACACACACACACACACACACACACACACACACACACACACACACTCACACCACACACACACACACACACACACACACGCACGCACGCACGCACGCACGCACGCACGCACACACACACACACACACACACACACACACACACACACACGCGCGCGCGCGCGCGCGCGCGCCGTTCATAACAAATTCTAGTGGTTATGAATGCGGACTAACTAATGCAGAGAAACCAATCGATGAATCCTTGTTTGAAGCATGAGCAGGTATTCCTATCCAATAACAGACATAGATAAACATCTCTCTCTCTCTCTCTCTCTCTCTCTCTCTCTCTCTCTCTCTCTCTCTCTCTCTCTCTCTCTCTCTCTCTCTCTCTCACACACACACACACACACAACAACAAT
Source organism: Conus canariensis (assembly GCA_033310375.1). Lineage (NCBI taxonomy): Eukaryota > Metazoa > Mollusca > Gastropoda > Neogastropoda > Conidae > Conus > Conus canariensis. The sequence goes on from CM065720.1 coordinate 24,874,017, forward strand.
ATAAGTAACTACAGATATTGTGCAGGAAGAGGATGAAAATCAGTTGTTGTTTTTTTTGAGGGAGAACTTTCCTGAGCGCTGCTTACTTGTCGCCATCTTGCGAGGATGTCGCAGAAGCTGTTAGCTCTAGGAAAAAGAAAATGATTGATGTTAATGACATTTATGATAGTGTCTGATGCTGATACAGTTTGATGATCACTGTTTCGTTTTCATTTCTTCTTCTTCTTCTCCTTCTTCTCTCTCTCTCTCTCTCTCTCTCTCTCTCTCTCTCTCTCTCTCTCTCTCTCTCTTCTCTCTCTCTCTCTCTCTCTCTCTCTCTCTCTCTCTCTGTGTGCAAATTTATGTACATCTGAGTGCCTCTCTCTCTCTCTCTCTCTCTCTCTCTCTCTCTCTCTCTCTCTCTCTCTCTCTGTGCAAAAAATGGATATTACAGATGACGTTCTTTTTGACCGGGTGCACCGTGTAAACGCGAAGCCACACTCACCAATAGTTGCACGTTGCACGTTTTTCAAAGATAAAGAAAAAATTATGAGAGCAAAACAGAAACTGAAGGGCACTGAAATTTTTGTAGCTGAAGACTTTTCTTTCCGAGTCAGGGAGACAAGAAAGAAGCTCATCCCACATTAAAGTCCGCTCGGTCACAGGGCAAAAAAGTGACTATGGTATATGACCACATAGTAATTGACAGTAAGAAGTTCGGTTTAGATGTCAGTGACAACCTGGTAGAGTTAGGATAGGATTCCGGCCGGCCCAGTCAGGAAAATGCCCCTTTGGCAAAGTCAGAGGGAGGCGAAATTCAAGTTGCCACCGCACGAGATGCATATTCCTACTTCACGTGCTGGCACTTTGACTGGGTCAGTGAACGATTCCGCCTTCATGGAGATAGGCTTAAGCGACGAAAATCCTGTGCAGTTTGTCACTGACATCGGTGTTGACGGCAATGTGTTGACTTTAGATGACACACGATCGGGTGATGTGTTAACTGAGAAAAGGATGGATTTAATTTTTGATCACCATGTTTCGTGCGATTTGTATTCTGTTGTACATAGTGATGCCATGTTACCTACAGCAAACAGTGGTGTATATCAGGATCATCTGAGTGTTTTAGAGAGAACGTGTGTGGAAGGGCAGGGAGACTATAGTGGTGAATGTATTCATACTGATGAAATAAATGAAAGTGTTGTATGTGAAAGTACGGGTGAAAGAAAGAAGGGTGATGGTTTTGTACTTTTGCATGGGACTGGTTGTGTCGATGACTCTGTGAATGTGGATAGTAATTGTGTTACAGAAAATGAAACTTATGGACATGGTGGTGACTGTGTGGCTAGTCATGGATATGACACTCAGAATAGTGTTGTAACTGAAAATATTTGTCGTCTTCATAAGGATACTCGCTCGGATAGTGATAAAAGTAAGAAAAGTCGTGCAGGTCAAAATGTACATAAATTCGTAAATAATGCGTCATTTCTCCACTGGAATGTCTGTGGATTAATTCGTAAATTACGTGACAGAGATTTTATTAAGTTTATTTCTTCTTTTGATTTTGTCTGTTTGGTTGAAACCTTTGCTGAATCGTTCGAGTTGAACATTTTTCCGGAACATAAATTGTTTGTAAAACCGGCAGTAAGACTTACGAAACAGGGTCGGTGTTCAGGAGGATTGGTTTGTATGGTACGGAAAAGTCTTCTGCCATATATTAAACAAGTGGATTGTGACTTTCAGTATGCAATGTTATTTATGTTTGATAAAGACTTTTTTTGTTTTAGTAAGAATGTTTTGCTCGTATGTGCGTATGTCCCTCCGGAAAATGCACCTTTTTACACCATGTGTGGTTTAGATAATGGTATTGAATTGTTGGAAAATTGTGTTGTCACTAATTTAATGTCTTTTGATGATGTGGAATTACTATTTTGTGGAGACATGAACGCAAGAACTTCCAATGTTTCTCCAGAATTTGTATGCGAAAGTGATTTATACATGAACTATGTCAAGGAGGTTAACAGTAAACATGAAAGATGCTCTCAAGACAAAGTATTAAATTTGTATGGGAAGAAATTACTTAGTATGTGCACTGTATTGGGACTGACAATTTTAAATGGAGTATGTAATGGCGACCTTGAAGGCCGTTTCACGTACATTTCTGATGTAGGGAGCAGTGTAAATGACTACTTTTTAGCATCTGTTCAACTTTTCGAATTATTGTATAAAAGGATTACGCTTAATGTGATGGAAAGATATGATTCTGATCACTTACCACTAGTGCTGTGTATTGGAATGCAGACTGATCAAATACATAACAATTTTGCTTCTAGTTTACAGAATAGTGAGTTCGTTGTTCAGTATTGCTGGAATTCAGAATATGGTCAACAGTTTACGTATCTCATGAATTCACCAGGGGTTCTAGAAACACTGAAAGCTGATGAAAACCTTATTTGTGAAGACGTTAACCAAGCGTTGTCTTTATTTAATACAACTGTCAAAGAACAAGCTGAAAGTATGAGGAAAACTAAACAAGTAAACAAGAATTTCGAACAGGGTTGGTTTGATCATGAATGCAGGGAAGCCAAAAGTAAACTATGTAAATTATTCAGATTTTTTTTGAAAACATTGGATAAAGATGATAGAACAGAATTCTGTATAGCAAGAAGGGAGTACAAAAATTTAAATAAAAGAAAAGAGAAAGAATACAATGATTCTTTGCTGAATGATCTTATGTCTTCAGTTAAGAACCAGCAATTATTCTGGAATACTATACACAAGATCTCAAGAAAGAAAACACAACCTGTAAATAGCATTTCAGTACAAGACTGGTTCTTACATTTTAAAAATGTGTTAGAAAAGGGTGAGCAAGAGTTCACAGTGATCAATGAGGCGATACATTGTGAAGAAAATACATATGATAGACCAATTTCCAGAGAAGAAATATTACTAGCGATTAGAAAATTGAAAAATGGTAAAAGTGCTGGACCTGATGGTATTATTGGAGAGTTTTTCAAGAATTCTGGTGAGTTTGTCGTAAACTTTTTATGTAAACTGTTTAATTTTCTGTTTGACACCGGGATTTATCCCGATGATTGGAAAGAATCCATAATATTGCCCTTGTTTAAAAAGGGTGATGCAAATGATGTAGACAATTACAGAGGTATTTCTTTATGTAATATATGCAGTAAACTTTATAGTTCCATTGTTAATAAGCGATTACATGAATGGATATCTCAGAATAATGTAACAGGAGAACACCAAGCAGGATTCAAGAAAGATTATTCCACAGTTGATCATATGTTTAGCCTGTTAGCCGCAGTTCAAAAACAATTTGTAAATAATCAGAAGTTATATGTTGCTTTTGTGGATTTTGAGAAAGCTTTCGATTCAGTTTCACGGAAACTACTATGGCCTATTTTATTAAAAAATGGAATTAAGGGTAAACTGTATCGTTGCGTTAAGAGTATGTATTGTGAGGTGAAGGCTAAGATCAGATCCGGAGCAAATTTATCAGATTTTGTCATGTGTACCAGAGGAGTTAAGCAAGGGGACGTCTGTAGTCCAGTTTTGTTTTCTTTGTTCATAAATGAATTAGCTTTGGAAATTATTCAAAATGGAAAGCATGGTGTAACCTTTGACTTTTTGGAATTATTTGTGTTGCTTTTTGCCGACGATATTGTCTTATTGTCTACAACGGTCGTTGGACTTCAAAGACAGCTGAATAGCTTGTATTCTGCTGCAACCAGATTAGAACTAAAAGTAAATATGAATAAGACCAATATTATTGTCTTTCGTAAAGGTGGTTATTTGGCTCGAAATGAGAGATGGATTTATGACGGTCAGTGTATTGCTGTAGTCAATGCATATAAGTATTTAGGATTCTATTTCACAACCAGATTAAGTTTCACTTTTGGATGCCAAGATATTGCAAACAGAGCAAAGAGAGCAGTTACAGTTATACTTCACATTTTATATAAACTGAATTGTAGCGCTTTTATAGTTTTCTCAAAGCTGTTTGACTCTCAGGTGCAGCCAATCCTACAATATGGAGCAGAAATTTGGGCACTTGAGAAAAGCGTCGTGATCGAAAATGTGCATTTGTATGCTATGAAAAAATTTTTGAATGTAGATAATCGAACACCGAATGATTTAGTATATGGTGATCTGGGAAGTTATCCGATTTATGTTAATTCGTTTTTGAAATGCATTAAATACTGGCTGAAAATAACAAGAATGGACGAAATTAAAATACCTTTTAAAGCTTATAAGATATTGAGAAATTTGGATTGTAATGGCAAGAAGACATGGGCTACCAATGTTCGTCACTGTTTAAATTCATATGGCTTTGTTTATGTTTGGGATAACCAGGGCGTTGAAAATATCGTAGGGTTCTTGAAATGTTTTAAACAAAGAATTATTGACTGCAGATGGCAGGACTGGCATGATCATATTTATAGCAGTGACAGATTTGCGCAGTACAGACTCTTTAAAACAACTAATGTGATAGAGCCATACATTAAAATGGATATGAACAGATATATTAAGAGTGCGTTAAGCAAGTTTAGATTTGGTGTTTCTGATATAGCTTGTCACCGTTTCAGATACAGTGTTGTGAGTGATAATGAAATGACATGTCGTTTATGTAACCTGGCCAAGGAAGATGAAATCCATTTCCTTTTTTGCTGTCCTGTTTTTCATGACCTCAGGATAAAATTCATAAAGCCAAAGTTTTATTCTGACCCTTGTATTTTCAGAGTTAATCTACTCCTGGCGTCAAGAAATGAAGACATTCTCTTTAACCTTGCTATGTACATTTATGAAGCACAAAAGAGGTTACGTACTGTATATTCCTAATAACATTGTATGATGCATATGTACTTGCCTTCTCTTGTCATTTTCCTTCATTTCAGTAATTGATATCATGTATATTACGGGTACCACCCCTTCAGTATGGGCTATGGCCTTAATCTGAATAAATATTCGCATTCGCATTCGCATTCGCATTCTCTCTCTCTCTCTCTCCGCAATGAACTGTTGCTCATTTCCTACTTCCTGAGTCATCCACACTATTCTAAAACCCTGTTCTGAAAGGACTTTCTTTACTTTATAAGCCCAGTTTTCTTTACCTTTTTCAATTTCTAGAAGCATCATATAGGCTTGCCTGCTCAAACGAGACTGGGGTAGCTTCAAGATCTTCAACCAATATTTAATACATTTCACAAATGTACTTATATACAAAGTGTATCTGCCCATCTCTCCATATAAGACGGTGTTGGATGAATGAATAGGTACTTGAAGGAAACGCTTCATAGCATACGTATGTACTTTTTCCATCTGCGAATTTTCATGTAAGCCCCAAATTTCAGCTGCATATGTAAGAAGAGGTTTTATCTGTGTATCAAACATTTTCCAAAATATACCACAGTCTGTACAGTTCAGTTTTCTCAGGGATTTCAGAATTTCAATAATACCTTTTTCCCTTTTCTCAGAGATTCTTCCCATGCGTCTCTCTCTCTCTCTCTCTCTCTCTCTCTCTCTCTCTCTCTCTCTCTCTCTCTCTCTCTCTCTCTCTCTCTCTCCACACACACACACACACACTTTTTGTTGAGGTAGTAAGTTTGAATTTAAAGACAGGCTTATTTGTTCTTTTAAACAGAATTGGCACTCGGATATGGAAAGTAAAGAAAAATATCGCTGGTTTTTCTCATTTAAGAATGTGTTTCATTCTGAAAAGTTTCTCAATGTCATAACAGATAAATGGCACAGAATAAATTACGCAAGATTTAGGTTGAGGACTTTAGGTTTTAATGCGAACAAAAGATGGTTTGAATGTGAAACATCCACAGAATCCCCTTGTCCTGCATGTAGACATATTATTGATGACGAAGAACACTTTCTGTTCCACTGTACTGCTTATAATGAAGTGCGGACAAACTGTTCATTTTTCCAGTTAGATATAGCGAAAAGACAAAATGTCGCTGATGTGTTATCATCAGATGATGAAATTGTAATAAAATCAGTTGCGAAATTCATCGCGGAAGCATTGAAAATTAGACGGATGAAGATAGTAAAATTGAAGATAATACATTATAAGAGATATCTGAATGAATGTTATCATTCATCGCATGTTGAAGAGATTGTAAGATACAATGTCATCATTTGATTGAGTGGATGGTCGAGTCAGTCTTTTTTTTTTTTTTTTTTTCATGTTGAAGACATCAGTAAAATACAATGTCATCATTTGATTCAGCGGATGGTCGAGTCAGTCTTAAGGTGCTTTTTTTTTTTTTTTTTTTTTTTTTTTTAAACCTTACTGCATTACTCCTGTGCGTGAGGTGAGGACATAACGAAATGTTACGAATTTATTTGTTTTTGTTAATTTTGGATTTGATACACACTAGGAATGAAAGTGTACTTTGTTTGCAGGAAAGGAAGAGGGAAATGTTTTTGTTTTGTTACTCTCTCCCCCCTTGTCAAAAGACCTCTTTGGTAATGACAATAAAATATCAGTGTCAAGTGTCTCTCTCTCTCTCTCTCTCTCTCTCTCTCTCTCTCTCCCTTCATTCTCTCTCTCTCTCTGTGCCTGTGTGTGGTGTGTGTGTGTGGCGTGTCGGCGGGTGTGTGTGTGTGTGTGGGGTTGTGAGGTGCACGTGTGCGTGCGCGCGTGCGTGTCTGTGTGTATAAAATGTTCTCTTTCCTTCTTCTTCTTCTTCTGCTACGTATTTGATTTGTTATCAAGATGAATCCCTTTTTGATTTTCCTATGACTTTATTTCGAAATGTTTTGATTGTCCACATTTATTGAGCTATTCACTTTGTCTATTTCATTCCAGTTTTTTGTTCTCTGTCCT
>CM065720.1:24888348-24900848 GCA_033310375.1 Conus canariensis
CCAGTCATGAGCAGAAAAATCACCCAAAATATAATTGGCTATGATGGGAATCGAATCCACGACTCGGAACACTGCGTCAGGGTGGCTGGTGAGAACAAAAGTTATTGTTGTTAGTCTGATAATATGGACACAACGCGTTGCCTAACCTAGGCCTTGTACAGATAAGAGAAAGCTACGTACTAAACAAGGTAATAGGAATGTACCAGCATACATGTTGTTTCTTCGTCTAGGAAGACCTCAACCGGTTTATGTCCGTTTCTAGGCAAGAAACGTGTTGTTAATGTGTTGATTAATGCCACACACAGCAATGAAAGTGAAGGGTATGATAACTTTTGACGTAAACACCGTGTCCAAGTTTGAAAAAAACTCTGTAATTGTGCTGTGTACCATATTTTCGGTTTTTTTTTATCAGTATCGTCAAGGCAACTTCGAGCTATAGGCAACAAAGTGAAGCAGATGTTACTGGTTGGAGTCATGGCGCTTTCAACCTAGACATAGCGAATGGCTGTAGTCTTCCGACTCCAGCATGTTTTGGCGGATCAGTTGAACGATCGGGACTGCTTCACTCACACTGTCACAACTCTGGCTCAGCACTTAGTAAGAAAGGCAGAAAAAGCAACAGAAACATAATGTTTTATGACAGATCACATTTTCATTGTGTTTGAATTGTCCAGTGATCCATAGTTTCCAGAGAAATTGGTGTCAAACAGATCCCTCGTCATTCCATCAGGACTTCTTATTCCGACAGGTGGTGTTGTAATATTTTGTGATACAATGCACGTAAATCTTGATTGTGTCCAAGTCAAATACATTTTCTGCTGTTAGGTAATTGTGTGTGGCTTCTATATTATACTTTAGGAGTTGTTTGCTAGGATTGTGTTGTATTATACTTTTTTGGTTGTTTGCTAGGGTTGTGTTATTTTACACTTTAGGAGTTGTTTGCGAAGATTGTGTACTATGAATTCATCTCAACCTTGCCTCACCGTGGAGTTATGGTGCTGGAAGAAATAACTGAGAGAAAAAAAATCATCCTATAACTCATCCTATCTTTTGAAATATGCTCATTCAAAGCAGCACATAATATAACAAGGACAATTTATTCAAAATACTTTCCCTTTATTATTATTTAGGGGCTGAATAAGGATGAAATACCATACATTTTGAACACAGATAGAAGTCCGAGCTCTGGCGGGGTGAAGGTGACCATTCATACTCGTGCCCAGCCGACCAGAGGACGGACACCGGGCAGAACAGTTCATACGTAGTGTCCTACGTAGGCTGCATCAGCAGAGGCACCAGCAAACACCACCTACGTGACGGGCAGTAATGCAGTGTCTCCTCCGGTGAGAAGCCTCCTGACGACGTGATATTGACTGCTCCTGGTGGAATGCCACAGCACAATACACGTGCGACTGTGGAAGGCGTGGCCAGAATGAACGGAGTTGGACTAGTGCCACAGGGAAGGGACTGAGGACTAGAGATACCCCAAATAAAGTAAGAAAACTCCAAAGCTTTCTTTACCCTCTCATCGTAGTTTCAGCTAAGGTGGTTATCGACTGTGCGACACTGCACTTAATTTACAACGGTCATTCAGCTTCCATGTCTACAACCACCTTAGGTGATGCGGCAGATGGGAATGGTTTATCCTACCACATTTGGGACGGGGCACCTGTGTACCGCTGCACAGATACCCTCAGAACAGCGTCACGGAAAGGCAGGCGGCAAAAATGGCTATTGTGTATGATGGGCGTCCATAGGCTTCAACACTGGCAGCGTTTGACAGCAGACTAAGTGCTCTGCCATTTATTGAACCGATGTGGGATGTCACTGGGTGGGTTTTTAATAGTGAACAAGTCAGTCAACTTTTGACTAGCAAGTGTAAACGAATGAGTTTATTCACTAGCAGTTCAGTTGTCCATATGTGTGTGTGTGTGTGTGTGTGTGTGGTGGTCGTGTGTGTGTGTGTGTGTGTGTGTGTGTGTGTGTGTGTGTGCGGTGTGTGTGTGTGGTAAACTTTGACATTGGCGTTTTCTTAGAATGTGCGAGCATGAGCACAATCAAACTTGGTGGAATGATAACTAATGGTATGACCAATCCAGTCTTTAATTTATTAATGATGTGAATGAATCAAGATGGCTTCAACTCTCTTTACAACTTTGTAGCAATAACATCAATACAATGAAAATGTCCGTTTTTCATGAAATATGATCTCTTTCAAGTATTGATTTATACATTGATTATTAAAGACATGTTGCATGAATCATATGCAACAAAAACTGTTACAAATATGTTACATTCTGTCCAGATGGCATCATTTGATATCATCCTTGCCCAAGCTAAATAAAGCAAAGTATACTTTACATACAAAGCTATACTTTACATACAAAGCGAAGCACTATGCAGGGTATGTCAATATTACGCCACACTGCTGATGCCTACCGTCAACGTGTCAGCGACTTGTTGGTTCAAAGAAAATGGAACGAGACTACATTGCTGGACAGAAATAGATCTCTGGGATTCATTTGTCATCGTAAGTGGCACAAGTACGGCCGTTGGGTAATAAGCAGAGAGAGAGAGAGAGAGAGAGAGAGGAGAGAGAGAGAGAGAGGAGGAGAGAGAGAGAGAGAGAGAGAGGCGATTGGAATCAAGCTCAGGACTTTCAGAGAGCTGCAGGAGAAGAGCCAATTGAGAAAGAGAGGGGATGGTGGTGGGAGGGCGATTGGGGGGGGGGGGGATGCAATGGTTGTGAAACGAAACAAGTGCGTGGCGGGGGGGGGGGGGGGGGGGCATGGAAGTGAAGGTAAACGGTGGTTGATGGCGCTCTAACACAGAAGTGAGCTTGCTTATGTTGTCTGCTAATGCTGGTGCTAACTGCCACCTGTACTTTCTGTGCTTTGTCGTCAGATGTTGTCGCTGGAATTGTATCTCCAAGCCACTTTCTTTCCTCACTCACCCAGTACCTTTCATAGTGATGTTGAACGTATTCGTCACGTGCGAGTCAAATGTAAAGATGATGCTTCTCTTGTACTTTGTATTTGCGTTGGACATGCATACACATGCGCATGGCAAAATCGAACATATTATAAACACACAGAACTACGTCGTTTTTTTTTTTTTTTTTTAAAGTTTATTAAAAAGTGAAAACCACAACACAGCAAAGAACAATATACACTACTAAAGACAAAGTTTAACAGAATCATAGGAATAGTCCCAGAGGTCATGTATAAAGCTACGATCTAGTGAAAATAAACGCATTACCACAATGGAAATCTAACGCTTTGGCATTAAATGTGAGAGTCAGCAATCGGAATTGGTTTAACGTATGCTTTTTGTTTGTTTACAGAATACTATGAAATTCAAGATGTGTTAAGAATTCCTTCAGCAATGATTGTTTGGTGCATCTGCCTGTGAAGACTTGGAACACATGTTTCATTGGTACTGATATATTCTTTTCAGAGCATTTAGTGACCCACCTTTTGAGTCCCATTCGTCCTCTACTGTCTCTGTTTCTGAACGCAGCAGGGTCAGGTGAAATATTAGTGGTTACTTTGAGGGTCCTTAGCAAATCGTTGTGACAAAAGCTCCCCTGTCCCCCCCCCCCCCCCCCAGACCTTCTGGAAGTTCTGAGCTGATAACCTCCTCCTTTCTATCACTCTTTTTCATGTGCTCTTATCATTATTTTTCAATGTCTGTCTTTCGTTTTTATTTTCTGCTGTTTTTGTGAACCATTATCCTGTATTTGTTTTGGAAACTCTATTTTACACACACACACACACACACACACACACACACACACACACACACACACACACACCACGCACGCACGCACGCACACACACAAAACACACACACACACACACACACACACACACACACATATCTATGTCTATACATAATTTTTTAACATCTCTATCTATCTATCTGTCTGGTCTGTCTGTCTGTCTGTCTGTCTGTTCTCTCTCTCTCTCGCTCTAAGTACACGCATAAGAAAGGAACAGCGGGGATGGGGAAGAGAAGGGGATTTCAATCGGTAGTCCAAACATTTCGTCCCTCTCTCTTCCCGTCTCTTCCGGACAATCTTCCTATTACCTGTCCCCCCACTGCTCTTACCACGTATACCCACTGCTTCCCCCCCCCTCTTCCCTCCGACCCTTCCATTTAGGCGATGTGTACTCGTCAAGGCGATCTGTACTCCGTGAAGAGAACGACATCACACAATACCGACACTGCAATACTTAAAGATGAATCTTCAAAGCCATTAATACCATGTCATGATTTCTCAAAGCTAACGTGCACATTAAGTTGACTCAAGGAAGAAAAACGATACGATGAATATAGTTTGAAATTCAATAGAAAATTCATTCGAATGGGTGTCATCAAAATGACAATTAATGCAAATATCAAAATCAGTCTCACCTAATGGTCTGCCGACAACATCGATTGTGAACAATAACAAAGACACCGCAGTGAGTCAGTCACAAAAAGTCTTATATTCAAAACACAAAACTGATAAAAGACTACGTCTAAGAAAAAAAAGGTAATTTAGGACTGTCCAGATATCAAGATCATCGTTAATCAACAATGAGACTTAACAGCAATGCCCAAACATTATCACGTGACCTAAGCTGGGTCTTTTGTTGGTTTCTGTTGTTTTATCTCCTAATTCTTTATTAGCATACTTATTGCTTGTACACACACACACACACACACACACACACACACACACACACACACACACACACACACACACACACACACATGCATACATATGTACATGTGCCCTTGTATTCGGAGTCTGTTTACATTAAGTGAACATTTCCCATAGTTAGTTTCACAGTGAGGTGATTGCAGGCGGAAACTGAAAGAAATGTTTGAAAGAAAATGAATGGAAACGAAGAACGAGCCATCACTTATATCAAATTTGAGAAATTGAGTGAGAGCTCGTTCTTCGTTTTTATGATTCTGCTAAGAGGTCGAAACAAGTCGCGTGTTGTCTTGTGATTTCTTTGTCCCTGTTAACTGGCGAATTTACTCTCAACTCCTTATAAAATTAATTTCCCATGAGCTTGAACGTGCAGGGTAGTGGCCTAACTAAGAACTGCAGCAGCGAACAAAAGAGAAGTCTGCATATAAGAAGGAGTCCTGTGAAGGAGATGGATGGGCCACACGCTGTGCAAGCCTACATTCTACACCCCGAGGCCAGCTCTAGTCTGGAACATACGAGTAAAAAAAGTTAAGAGAGGTCGTCCAAGAAGTGCATGGCCCCACGACTTGGAGGTAGACCTGAAGAGGACAGGCCGTACATGGGTGACAGCTGGAGCAACTAGCTTCAGTCCGGGATGGCTGAAGGGCGGTTGGTGCTGGTGGCTTTGTGTCCAGGAGGGGGGCCACTGAGATACGTGAGGTGAAGTGAGGTTTGCGACCCCAGCTCGGAGTAATAAGCAGACTGTGTCCTCCCAATAGCAGGCCGGCTGGCCAGAGACTCTTCAAGGCAGAACACAAATCAACTGGCAGGACAACGTGCAGAAGAAACCGTATTCAAAACACAGCACGTTACAAAAGGAATTTTACACACACTTCTTCTTCAGATGTTACAAATATCATACGTAAAATTCATCAAACAATACTCCCCAGACCCCACAGCCAAACCGAGTATGTGTTTGCTGAACATTTTTGTCGTGTGTTTCATATTGTATATTGTAAAGTGTTGCTCGGTTTTGTGCGTCCATTTGTATTTTGCTTTTATTTCATAAACAGAGCGGTCTGTTTCATTATCCAAACTCGTCAGTTTGACACTGCAATTAGATTAACAGAAGAAAGGCAAGCACGAGTTGAAAAAAAAATTATTCGAGGTATATTACTGGACCACAAGACAAATGGAAAAAAAGCACAACCAAGAAGCAAAACGCCTTGTTTGTCTGTAGTCGTATGTTGGCAATGGCGTCACTTTGTTTATTTGTTGTCGTTTCTTGGCCATTGCGTCAAACACGCCGCGTGAGTTGTGTCGTTTGTTGAATGTTCTATTGAACGGGTTCTTGTGCGTTGTAGTCGTTGACAAGATGTTAAAAGCGTGGCTGGTGTGTTGTTGGCCATGACGTCAAACGCGTGGCTTATGTGTTGTCGATTGTTGGCCATGGCGTTCAACGGATTGCTAGTGTGTTGTCGATTGTTGGCCATGGCGTTCAACGGATTGCTAGTGTGTTGTCGATTGTTGGCCATGGCGTTCAACGGATTGCTAGTGTGTTGTCGATTGTTGGCCATGGCGTTCAACGGATTGCTAGTGTGTTGTCGTTTGTTGGCCATGGCGTTAAACGGATTGTTAGTGTGTTGTTGTTTGTTGGCCATGACGTTAAACGGATTGCTAGTGTGTTGTCGTTTGTTGGCCATGGTGTTAAACGGATTGTTAGTGTGTTGTTGTTTGTTGGCCATAACGTTAAACGGATTGCTAGTGTGTTGTCGTTTGTTGGCCACGGTGTTAAACGGATTGCTAGTGTGTTGTCGTTTGTTGGCCACGGTGTTAAACGGATTACTAGTGTGTTGTCGTTTGTTGGCCATGTGTTAAACGGATTGCTAGTATGTTGTCGTTTGTTGGCCATGGTGTTAAACGGATTGCTAGTGTGTTGTCGTTTGTTGGCCATGGCATTAAAATGGGGAGTTTGTGTTATACTCCCTGTTTGGCTAGTATACTTACCATGTCAGACCATAGCATTCAACGGCAGTTAGCCAGCTCTGTCAGGCCGAATTTTTTCCGTGGCCAATGCAGTCATAAGACAGTCACGTGATGTCACCCCACTTCCGGCCCCGGAAGAAGCCAGTGTCAACTTCCTATACGTCATTCAGCGAGGCCTGGTGTATGGTAACCCCGAGAACCTTGGCGCCAGAGGGGAAGGTAGGGAGGGAATTAGAGTCTGACATGGTAAGTATACTAGCCAAACAGGGAGTATAACACAAACTCCCCATTTTGGCGTCATATACTTTACCATGTCAGACCATAGCAGAATTTAAAGGAATCGGAGGAGGGCGAGCGCCCTAGTGGTTCTTGGGGTTGACCGATATGGCTGCATTGGCCGCCACAAAGGAAATCCCCTTAGACCCATCAGCTCTGGTCATGCGGATATCCCTCAGGTAAAAATTAATGAAGGGATTTTCCGAACGCCAGTAGGCTGCCTCCAGCAGGTGGCGCACGGGGACAGAGTACTGGAACGCTGTGGAAGTGGCCAGTGCTCTGACCTCGTGGGCCCTGGGTGATAGGACAGGGAGATCCTTGTACGCCTGAGCGTAGGTAGATCTCACCGTCTTGGAGAGCCACCTGGAGATAGTTCCCGCCGAGATATCTCTAGTATTGTTGGGGTTGAGGGAGATAAGGAGTCGTCTCTGGGAGGAGCGCCTGGGGCGTGTGCGTTCCCAGTAGTACCTGAGACACCTGGAGGGGCAAAGGTCCATGTCTCCATCTTTTTCTCCCTTTCCCAAGATGTCCGTCAGGGAACGGATGACGAGGAAGGGAGAGGGGGTGCCCGGTTCTTGATTCTTTGCCAAGAACTCCGGAAGGAACTTGAGAGAGACTGAGCCGTCCCTGTGGAAGGCGATATCTCTGGGGTCACCGCTGAGGGCGTGAATCTCACTTCGTCTTCTGGCCGAGGCCAGGGCGAGGAGAAAGGTGGTCTTAAGGGAGAGGAGGTCAAAAGGAATAGAAGCAATGGGTTCAAAAGGGGGTTTTCTGAGGGCATCGAGGACCGTAAAAAGGTCCCAGAGGGGAATGCGCCTAGGGGACTGAGCTTCCCGTAGAGCAACTCCTCTAGACACCTCTCTGAGCAGAAAGTCATTGTCAAAAGAAGGGCCCCCCAGTTGACGAATGGTGGTGCAGATAGCTGATCTGTAGCCCCGAATGGAGCTAGCCGACAGCTTAAGGGAAGAGGATAGGTGGGAGAGGAAATTTCCTATTTGGATGTTGGAGGGGCAGTCATGGGGAACAGAGTTATCTGAGCACCAGGCTATCCATCTCTCCCAACGGTAGTTGTAGAGGGACTCGGTGCTGGCTCTGCGAGATGCCGAGGCTAAGTCCCGTAATCCCTGAGAGGCCCCTGCCCCGGCTAGTGTGTCTAGGACGGACTGGGGTCTGTCCGAGTGGGGGGTAGCTGCAGATGTTCGCAGTTGGGCTGGCATAGAAGCCACGCGTGTAGGCGAAGCATCTTGGGATTGGAGTGAGGAAAACCTGACCGGGGTTGTCTCAGCATGTCCCAGCGAGGGCTGAGCCGGAGGGGGGGAACGTGGGTGAGGGACTTGAGGTCCGGGAACCAAGACTGGGTCGGCCACCATGGCGTTACGAGGATCAGCCTGGGTCTTTCCAGCCTCGCCTTCCTGATCACCTTGTGTAGGATGGGGAAGGGGGGAAAGGCATATGCCAGTAGGCCCGTCCAGGGGAGGGATAGTGCGTCGACTGCATACGCCTGGGGATCTGGAACGGGGGAGACGTACAGGGGCAGGCGATGGTTGAACCTGGTGGCAAACAGGTCGATCATGGGCACAAACCAATGCTCCCATACCCCCGACAGGGTATGTCTGTTGAGGGTCCACTCCGTGTGGAGGAGAGACTTCGACCTGCTGAGGGAATCCGCCAGGATGTTGCGTTTCCCTGCTATGTGTCTCGCGCGGAGGGTGATTCCCCGCGCGTGACACCAGCGAAGGAGGGCCTCTGTCCTGAGGGAGAGGCCTATGGAGCGGGCCCCTCCCCCTTTGTTGACATAGCAAGCTACCGACGTATTGTCCGTGAGGAGGAGAACAAGTCGGTGCGCGACCTTGTGTTGGAATTGGAGAAGGGCTAGCCTGACCGCTTCCAGCTCCAAGATGTTGATGTGGAGGCGTGCAGTTTGTGAGTCCCACTCCCCCGAGGCGTGACTCTCCTCCACGTGGGCCCCCCAGCCCAAGTTGGAGGCGTCTGTATAAAGTTCCAGTGGTTGGGTTGGGAGGGAGATGGGGACCCCGGTGGAGAGAGTGGCTGGAGTGAGCCACTCCTCCGTCGCCGAAATGAACCAGTGTCCGAGGGGAATGACCTGGTCCCAGCGGTCGGAGGTCTGTGACCAACGTCGGCGGAACTCCCTCTGAAGTTGGCGTTTGGGGACCCGCCCCAGGGGAATGAGGGGAGACAGGGACTCCATCATTCCTAGGAGGGAGGACAGGGTTCTGGCCGAGGTGTGGGGTGTCTGTGACAGGCGGGAGATGAGGTCCACTATGCGTGCAGACCTCTCCGGGGTCGGGGAGACTATCATGGAGATTGTGTCGAAACTCATTCCCAGGAAGGAGAACCTCTGGCTGGGAGTGAGTTCGCACTTGTTGGGGTTTGTGACAAACCCCAGTGTGGAGCACAGACTCAGGAGGCGGGTGGTGTGGGCTTGGCACTGGGCCCGGGAGAGGCCGGGATGCATCGCAGGGCTGCCTTAAGCGTCGGGGAGAGAGAGGTCCGCGCCAGCACGGCATCTCTCGCGACCAACAAGCAGTTGAAGTGGCTTCTGGCTGCGCTGTCCGCCGCAGCCGAAAGGTGATGCGAAATCCTGTTAACTAAGTGTCGCATGAAAGGATGGCTGAACAAGCGAGGGTCAGGCTCTTGGTGCTCCTCAGAGCCCGAGTCCCCCGGTACTGGGATGGCACCATCATCCTCCGGCCATAGAGCCTCCGCTCGCTGAAGGAGCATGCCCAAGTAGGTGTGTCCCGCCGTGGTGTGGAGGATGCCCATCCTGGCTACTCGGTCCCATTCCTTTAGGTTCTTAAATGAGATGGTGCCGGAAGTAGGGGGGGGCAGGTGGGGGATCAACCGACGGTCCGACTGGGAAATGCCCATCTCCCTGGTCACGGGATTGTCCGTAAACAAGGAGGAGACTGAGGGGTTCTTGCGGTCCCCGAGGAGGAAACCGACCTGGGCTGCATGTGGGGCCGAGAGGGGTCCCTGTCCTGGTGGAGGGATGGCGTGCGCACCCCTGGCGCGAGTTGCTGGGCCTTCCCAAATTGAGGAGAGGGATTGGGGGGCAACGATCTTTGGTCTAGATCTCTGGGCCGGGGGGGGACCGGCGAAATGGGAGAGGGAGAGAACTTCGTCAGCGGGTGCGGCCTCCCTCCTAACGAGGTCTGGTCGCCACCGTTCTATCGTGCGGACATCGTACAATGAGGTGGAGGCTAGTTCTTCCTCATCGTCCGCCTCAGGGAGGTACTGGTCCTGAGAGGGTTCATAGCACCCGTCATCAGGAGGTAAGTCGAGGGGTGCCTGTAGTGAGTCCCCGGTGGCCCTATAATCGGCGGCCGGGACATCGTCCTGCCGATCGGACAGCTCCCGAGGAGGGAGACCAAGGTCGACCCAGGCAAGTGAGGCCGGGTGCCACATTCGACCATATAGCTGGTCGTACTGGGTGTTGGCGTTAAGCCACTGGTCTCTCTCGGGGGCATAGAGCCACCGGTCCCCGGGGAGGTAAACGGGCTGTGGCGGCCCTGGGGTGTAGGCAGAAAATCCCCGGGGACCCGGGTAACCTGAATCACTGTTGGGGGGGTCTTGAGAGGCCGTGGCCTGTCGTCCCCGTCCAGGTCCGTGCACTGTACCATACACGTCCTTGGAATGGGCCTGGGAGGGCCATAATGGTATGGAGGAGGATGCGGAAGTCGAGCCCCCAACCCGCGAAAGTGCGGATTGGTCAGGATGCGGTCCCGTGTTCCTCCCCCTGGAGGAATATGTCAGGTTACCCTTGGTCCCGCTGGTAGATCCTCCCCCCGGAGGAGCGGGACCGCGGACGTTGCCCAAATGGGGATCCGAAAAGGTCGGTTCCCCAACGTCCAATACCCCTAGGGAAGAAGGTGACGTTCGATCGGGGTAGGTCGACCGTCCTTGTGCATGGGCACGGCCGGGCCCATGGCGCGGCGTGCCCGCACGCCCAGGATTATGGACACCACCGAGGTCGTGCGTCGGGGTGACCATAAGGCTGCTTCCGGAGTCGAAGCGCTCATCGAGCTCAGGTGTTGGCTGCACCTGTGCCCGGTGGGGCCGAGCGCTATGAGTGGACGTATCAATTTGGGGGGAAAAGGAGATACGTGACTCATCAAGGCGAGTGACGGATGGTGATTCCATCCCAGATCCGTCACCCGTGCTGGTCCGCGGCTCGGCAAGGTGCCCCGGGGGCCGAGATTCGCGTGACTCAGCATGATAGTTAGAAGTCTCCGAGCGAGTCCGTAGGCTAGAGGGCAAGCTGGCCGATGGAGAAGGGGTGGGGGAGGGCGAATTCCGTTGGCTAGTCTTTGCTCGGCAGGGCCCCTTGAGGGGAGCCTTGCCCTTAGACTTTTTGGGCAGCACCTTGAGGGGAGCTTTGCCCTTAGACTTTGCAGGCAGATCAAATGAAAGGCATTTTGAAATGGTGGCCGCTTGCCTATCAGCCTTGGGACGCCGCGGTCGTGCGTCCGTCGGTTTGGTAGACGAGGAAAGATCACGCGTCCCTTCCGCGGAGGAGTCGTCTCTGTCTACCTGAACCGTACGTTCATCGGTGTGAACGGATTGCTCCGAGATGGAATCGACCCGCGGGTTCTCCGGGAAATTGAGCGAACTCCGAGCAGTGGAGTGGCTCGACCCGGCGGTGTCCTTCACCATGTTGGGCACAGGTGGATAGAGCAAACCCGGAACACACGACCGCAAAGAGGAGACAAGGTGGCCGATCGAGAAAATCAATTAATCTCGATCGTCCGTGTGGTGTCGTGCAAAGTGCTCGAGAGATCGACTGAAACTCGAACTACCCGTACACGCCACCGGTCGGGTGACTGGTATGGCTATTAATAGCAATCTCTTTTTGGGCACTAAATCTTAATAAGCAGATCAGTGTCACGCACCCTTACTCGAACACGTTCTACCTGTGAAGGGTAAAGAGTACAGGTGTGATAGTTATTGAGCACTAAACCTTAATAAGTGGAACCAGCACAAAATGCGTGTTGAACCCGAGGCTCGGCAATATGGTGGGGAACACGACCGGCGAGCGGTGCCGACGATCGCGAGTAACAAAGTCGCGAGAGTGCCGGTAAAAGAGACAAATCTTTTAATAAATACGCTCCCGAGAGTGCCGGTAAAAAAGATAATTCTTTTAATAAATACGCTCCCACCAAGAGCCTCACACGGCAAAATACTCAGGGTCTAGTGCAAGCCACAACTGAATCAAGTATAGAAACAAAACACAGCAATCTTAACACAAAGGCAAGTATAGGCGAGACAGAGCACAAGACTTATCTTGCTTTGACGGCAGGCCGAAGATGAATGACGTATAGGAAGTTGACACTGGCTTCTTCCGGGGCCGGAAGTGGGGTGACATCACGTGACTGTCTTATGACTGCATTGGCCACGGAAAAAATTCGGCCTGACAGAGCTGGCTAACTGCCGTTGAATGCTATGGTCTGACATGGTAAAGTATATGACGCCAAACGGATTGCTAGTGTGTTGTCGTTTGTTGGCTATGGCGTCGAGCTGGTTGCTTGTTTGTTAT
>CM065720.1:24905848-24945848 GCA_033310375.1 Conus canariensis
CACACACACACACACAGTAAATATCCCCGCTCTAACTCACCACATCTTATTTTGCACGAAAACCCCCCTTTTCACAAACACATCTCGTCCATCTCATACTACTTTTTGCCAAAATTAACACCTTTTTTTACAACCAAACTTAACATCCAAAAACCTCCAAAAATTGACGTAATTGTTACTTTAAAATGGGGGGCTTACGTGCAAAACAAAAACGGGTGATTTAGAGCGGGGATATTTACTGTCTCTCTCCTCTTCTGATTCTTGCGCAAAACAATAGGAACGGCTTACTTAATTTTTTTAATTGGTGTTTTTAATCTGGTTTAAAAATGAAGCCCGGAATAGTTGCAGAGCTTATTAATATATTCAGAGATTGGGAGATAGAGGAAAGGAGCTGGGGGGTTGATGTAGAAGAGTTTGAAGAATTAATTACGGAGCTTTTTGAGCGCGCCGATATGCGGGAAAGCGTAAGGAACGCCATCAGTAAACTGCCGCATTCTTGGCCTCATCTAGTTATAAAGTTGTTTACCATTTTAATTGATCAAATAGCTCCTGAAGATTTTAATCTGTCTGCTTCTACTGATTCTGAAGGAGTAACTGTTACCTTTAAACCTGGGCAGTTTTTAAGATTAGTAAAAGACTGTGAATAATAAATAACAGCTGAATTTACAATTATTTTTTTTATTGCTTTTAAAAAGGGCTTTAAAAAATGGATTGCGACGAGCTATTAAAGTGTGAGGAGGCGGCAGACCTCTGTCATAAAGAAAGATTATACTCTCTGGCTGCATGTGGGAAAACCAGGCAGTATTTAGGCGCTGAACTAAGTATTGAACAGATTCAGCAATTGTCTACATCAGACGTTGAGAAGTATTACGCTAGGTACGAGGCACAGCTAGGATAAAAAATGGTTAGATCGGTGGGACAGACAATAATTAGCTTATATGCTAAATTAGTAGGCAAGATAGCGCCGATTGATTCAGAAGAAGATTTAAAATATGACTTAACACAAGATCCGGTTTTAACCAAGTCCCTAGAATCTCTTGCATGTGACATGTATTATAGATTTGGGACGTTGCTATGTCCATTCATCATGGGATTAATTACTTTTAATCATATTAATTTTAATCATATTAATTTTAATCAGACTAAAAAAAATGAGCGAGCAGGAGAAGAAGACTCCACAGGAGCAGAATGTCCCACAAGTGAATTCTCCACAAGTGAATTTACAGGCGAGTGCCCCACAAGTGAATCCACAACTGAGTGTCCCACAAGTGAGTAGTGTTACTAAGTCTAAAAATTCTGGCCGCGTTGAGGCCGGTCGTAAACTAGCTGAATGGAACAGACTGCAAAAAGCAAACCAAGCAGCAAAACAAAAATTATTAGATAGTAATACAACATCAGCACCAGCACCGCCGCCGCCACCAACAACAACAACACAATCAAACTATAAGATGTATTATTATGTACTGGGGTGTGTTGTTGTTGGTGGAGGGCTTTTAGCATACAAGCGCCTAAAGCCATACTTAGCAACAAAGTCACAAACCCCCACAAAAACAGTAAAAGAACCAGCTTCTGCAAAAAAAGTACAACCTCCTGCTGTAGACCCATTTTTAATAAATTAGTTTTTTTAATGTGTTGTTAAGTACTGGTTAAGTACTGGCTATGTACTGGTTAAGTCAGTTATAACAAGTTAAGTACAAGTTAAGTGCAAGTAAAGTGCAAGTCATGTTAAGTACTAGTTAAGTACTAGTTAAGTACTAGTTAAGATCTTAAGTAAAGTACTAGTTAAGTACTAGTTAAGTACTAGTTAAGATCTTAAGTTAAGTACTAGTTAAGATCTTAATTTAAGTCGGTCAAGTCAGTTCTCCAGTGGTCTATAGCGTATGAAAACTCGGGGTTAACGGAAGTTCGCTTGCTATTGTTAGAGTCTAGTGACTTCTTATTAACAGCAGTTGTGTTTACTTGATGAAGAGTAGAGCGCAGATTAACATTTGTGTGATAAAATACTTTGTGTTCAAAGAGAGCCTGCTTGTAGTTGTTGTGACTTATATATTTTTTTACAACTTCTTTACCTATACCCTTAGCCTTCTTTGTTACAGAAGTCTGGGTAGCAACGCTATACATCTTTGCCCGTAAGCCAACATATTCTAGTATAACCGTCCCATTAAATTCATCCTTCATCTTTCCAATTACTTTCTTGTTCACGGTTGAATGTAAAGGCGAATCTTTTGGGTAGTCGCATGTGTCGTACCATCCGTCAGCTCCTTTAGCTACCTCCGCCTCTAAATCCTTATAGAAGTCTTCAGTTGGGATGTCCAGAATAAAACTATCAGTGTCTGTGTAAACGACATTTGATTCTGGGTATAGCGGCTTAAAGTAGTCGTACAGAAATTCTAGCATTAATAACTTTGACAACTCTAGCACGGCGAATCCGATAAACACCGGCTTGTCCAACTTCACATTCTGTTTCTTCATCATAACGCCAACCAGGCTGTCGCTAAATCTTCTAAAGTCTTGGTAGTTAGGTTTAGAGACCAGCTTAATTGCTTGTTTTTCTTTCGTAACTAATCTTACATCTTTACGATTGTGTACGTTCTCCATCGTCTTAACAAAACAGCTGTTGTTCATCAACTTAAAGAAGTCTTTTTCTGATGCATCCGTGGCCGCAGCCCTAAGATCGGTGTTCTTCATGATGTATGGCTTCATGAAAGGCCCTTGATCGAAAGTAATTATTCTGTGAACGGCAGTAAGTTTCAGTCCGTGTCTTAAGTAAAACTGTAACAGCCGGTAATGGCAAACGTACTTTCTCTTGTGTCGAAGATTAGGCACGAGTTTGGGTGGTTCTGTGGGAATCATCTTTAATTTTTCTGCTGCTAGAGGATAATCATTATGAAGGTCGTGCAACTCTGCGGGATAATCTAAGTCTACTTCTAAGACTAATCCTATTGGATTATCGGGTGTAAGCTGTGATAGTATACTCAACACGGCAGTAACCTCATGAGGCCCGTTTATCATTTTAAAGTTTCTCAATGGCAGTGTCTGGCTCATGGCCCACCCATACAGATTGTTGGCGTCTAAGTACATCAGATAGTGGGGTGACTTGGTGGGGTCATAATCGTCTAAATACTTGTTGTTGGCTCTGCGGTAAGGATGACAGGCCATGCTAATGCCTCCTCTCAGCCCGTCCTCAATCATCTGAAGTGTATCCAGATCCGAGATTAAGTCAATCTCAATGTTTGTAGACTTCAAGAATGCGTCCCAAGACAACCCCGGGGCAGAGATGTACTGTGATGAATCCAGGCCGTAGTGTTTCATGCAAGTGGATCTGTAATTCTGAAAGACGTCAGCTAATAAACACACGTCGGCCATTAGATATTGATCGTGATAATCGCCCATCGTTTTGCAGTGTAATTCTGTCCAGGCTTTCTGCGCGTATTCATAGTCGGCGTCAGATATGCCCCCGCCTCTAAGACGGCTGTAAAAATCGTCTTTATGTGGCAACGCTGGCTCGTCAAACCTCTCCCACGAGTCCATGTATTCATAAGGATAGACGCCTTTACGTACTAAAGATGAGTCGAAATATTTTTTAGTGATTGGGCAGTCTTGTAGAGATTCTGCTAACTTACTTAAACTCCCCATCAGATGCTGGGCAGAATCATAGAAGGATAAACAGTCTACAGTAAAGGTCATGTACTTTTCTGATGACTGTGCAATACAGCTAACCCTCTTACATTCAGAAGTTATTGCTTGCATGATGAAATGAGAATCGTAGCCCCGTAAGTTATGAAAGAAGATTGGCAGTTTCCATTTTTCGGGGTTAACCTTGAGTTGAAGATTGCAACTGTTGTGTGCTGCTCCCCTGAATTTGCCAGTAATGTGATCATGGTCTCTTACAGTGTCACCTAATAACTTGCATTTGCATATCCAGCAGTGGGTGGCTGATTTATAACGTTCTTCATCTTCGGGGGTCATCTTAATGTCTGAAAGGTTCAGCTGATTAGAGAATTGATTGCGAAGGTGTTTCATCTGCTCCAAAAATCGACCAGCTGCGTTGGGGCCTCTGTAAATCTCCGGCTGTGTGTGTCCGCCATCTGACCTAACAGCAACAAACGCATAAGAACAGATCTGATGACGGGATAATAGGGTTGTTTTTTGGTCTTGCTGAGGGCCGTAGTACTGCGGTAAAATCGCTTCAAAGTCAGCATAAACTACGTATGGGCTCATCTGCAGTTTGTGTACATTCTTAAAACTAACTTTAGACCCTGGTTTGGGCGTAAGAAGTTCGGTTTTGCAGTCTACAAAAGTTTTACAATGTTTCTTATGGCTGGCTGCTGCCTCTACAGTGGGGATTCTGACCAAACACCTTCTACAAAGCTCCTGTTTGGCCGTATCCGTTGTAGTATAAGCCATAAGTCTACTCATTGTTCTAATTAATACATAATGGCTCTTGGAACCGTCTGCAAATAGAATCAAGTCTACATGATTCTCAAGTGATTCGCCTAAAGTAGGGGCTTTGGGAGAGATCCTTAGAGGGGCTAGATTGTCTACTGGATCCCAGGTGTATACGCTTACGGTTATTGATTTGTTTTGCTCTTCAAACTGGTCGATACTTTCTACACTCACTGGAAAGGTTATGTTATCAAAGTTCAGGCTATCTTTATACTGCCAATAATTAGAAACTCTGTCTGCATTCTTTTTAACAGGGTGTAAATGCGCCAAAACACACCACATGAAACACAAGTTGTCTGAATTATGTATGTTTAAGACTGCTCGTTTTAAACACTAGCTCTCTCGGGAGAGGAAGGTAAGAATTGCCGATTATAGGAGAGTATTTGGTTTGTCTTAATTTGATTTCGAGGACTGTTCCTTCAGACCAGCCAGAGCCGCGCAATTTCGCTTCTTCACTTGCATAGTTAAACTGTGTAAGCATGTAATCAGCCCAGCCAGGTGTAAAGTCGTAATAGCTGATTACTTCTTTCTGTCTAGTTGAAACCCAGACTTGCATACTACTATCATCGGGGGTTATATATTCAATCAGAATGGCCAACAGCACTTTTGCCGGTGGGTTAATTTGAAGAGACTCTGGGATTTTAGAAATAGCATGTGTTACGCTTTCCTGAACGTTTGTGGGGTTAATGATGTCCATATCTAATTCAATGAACATATTGCTTAATGGTTTGTTACTACCCAACAACGTACTGTTGGAAGGTAGTATTTCAAACTCGGACTCACTTGTGGGGTTCATTTTTAACCCACAATATTTACGTAAATTAAAAAAAATAAAAGTAAGTAAAAGTAAGTAAATGCTCTTTATTCTTCACCCAAGCGTTGCAATACTTCAAGACACCCTAATCTTACAAGAACGTTTGCCAATATTTTAGCTTTTCCCGAATCACTACAGCCAATGTTTAACTCTTTGATTGCTTCGTCAAATAGTTCGCTATGATTTTTGATTAAATTGTTTACATCATTCTCAAACCCAGATTTACTAAAATCAATGTTTAACACTTTCATCGTTTCGTCAAATAGTTCATTACAATTTTCTATTAAAATCATTAGATCAGATTCGCTGTGTTTGGCCGTCATTTTTAAATCTAAAATTAAATAAATAAAAAAATAAAACCATGAGTATAACGCTGGTTAATTATGCAATGCCTATTGTTGGTGTTATAGTTTATTCAACCCTAGCAAAATGTTTGTTAAGAATAAAACCGCCCAACATGGGAAAGATAGAAGATTCGCCGAAACTAGTGTAACCTTATTTTTAGCTCTAGCAACAAAAGATTATCTGATTAAAAAGCACATAGACAGTCTTTCATATTATGATTATTTTAATTATTTTTTTAGTTAATAAAAAACATGAGCGAAAAAAAGATTATTAATACGATTTACCACTCTGCTGTAATCAGCGGCCTTAGTATAGGATATAGCACGTTAGCAAAAAACATGTTTAAGATGAGGCCGGCTGATCTAGGAAGGTTAGACATTGAGGATGTTGTTAAGGTTATAGCTGTAATAACGGCGGGGATTGCCTCAAAAGACTTTCTTGTTGCACAGGGGATTATCCCAGAAAACATCAATGCATAGAAAGATTAATGCATTTAGGCAGATTGATTTATATAAAAAAGATTCATTC
Organism: Conus canariensis; assembly: GCA_033310375.1. Lineage (NCBI taxonomy): Eukaryota > Metazoa > Mollusca > Gastropoda > Neogastropoda > Conidae > Conus > Conus canariensis. Next base: position 24,911,982 of record CM065720.1, read on the forward strand.
TAAAAAATATTGATTTATAAAAAAAGATTCATTCATTTATAAAAAGATGTCCGGATTAGTTCTGATGGTGGGCGGGGCTATTGTTAATGCGTTGGCTTTCTCTGGCAGCAATTATATGTTTAGTAAATTGCGGTTCTGATGAAGAGAGAGAACGCCATAACAAAGCAATGGAAGATTTAGCTAAGGCAAGAGACGCTTACGAGAAAAGGAGAATTGCTCACTTAGACTTTATTAATAAAAAGTTAAGAGAACAGGGGCATGCAGAGCACACATTTACAGACGTTGATGAAGCAATGAATGAATATTACTTAGTGACAGGAAAGAAGTTTCTAACATCGTCACCGCCAGAACTGTCTGACTTTTATGAACCATCTGAGGATCAGAAAATGGTAGAAATAGGCTTTATTATAGGTGCTATGGGAGCAATCTTTCTTCTTGCATATTCAATCTAAAAAACAATAGTTAAAAATGTAATAAAAAACAGTCCCTTCTTATGGACGATACGAAGTACAAAATATATTATTCTCCTAGAGGGTATTGGAAAGGAAAGGCCGCTATTGATAAACTGAGTAAAGCTGCTAGGGTGTCTGAATCAGAAGCGAAAGACTAGCTTTCAAAACAAGCGATCTGGCAAATATATCTGCCTGCCCCAAAAAGAATAATAAGGCCTAGATTTGTTAACTCAGTTCCTAATGACACCCACCAGATGGACTTGTTGTATCTTCCACATGACAAAGTTAGAAGAAAAAAGTTTAAGTATGCTCTTACAGTTGTTGACATGGCTTCAAGGTATAAAGACGCTGAGCCTTTAACAGATAAAAGCTCAACTGCTGTGGCTGTGGCTTTACAACAAATATACATGCGAGGTCCATTAAAGTATCCTAGGCTGATTCAGGTTGATGATGGGAAAGAGTTTAAAGGAGCTGTAAACCAACTGTTTTTAAGACATCGGGTTACAGTTAAGAGGGGGATTCCAGGCAACCATCGCTCCCAGGCTCTAGTAGAAAACTTTAATAAGAATCTAGCCGAACGTCTGTTTACTTATCAATATCATAGAGACCTTATGGACAAAACACGCAACACAGAATGGGTTAGGAGATTGCCAGCAGTCTTACGCGCCATGAACAACGAAGAATTTAAAGCAACAGGCCTTAAGCCAGTGAACGCAATCAAATTAAAAAAAATAAGTATTACTGAAGACATCCAAGGTAATCAGAAACTCTTGCCTTTTGGACTAAAAGTAAGATACTTGTATGCACCTGGAGAGGCAGAGGGCGATGTTAGAATTAGAGCCACAGACCCTATATGGAGCGTAGACGTATATGAAGTTGAAAAAATTATGAAAACAGCCCCTCCCGTGTATTATTTAAGAGAAACTCTTTCTTCTAAAAAGCCCGCTCCTAAAAGATCGTTTGTTCGCGAAGAGTTGCAAGTTGTCCCGCCAAACACAGTGCCTGTTAGTTAAAAAAAATAGTATTTATTTTTTGTTAAACTTATGATTTATTTATTTTTTTTGTTAAACTTATGATTTATTTAGTTCACATCTTATTTTTTTAGTCTATTTTTGGGTTTAACTGATTGTTTGCTTGCTTTTCAATGTTCTGTTTGATTGTCTCAGTGTCTACCTGTTGCGAAGTAAAAGTCAATGTGTGTAAAAATAACTAACCAAGATGGAAGGCCGGTTGTTTGTTCTGATTTGTTGGTGGTGCTGGAAGTAGAAGAGCGTACTGTAAACCATTAGATTTTTATGCTATGGAGAGAGACAGTAAATATCCCCGCTCTAAATCACCCGTTTTTGTTTTGCACGTAAGCCCCCCATTTTAAAGTAACAATTACGTCAATTTTTGGAGGTTTTTGGATGTTAAGTTTGGTTGTAAAAAAGGTGTTAATTTTGGCAAAAAGTAGTATGAGATGGACGAGATTTGTTTGTGAAAAGGGGGGTTTTCGTGCAAAATAAGATGTGGTGAGTTAGAGCGGGGATATTTACTGTCTCTCTCACACACACACACACACACACACACACTGACCACATTCACACACACACACACACACACACACACACACACACACACTCACCACATTCACACGCACACACACACACACACACACACACACACACACACACACACTTTCGTCTAATATCACGATTAGTGGAAAGATGTTAAATCACACACACACACACACACACACACACACACACACACACACACACACACTCACACACACACACAAACACACTCTTCCATGGTACAATAAGTACAGCACACAGCTCCAAACTAATACTGCTTGCGGTGTCCATTCGCCTGACACCCGCGCAGACGAGACACAGAACGTGAAAACCCTTGTTTTGTGTGCCTCTTGCTTGTGTGTGTGCTAGGTGAATGGGTTGGAAAAGCTTGCTGTTTCCTTAATTATTTAAAGTAGTAGAAAGAAACTCATGGCAGCAGAGAGTCCTCAGAAGAGAAGCCCCCTTCAAGCAAGTGTTTCGGCCCTTATCTCCTGACGCTCTAGGGGGGTTGGGCCACACCCGGTTCATGACTCCGGATGTCCCTCTGCTGCCCCTTTTTTTCCCATCTTGGGACGAGTCATGGCTGGGATTCGAACCCATGACCCTCTGGACATGCTCATTTTCCATTTAATGACTCGCACTCTAACCACTGAGCCACTGGGGCACCTGGTACTTGTAGGGAAATTTAAGCCTTGTGAAGTTCACTTTTGTTCCTCCTTGACCAGATCCAGCTTGAACACCTCTCTGCCGCTTCTGCCATTGCTTTCAGGGCTCTGGTTTTTTTTTCCCTCCCTGCAACTGAGAGCTGTTTCATGAGGCTGTATGCAGACGTTCCTACAACCCCCCTAGCTCCAATTTCTACAGTGAGGACTTTGACCTGATAGCCTTCTCTCCTCAGGCTGTTTGCCAGATCAGCATAGTTTTTAGTCTTGTAGATTTGAGCTGCCTGGAAACGCCGAAACCCTTGTTTTGTGTGCCTCTTGTTTGTATGTGTGCTAGGTGAATGGGTTGGAAAAGCTTGCTGTTTCCTTCATTATCTAAAGTATATTGCAAGCACAAAGCAAACTGCTGTTGTTGTTTTTTTAACAGAGAGAGAGAGAGAGAGAGAGAGAGAGAGAGAGAGAGAGAGAGAGAGAGAGAGAGAGGGAGAGAGAGAGATGGAGAGAGCACTTTGTGTCCATGGTTGGGGTGGCTGACAGACACACGGCCCACCCGACTGGCGCAGTCCGGGGTAAGGGGTACTCTCCTTCAGGTCTGGTTTTCACCTGTCAGAAGTCAGATGAAGTTTACACTGATCCTCGTCCAACATAAAACAACAACAACAACAACAACAACTCTCTCTCTCTCTCTCTCTCTCTCTCTCTCTCTCTCTCTCTCTCTCTCTCTCTCTCTCTGAATGATGGCTATACAATAGTAGTCAAATCAAAATCCGAGTCCAAGATTATTTAAAAAAAAAAAAAAAAATCGATCAACTCGTTGAAAATAGACGAAACTTCCGGCCTACCTACAAGCGTTACGTATCCGCTAACTGTCATTTCATTATCTATGCACGAACGTGTGCCTGTTAAGTACAAGCCCAATTATCTGTCTTTTTGTCTGTCTGGTATCTGTCTTATTGTGTGACATATGTATAAAAAGCTGACCAGCCTTACTTCTGGTTCTTATTAGGTTCAAGTCTACGAGGAACACTTGTACATTAGCAGAAAATCAACCGCTCTTTCCCTCTTTCATTCTCGACGACGTCCTATACTTTAGCTGCCCACGCTTTCGCAGTTGTATACTGTATATTCGTATTCCCAATATGTGTCAGCAGAAACTCTAAAGTCATATAAGAGTATAATTTTACATGAAATTCATAACATTTTTTTCCCCCTTTACATTTATAATATGAGTAACAGCAACAGTTTGGAGTCCCCGAAGCATTACACGGATACCAAAAATTACGAAATGAGTACTGTTGAATATTTCAACTTCTCCGCATACTGAAAATAGAGGATTTCACAATAACCAGAAAATCAGCCTTAGACTTACAAAAGTTTTTATTTTCAAAAACTGAACTTTAAAAGGTGCACCAGATAACAGTGTAACAAATTCCGCGGATAGCTGACTGGACTTCATAGTTGCATCAGTGAAACAAAAACACCAAACATTTATTTAAGATTATTTTCTGGAGAGAGGTCTGACCTTTCATGTTCACTAAAGGGTAGAGCAAGTTGTTCAGACAAATCTATTGTGACTGGGTTTTTTTTATGACGAACTGTGTTGTTCTATGTTTTTGGACATTACAATCTCCGTAATTATTTTTAACAAATCTATGCATGTCAGCCATGTTACATGGTACCTTTCATTCACCAAAGAACACATTTTGACAATTTCATTTTTACTGTATACAAAAATAAATGTGACATTTTCACCAAAACGTAAGAAATTTAACGAGAAATGACTGGGGTCAGAGTATAACAAAAACGGCAGCTAAAAAAACAAACAAACAAAAAAAAAACCTTTCGTTTTCTGAACTTCATCTTTTTTTCTTTTTTTTTTTTTTCAGAAACCAGCCTTCTTTAATTTAAAAAAAAAATCTTAATATCAATTAATCTTGGTAATTGTGGTTTCAAGTGAGCAAGCAAGCACCACAGTGACAAACGTTTATCAAGTAAGATTAACTGTTTGTGAAGCAGGCCAACTACACTCAGGCTATGCAGTGTGTTCAGATACAAAATCAGTTCCTTGAAATAAAAAGTAACGACAAAAAACTACATCACAGGAACAACAGAAAAATCACATAACACTACAAACAAAAGAAATCATCACTTTGCAAGATTTAACGCAAATTAATGAAATGGCAGTTCTTTGACAACTGAAGTGGCTCTGTTTCTTCAAATATTTCTATGACTTCACTGCTCACTCTCCTTTTCAACTGCTTTTTCTTCTTCTTCTTCTTTTTTTTTTTTTTAAATCACATTTTATTTCAAAACAATAGAAAAAATTACAAATAAGGACTACAAAACGCATACACAAGGTAATGAGACAATTATAACAACAACAAAACATAATAACCATCATAATCATCTTCATCATGATTATAATCATCATCATCGTCATTATCAACATCATCACCATGTAACTACTGTGATTACCAAAATGATTTTTTTTTTTTTTTGAACAAAAAGAAAATATAATAACGATCAGCGTCTTCGTCAATTTGTGAGACTGCTACTGTTGTGATGGCAAATAAATAAGAGGAAAGCAAAGAAGGAAAGAAGAGTAAACAGAGATTTGGAGGTGATGGTCGAGGGTGGGAGAGGAAGGGTGAGTGAGGATGGAGGCATGAGTGGGATGGGAGGGGGGGTGGGTGGGGCGTGGGAGGGGGGGGGGGGCTAGGGGGGAAGGGGATGCTGGGGGGGGGATACAACAGGCTAACAGGTGGAAAGAAAGATATACGGTCAGGAAAACACAGGCACAGAGAGAGAGAGAGAGAGAGAGAGAGAGAGAGAGAGAGAGAGAGAGAGAGAGAGAGAGAGAGATTGTAGGGGTAAAGGGATGGGGTTAAGGGGAGGGTGGTAGTCAAGATGTCAATGATGCGCTGCACCGTGGGGACAAGAGAGTGGAAACAGAAAATAACTGACAAACTGTACGCCTGATATTAAAACTCAGCGAAGTAAGTTAGGCCTTATGGCAGAGACATTCATATTGTAGATATTCATGCAGCATTCAAGAGTATATAAAAAGCATACTTTGGTAACAAAGTCTTAAAGTTCTATCAGAGGTTTATACGGGAGCCATTGATGATCAAAAAGTATTTTTTATTTTCTCCCCTTTCATTGCATGACAGTAGCACTCTATTGAGTATCTTTGTTTCAGTAGCCCGATGAAAGCAGTAATGCGTGGTTTGCTCCTTTTCCATTTGCATTTGTAAATGTAGAATTTAGCCAATAAAAGTATCAGATCTAACACCTTATCAGTGATAACGCCCTCACTGGTCCCAAATAAAATAAGATTTTCAGAAAAAGTTAGATTAACACACGACCTGATGTCCACGTTTTGAACTTCCTTGACGAAAAATGCATTTACAAAATTTGGCAACAACGTAAAATGCATGATGCATTCCTGTCAATCTTTGTGAATATCCATCAGCGCTGACGCAAGATGACTCTTTTATTAGCTGTGTTATAGCGGCTTCGCGCGCTTAATTCAGTTATAATAACTATATAAAACTCCTGCAGTCTTGCCCATATATATTTGGCAATATATGTCCATTTGTTGCCCAGTTTCAGTTTTATGTTTAAGTGTACATCTATTAATGCTAACCGACGGACACACTAAAATTGGTCCAAACTGAGCCATCAACCGCGTGAATATTATCTAAGGTTTGGGATTGTCTGGCTTCATCAGCAAAATTTGGGATAATTGATAATTATACACACCAACACTGAGACAAACTCGAGCATCAACCGCGTGAATATTAGATGCGTTTGGGTTCATCTGAATTCATCATCAAAACTTGGAAAGATAATTGAAGTACTCACCAGAACTGGTTCGAAAGTAAAGCATCAGCTAGGGGACTATCTTTTAAGAATTTGTCTGGAGTGGATTAAATCGCCTCTATTTGAATAAACTATGCGAACTTTTAAAAAAGTGTATAATTAAGTTTCAAAACGGAGTGACTGAGCGCGGAAAATGAAGCACAATTTAGATAGAGAGGGGGGTAAGCCCCATTACCCACTTCATACAGACGTTGCAGCCATCCTCCATTTATTCTTCTTTATTTATTATTTACTTCATTTTATTTCATTCGTTTATTCATTTTTTTATTTATCTATCTATTTTTTATTTTTGTTTATTTATTATTTATTTATTTTTCAAATTTCTTTCTTTATTTATTCTTTTTTTTTTTTTATTTATTTATACTTTTTTCCCCTCACCCCTACATCTGATTTTATTAGCATCACCCACACCCCCACATACAACTACCCATCCATAACTACTATCATCACCGTCACCACCCATTAAAGTCGTTTATTTATTTATTTTTTTTTACATTATTATAATATTAATTTTTTTTTGCCCCACTAAGCACCATTATAAACCCACCATAATCACTACTGTCACAAATACATCATACTATTCTACAAAACAAGCTACAAACCCATTGTTTCACACCCTTCCCCCCCCCCCCCCCCCCCCCCCCCCCCCCCCTTCACTCTTTCCATTCCTCTCCCATGAGCCCCTCCTGGGTGGTGACGTTTCCGTCCGGCGGCCATTTTGATCGTGAGGCGAACATGAGAAGGTAAGTGGTTTCTCGTTCTTAGTTTTTACTGTCCTAAATGTTATTAATTTTGTTTCCGCCTGGAGAAGACCCAAGAGGTCGAAATGCATTGTGTCTTGTCCTGTACTCTGTTTGTCTTTGTACTTGGCGGTAACTAACCCCCTCTCTTTCTAAATAGTGTATATCTATTTACATCTACAACTGTGGGGAAAACACATTAAAAAGGCCATAGTTTGATACAAGGTATCAAATATTTGTTACAATATCTGTATACAATAAGCGTTTATATGTATTGATCAGTATGTAAAGCAGAAATAGCCGGTGATAAAGATGTTAAAGAAAATATCAATTTTGAAATATTGAAAAAGTGGCTGAAACCCTTTAAAGTAAATTTTTGACCGCCATAAGCTAGTGAAGTCGCGCACAACCTCCAAAGGTCTTATTATTATGTATTATTCTGCCAAGTGTGGTCATACTAGCTTTTTCAATAGCTAAAATGAAAATGCCAATGTTCAAGTTTAACACACACACACACACACACACACACACACACACACACACACACACACACACACAGGCAGACAAATGAAACATTATGAATAATTAGACTCACTAGTCTAGCATGTGAGTCTAGAACTAACTTTAAAAAATACGAATATAACAAAAACGCAATTGCCTTGCCCAAAATGCTGGCATGCGACTGCCCAGTATACGCAAGTGTTCGGTGTCCAACAGACGAGGGATGGGATCCGTTCAATGTGGCTATGTCCTATATTCATGTCATAGAGCTGTCATGGAAACGTGTCACAATGCACTGAGTCAACGCTTTTACGCACACAACAGACTCAGTGAGCAAAGACGGGGAAAGACTGGGTCAGGGAACCGTGGTTACTGGATTCCTAGAAACCTGTCACTGAACAACAATATAGGCACATACTGGACTCTGAGAGTGATCGCTCTTTGGGTGGAATACGAGGGAAGGGCATGTAAAAGAACCGTGCGCGTTACTCATCTGTTCCACAACACATGGATGAGAGAACAAAGACAGAAGAATGTTACTACCGTGTTGTTTCTCCACACCACTTGCTGACAGGGGCTAGGCATGTGTGTGGTCCACATTCCACTTTTCAGTTGACAGCCAACTATTGGCGGGTCATCCGTAGGGAGCATGTAGTCCACGTCACAAATGACGTCACCTTCCAGTGATGATGGCGTCATTCGCCAATTACTGAGATAGGCGTTTGGAATCGCAGGCGCATCGGCAATTTTACATGGAGTCTCTGAAACAGGAGCTGATCCGTGTGTACATGTATTGACTGACGCACGTGTACGAACACACATACTCACACTGTTAAGGGAGCCAAAATTTAAAAAAAAAAGTTTTTAGGGTAGGAAAGCCAAGCATTTAGAGTCAAAGAAGACAGTTGGAATATGTATAGGGATGGCGTTAAGGCGTCTCTCTGTGCAGTTCCTCTGGCTGTGTCCAGATGATTGAACATATTGGGAAACTGAGGACTCATGAATAAAACTATTGATCAGCACATGAAGAATCATAATGCGAAATCCGAAAGCGTAAGACAGTCAAGGGAGACAAATTCACCACTGGAAGTAGAGATACCTACTCGTAGTGTTCCTTAGGGGTGGACAATTACAAACATGGGTTACATACAAGCGTTTTAATATGGACACAGTATAATTCACACTCTTATTCACACATAATTCGTGAGTAGTTCACAATACTTATAGACTTTTGCTCTGTTTCAGTAAAGAGCACAGCTCATCCGTCTTTACATGAAACATGAAACGACCTGGGAAAATAAGCAACAAATTAATAACAATGCGGGTTTGAACAAGAGAAGACAAAAACAGAAGAATCAGATGAAGAGATCTGTCAGGTTTGATTCCCGAAGAAGGAACCCACGCACGCGAATGTAAACTCTCTTACCCGACAGACTCAAAAACGCCAGACACTGCACGCCTGCAAGCTCTAGCAACCGAAAAAGTCTTCATAATCAGCGGAATTTGAAAAAAACAAAACATGCATTTTGATTCGTTGTTCATATATAGAAAACCAACTTTGCGAATTAACGTGAATAACTTATTTGTAATTTCAAATAGAAATCAAAAATAAGAGGCAAGATTTTAAAAAGAGAGTGAAAGTGAAGGAAAAAACAAAGGGTATAGACCAAATTTATTTATTTTTTTGACAGTGAAGAAACTTAAAGAGTTAGACCTTCCTCTCCACGAGCCCCACACTCCCCCATCCCCACCCCTACCCGTCTCCCTCCATCCCCCAGAGAAAAAAAAACTCAAGAAGAAGACGACAGATCCATCATGGACTGCAGGGAAGTCATCATTCTCCCCAGACTATCTTTAAAAAAAGGAGAAAAAAAATTTCCATACGAAAATAAAAGTGAAGGAGACTGGCAGGTATCGTGGGGATTCTACCCCAACTGGTACCTTCAATACCAAGCAGAGACTGCATCGGGTTCACTTTGAAGTACACACACCAGGAGCAATTGTACTGGCAAGACTGGCCATTTCTTGACAACTGTTCCTTTTTAGAAAGAGAGGGGGTTAGTTACCACCAAGGACATAGACAAACAAAGTAGGCTACAGGACAAGACACAATGCATTTCGACCTCTTGGGTCTTCTTCAGGCAAAAACAAATAAGAGAAAACGAAGAACGAGAAACCACTATACTTCTCATATTCGTCGCACGATCAAATGGTCGTGCGACGAATATGAGAAGATAAGTGGTTTCTCGCTCTTCATTTTCACTGTCCTACACGTTATTTGTTTTTGCCTGAAGAAGACCTAAGAGGTCGAAATGCATTGCGTCTTGTCCTGTACTTTGTTTGTCTAGGTCCTTGGCGGTAACTAACTTTCTCTCTGTCTAAATTTTGCTTCCTTTTCCGCCCTCAGTCACTCTGTTTTGAAACTAGCTGTTTCTTATTGGTGTACTTGCAAATACTGACCGGCGTTCGGAGAAAATGTTGACTTAGATTACTGCGCAGATCAGAGTAGAAATTGTTCTTTTCTGCAGGATCTGCTTGAAGAGTCTGTGCAGTCTCCTACAAAGCACCTCTGCCATGGCGACTTCAACGCCAGAGTGGGCTGAGATTCTGAAGCCTGGGAAAGAGTACTAGGGAAACACGGCAATGGAAAATGCAGCAACTGCTGGGCTCTGCATGGACAGCTTGTCATCACGAACACCCTCTTCCAGCAGAAAGACAGTTGAAAAACAACCTGGATGCATCCTCAGTCTAAACATTGGCACCTTACTGATTATAATACTAGTGCGCCAGCGTGACCTGAGAGACGTCTTTGCATACCAAAGTGATGGCCAGTGTAGAATGTCAAACTGATTATCGCCCCGTTTTCTGCAAACTCAAGCTCCTCTTCCAACCCAAAACTAAGGAAAAGAGAGGCCCATGAAAAAAAAAACAAAAACACGACAACTCTAGGTGAAATAAGAACAGAACTATCTTTATTCATCCCAAGACTAAACTCTTGGATTTTCCCTTAAAATTAACGCAGATTGGAAGATATGTATATCCTATTCATAATAATAATTCTTCAAATATGGATATAGCAGGGATCTTGTTACCCATGGTGAAGACGTTGAGAGGTGATCCATCCTCTCCTTGAGCAAAAGCCTGGTGGACTGGCTGGAGGAAGCAGGTGCTGGTTGCAGATTCAAAGGCTGCAGAGTTACAGCTCCCCATGTACCGACACCACAGAACACACTGTATTTCAGATGCTGCTGTGGTGGTCATCACGGAAGAGATAACGGTTCGATGGTCCTGGGATTCCCATAGTGACGAAGACGTTGATGGAGAAGACCTCAGGGCTGTGGTGACGTCAGAAAGGGCCACCATATTGAGAAGACAAGTAGCGAAGACAGAGTAGGTGCCTGAAAGGACTGATCCGCGGACCATCGTCCTACCTGACGTCCTAAGCCGGACTGCAGCCTCTATGAAGTGGCGTTGTTCCTTTGACCTTCGTTTTCTCCGGTTAGTTACCGTGCGCAGCTTTCAGACACGGAGCCTGCCGCGTTGCAGCGCAGTTTGCTCCAACACCAGATTTGTCTATAGTCACAACCGGGCAGGTTTTTCACAAGTCAGGTCCCCAAACGCTGATCGAACAGCCAAATTAGTCCAAAGTGGAACAAAGCTATAAGTGGGCTTTAATAGATAATTAAGGTGTACTCTCTCTCAGTCTCTCTCTCTCTGTCTCTGTCTCTCTTTCTCATTTTTGAAGAAATATTCTCTCTCTCTCTCTCCTCTCTCTCTCTCTCTCTCTCTCTCTCTCTCTCTCTCTCTCTCTCTCTCTCGCCACACACGTTTGCATGTGTATATGTATACCCGTGAGCGCACGCTCGCGTGTGTGTGTGCGTTCGTGTGTGTGTGTGTGTGTGTGTGGTGTGTGTGGTGTGTGTGTGTGTGTGTGTGTGTGTGCGTGCTTATGCATTCACTCATTCTCCATCTTTATGCACTAACTCACAATTATGATCTCTTCATTTACTCAGTTTTTCTAATCACTTACATCCTTATAGTTGTAATTGTCTTTTCATCATTGTCATGATCATCGCCCACGTCGTCAACATTTTTTTTTGTGTGGATTTTTCTTTAACATTTTAATAGTGTTGACATTGGAATGAACTGAAGGAGTGGGGGGGGGGGGGGGGGGGCGGGAGGGGGGGGGAGGGGGCGGAAGAAGGGTGGGTTGGTCCGGAGGTGACGTGTGTGAGGGAGAGTGATCGCTCTCATCATCAAATCCATTCACTGGGGATGGACAGGGAGAAATTCGGGAGGGAACTTCAGGGACTGTGTTGAGTCCCTACATTATTATGTAAATCATCATCGTCATCATCTTTGTCGTGGTCTTCTTCCATCGTTGTCAATATTGTCAATAATAACATCAGCGTAGCCTTGTCCATGTCGCAGGGAACTCGCTTCATGCTCGTGCCATTCATCATAAACATGAGAGCTACGCTATCAGAACACCTCCTACTGCAATACTTTTCATTGTCGCGGACGTCATTACGTCAACGAAGAGCAACAGCAGCAGCGTTAGCGCCAGTAGCAGCAGTGGCAACAGCAGCAGCATATTTGTGTTCAGGAACGGGCAAAGAGTTCATTATTTACCTGATCAAAGAGGCCAGTTTTTCTGGAAAACGGTGCAGAGTTTATTCAGCAAGGAAGGGGATCGACTCCACGATTCCACAATTAGGAGTCGTCGATGGGGGTTGATCGGCATGACGGACTGAAGTTGTGTGTGACAGTTTCTTGGCGACCTTGTGTGATCTTAGGGCGACCTCGTTAAAAACCGTTGAGCTCAAGATTACATATGTACTGTTTATTCCCAGCCCACTCACCCACCCCCACCTCTCTCTCTCGCTGTGTGTGAGTGTGTGTGTGTGTGTGTGTGTGTGTGTGTGTGTGTGTGTGTGTGTGTGTGTGTGTGTGTGTGTGTTAGGTCTTCAATTTAACGTCTATACACATTGTGATATTAGACGAGTGTGTGTGTGTGTGTGTGTGTGTGTGTGTGTGTGTGTGTGTGTGTGTGTGTGTGTGTGTGTGTGTGATCTTTGTGTATGTCTGACCGTCCCATGTACAAACTCAAAATACACACACACACACACACACACACACACACACACACACACACACGCACACGCACACATTTACGCATGCATGCTTGCATACATGTGCTTGCGCGTGTGCGTGCGTATACACAAGCATACATGCGCGTACACGTGCTCTCTCTCTTTCTGTGACGGACCTTTCCCGTCCAGTCACAAATTTTCGTGCAACAGTTCTTTACAAAGATAGATCTTGCAAAGGGATATTGGCAGATAGTTGTTAAGCCCGAGGACCGTCCAAAGACAGCTTTTACAACGCATGTGGGTCTTTTTCAGTTTGTCAGGATGTCCTTTGGTCTTGTGTCAGCACCTGCAGTTTTCGCACGCATGATGCGCATGCTAGCTTTGGATCAGTTTTCAGCTGTCAGTTTCTTTGATGATATTCTGGTTCATAGCGTTTCATGGGATGCACATCTTGGTCATGTGAAAGGTGTTCTTTCGTGTCTGAGGTCTTTCAACCTCACAGCTCGTCCCTCGAAAATCGAGGCAGATTTCCATTCTTTGGAATTTCTCGGACAGATCGTGGAGGTGGTACTATGCGTCCCGAACAGAAAAAAATAGATAAAATTCTGAGAATTCCCACCCCTACTACTAGAAAGCAAGTCAGATCTTTGCTAGGTTTGCTTGGCTTTTACAGGAGATATGTTCCCAGTTTTTCCACCTTGAGTGCTCCACTCTCTGATTTAATCAAGAATGTTGGTCGAGCTGGAAGATCTATATCTTGGACCCCTGAATGTGCAGTAGCGTTACAGAAGATTCAGAGTATTTTGTCGTCAGCACCTGTATTACTGTTTCCTCGGTTAGGTAAGCCTTTTGTTCTTAGAACTGATGCTAGTTCTGTTGGGTTAGATGCTGTACTACTGCAAGAGAATGATGATGTTCTTCACCCAGTTGTGTTTGGGAGTCGCAAGTTGTTGGATCGTGAAAAGTCACACAGTACCATCGAACGAGTGTTTAGCCATTGTCTGGGCTGTTCAGAAGTTCGTTCGATACCTTTGGGGAGTCATGTTTATCCAACAAACAGATCATCGACCTTTGACGTACCTTCGAACGTCAAATTTTAAGAATTCCCGAATTATGCGTTGGGCATTGTCTCTGCAGGAATTCTCGTTGGAAGTGAAACCAGTTCCAGGATCATCGAACATTTTCGCTGATCTTCTTTCACGTTCTTTTGAGAACCAGTCTGTTCCTTAGACATTGGTTTGTGTACATCCCAGTTTTGATGTCCTTTTCATGTATTTTTTCTGGAATTTTGTGACTTGTACTTGTTTACTTCCTCTTAGTAAAAACAATTCGGACTTTTTTTTTTTTTTTTTTTTTTTTTTTTTTTTAGGAGGGGGAGTATTGTGACGGACCGTTTCCCGTCCATTCACAAATTTTCGTGCAACCGTGCTAACCGGAAGGTAGTCGTCCGGAAGCCGGTTGAAAAGTTTACCTGACTGCTGCTCGCCTGCGCTCTGTTTAAGCCGGGTGAGCTGAAACGGTTAGGCAGTCTCTGCAGTGATTCCGGCAAGGCAACTACCCAGAAGCCGAAGAGGGACTCCTATTTGTTTTTGGTAGCAGTCAGGTATTTATCATTCAGTATTTATTTATTAGCAAACCGAAACCGTATTCCCGTTTAGGAGCGACTGAAACTTCCTCAGGCACTGTGAAGGTTTTGTTTAGAAAAGAAAAGTATTTGTTGTGTTCTGTTATCCTATGACTTGATAGGGTAGCAAAACGAAATTATTTCGGAAAACATGAATAGATGAAGTGAGTGTTAAAGGAAGTGGTCTTCATGAAAAAAAAAGATTTTGTTTATTCTGTGACTTAACTAGTTATGCACTTCATGGTGAAAAAAAAAAGTGTTGATTATTCCAATGTGGTTTAGCTAGGTTTTGCGAGAAGAGGAAGAGTTTTGATGCTATGGATAATAAGCTCCCAATCTGAGCGACAAAGACTATCATATATGCTGCTTTTGATTTTTTTTTTATGTGAATGAGTATTTAACTCACTCTTGATATGAATATTGAATAGTTGTGTGTTGGTAAACAAGTGTGTGGAAATCTTTCCCTTACATATGTTGAAGTAGATGAATCTTTTGAAGAAACAAACCTTCTAAAATCTATTGATTATATGAAATGAGATGAAACTTCTTGTCGTGATACAAGAGAAAGAAATTAGCATTTTTGTCGTGACGAAAGACATTCATAGTTTGATGAAAAGTAATCATTAATTGTGTGTAATGATTGTATTCATGGTTTATTGAAGAGGGTCAAGGTGGGAATCCTTCCCCCAGTTTGGAAAACTAGATTTTGAAAGGTTTATATTGAAATCCTTTCTTGTGTAGTGTTGTGATTCCGGAAAAGGGAATGTTGTAGTGTTATGATTCTGGAAAAGGGAATGTTGTAGTGTTATGATTCCGGAAAAGGGAATGTTGTAGTGTTATGATTCCGGAAAAGGGAATGTTGTAGTGTTATTAAGAAAGAATATGCTGATGTTTGTCCCAAGTTCTAGTGGAATGTGATGTGGTTAATGAATATGAATGTAGTCGTGATTGTAATGAATAGTAGCCATGATAATCAAGGTAGTTAATCAGTTCCCCCAGGTAGAAGTGTACCCTGGTCTGAAAAGGACTGACTGCCACTTTCTGAGGGTCGGGGCTGTAGCTGTGATCTACCCCCTTGTTCTCCACCTTGTGTCGGCGTGGAGAGGCCGGCCTGAGTGCCGACAACTACCCTACCTGCCACTGCGCCCAGTGTCGTATAATATTCGGGAACCGTGATATCTGGGAACGCGTTCCCAGATTTACCGTGATATCTGGGAACGCGTTCCCAGATTTCCTGAACTTCCAATCGTGAAATCTGTGAACTTTGTGAAAATCATGCCAAGAAATTAATGGAAAAAAAAGTGACAAGAAGGCCAAAGATCTCAATTGCACCTAAATAAATTGTTTCCTACCTTATCTCGAAAACCCATTCTTTTTTCGTCTTCTTTCTGCCCTGCTGAGCTCTGAAAGACCACGTTCCCAGATATCACAGTACATTTCGGGAACGCGTTCCCAGATATCACGTTACCAGATTTCATGCGACACCGGGACTGACTACCCCCTGAGCCAGTTGGGCCGGAGATGCCGCTGCTGCCAAACCAGAGCGCCGCCCCCCGAGATTTGATCCAGCGACCTGTTGGGTAGGCCGTCGCTGCGTTCTGTTTTGTTGTGTGAGCCACAGCTCTTGTGTGAGACTGTCGCCTTGTCGTCGGCAGAGACGCCGTCAGTGTGGTAGTGATTTTGAGCCACAGCTCTGTGATGTTCTATTAGTCCTGTGTCGGACTTGACTCTGTAGACGTCGTCTTCGTCGTCTTTAGCATCCTCCTCGTCATCGTTGGAACCCTGCGCCGTTCAGAGAACTGTGTTGGACCAGACGCGGCCAGCACCAGCAGCGCTAGTAGATAGCCAATTATATATAGATATATTTTGTGTCGTGCGCCCTGTGTTTGTCGTACCTGGAAGTAGTATATATATAGTTCTGTGTGTACGCCTTATGGTTGGCGTGCCGACCCATTGATGAACTTGTATTTATTATATATGTTTGTCTGATGGCTCGGGCAGCATAAAACAAAAAAAAAGTGTTGTTCTGTTGCCTGGCTGCCAATGTTCTGGTGAGTGGGTGTGTGTATGTGAATTGGAAAAGTCGTGCATGCATCCATAATTTCTGTGTGAGAGTCAGACAGTCAGACACCCGCAGACACGACCCATTCCATCCGTAACACACTCTCTCTCTCTCTCTCTCTCTCTCTCTCTCTCTCTCTCTCTCTCTCTCTCTCTCTCTGTGCGTTTGCATTATCCTTGTGTGTGTCTGTTTGTCCCCCACACAGACTCATAATGCGCAATACACAGAGACACGCACGCGCACGCACACACACACCACACACACACACGCGTGCGCCCGCGCTCATAAATACGCACACACACGTACGCGCACACACGTATGCACACACACACACACACACACACACACACACACACACATGTGTATGCTTGCACGCATGCGATTGCGCGTGTGCGTGCGCGTACACACGCATGCGTGCGTGTACACATACACACACACTCACACACACACACGCACGCACGCATGCACGCACGCACACACACACCGGTCTATTGAAACTTGATTATTCCTTCTTCCATCCTCCCTCCCTTTCTTTTTTTCTCTTTTATTAGTTTCTCTTGTCTAACCATGTGTAGTGTTTACGAAATACCAGTGTTTATGGCGGATCACGTTATTCACCGGGAATCATCTTTCATTCATGGTCATGTTAAGGTGACATTTTTACCTTAAGTTTTGTCTAGCAAACAAGAGACACGTAGTAGTCAAACGGTATTGTGTGATCTGTGTCCTGGAAGAGAAACCAGGTTTCCAGTGGTTCAAAGTATTTTCATTTTATATCTTATGATCACCACCACCACCACCACCACCATCACCATCATCATCATCATCATCATCATCATCTTCTTCTTCTTCTTCTTTTTCATCTTATCATCACCATCATCATCATCACCATCATCATCGTCATCATCATCATCATTATGAGTGTTGTCATCATCACCATATCATCATCATTTAAACAATCATGAGCAGAACAAACATTTCCTGTCCAGTGAGTGATTGAGAACAGCAAAGAGCTGCAGTTGCCTCCTGCAGTCAGCTGTATTGACTTTAACACGGCATCTGATAGAATTCGCTTACTCCTGCTTTGTAGAGAACCTTCATAACAGACTCCGGGCAGCGGTGTGCACAACAACGCCAGACATCCTTGACAATGCCGGTTGCTGCTTACACCTGAATGCGACCTTAATGATGTGTCTTGGTATCCGCCAAGGTTGTATTCTGTTCCCAGCCCTTTTTTTTCTGGGGCACTTGATTATGTACGCAAAGAAAGCAAACAAAGACAATGGAATGTTCCTGGCATGAAGATGTGGATTACTGGATCTTGACTCTGTTGATGACATTGCGGCTGTAGCAGTATCCAGCATCGCTGTGGTCTAGTGGTTTATTGTTGACAGATAGATACTGAAATGTTTTACCATACGCTCTCAAAGAGTAGAGAGAGAGAGAGAGAGAGAGAGAGAGAGAGAGAGAGAGAGAGAGGGAGGGAGGGAGGGAGGGAGAGAATTCAAATCAAGGCTGCAGTTTTCGGAGGGCAAAGGCAAGCACATCAAGAGAACAGAAAAATACATGAGTCATTTCAATAGTCGCCAAAAACCTGTTTTCAAGTTCACACCCACACCCACTCCCATCCACCCACACGCACACGCATACACACTCACACATCATCATCATCATCATCATCATCCTCATCATCATCATACCATACTGTGTCTATAGGTCTGAGTCTGAGTCACACACACACACACACACACACACACACACACACACACACACACACACACACACACACACATACACACACACACACAGATAGAGATAGAGAAAGAGAGAGAGAGAGAGAGAGAGAGAGGAGAGAGAGAGGAGGAGAGAATGAGAGAGAGAGAGAGAGAGAGAGAGAGAGAGAGAGAGAGAGAGAGAGAGAGAGAGAAGTAGAAATGTTCAATTCCCTAGGTTTCAGTAACCTTCTCTAGAGCTTGAAGCGTCTTGATTATTTATTGTACAATCTTTCTTTCATGAGTTGTGTAGTCTTATAACTCAGCTGGTGTTCCCTTGCTCCAGTTCCCACTTGCTGTCAATCTACTTTCAAACTTGAACCAGGGGATTCAATTACTCACATTTATCTGGCTTAGTATAGCTAACCACTCGTTGAGAATCTGAATAGACGCTCTCACCTAAAGGCCCATACGAACACATTGTGGTGGTTAATTTTGAATGTGTTTAATTGTATTTGTTTTCGACGAACATCACCAGCTAAAGTATGTGTCCAACCACCATTCTCTCAACCCTCCCTTCTGTACTTGAAAACTACACACACACACACACACACACACACACACACACACACACACACACACACACACACACACACACTATGAATAGAGGAAATGCTTTAAATGAGCTGGGGAGTATTTGCTGTCAGTATTAGTCGGTTTGGAAGTAAGATGGTTGCACTGAAGTTTTCCTTGTACACTGTAATTGGATACAGTATTCAACACAACGTCTTCATAATGGAATGTTTTATTGCAATTGAACATAAGTGTTATCCATATTTCCCACTTCCAGATGTTTTGTGTCTTTGTCAGACACCAACAGGCCAAAGAAGTACACCGGTATCACAGACCCATCAAAACACCACAACGTGCACACAAAGAAATAGGTCAATGAATAAACAAGAAATACATTAAGAGGACAACATATATGTAAGGAAATCCTTGTAAGATGAAAAAAAAATTCATTGTGACTATACGGTCCTAAAGGAAAATGAAAACAGCAACTGATTTTGAAACAGGTGTAACATCCTTAGAGAGGACTACACATTATTGCAGCAAACATTTTGTATTGATCTCTTCTTCAGTCCCATGGGCCTGTGACCAGATCTAAGTGCAGAATGTCCAGGTGTCTGATGACTCAGTAGACAAACTGATGACTCAGTAGACGAACTGATGAAGTGAAGGGTGAGCCTGATTTCAGGATATTTATAGGTGTGACTATGGGAGAGTGATAAGGTTCATAGTGAAACGTTTGTATGGTGAGATGAGTGAGAGCCGTGTTAAAGTGGAAGAAGTTGCAAAAACTCATCACGGAGTTAGCAATGATCATCAATATCATAAATCATCGTTTAACCTACGAGTTACAGAAATTGTTTTTTTTTCTTCTGCCGACATCTTCTGTTGATATCTGATTGGCTTGTTTCTTTGCTTGTTTGTTTAGTAATGTAGACAAGCACCAGTATAATGTGTATTTGAGAACCTGTTGAGAACAGGGTATGGAGTGGCAAAATATGAAACAAAACTAAATATGGTTTTCAGAAAATGTGAAGTGAAATGGATTAATCATGAATCTCAGTTTGAATAAGATATGCTCTTCCCACTTTGCCTAGAGGAAACACTGTCAATAAGTCAGAAAAAAATTAACACCAATATCATATATTTTCTACGTTTAAAGCGTGTTCAATAAATACATACAAAGAGAAAAAATTCAGTCATTATAATCATTGAAATAATCTTAAAAGTAACATGTGAAGTCTGACTCAATCATAAAAATAATTTTAAAACTAACATGTGAAGTCTTACTGAAAAAAGAAGAAGAAGAATATGATCGAAACCAAAGGCATTTAGTTTCAAAACAAGTACAAAAATCATTCAAACGATCGTCATCAACGTGACATTGATAAATCAAGACAAGTAGCTGTACATCATTCTCTGCTGACAACATTGATTGAATAATAACAAGGACGGAAAATCTCATATTCAGATTTTAAAAGTGAGAAAACGAGACTACATACAAGAAAAAAGAACATTTAAGGCTGACATCTGAATCAAGGTCATCATTAATTGGTGACTCGGAAATACAGAAATTTGCAGACCTTACTGTACAATAAAGTTGGGTCTTTTGCAGATTTCTGTTGTTGTATTTGTTTTCGTCTGTTTGTATGCTTACTGCATGTTCTTTCCTGTAATAGGTGATTGCGGTCAGCTCAGAGAATCTCCCTAGAATTCTTTACATGCAGACTGATGAATTGTGCCAGGCAACAAAATAACAGACTGCATAAGGAGGGCTCCTCTAAAGACGCTGGAGATTGATCAAACACGCGCCAATACCACAAGGCCTGCCCTCGTCTAAAACCCACAGGAGAAAAGGGGGAGAGGTCATTCAAGAATGTATGGCTACCATGGCCTAGAGGCAGACGCGAAGAGGACGGGTCGCACCTGCATGACAACTGGAGCAAACGGTTCATGTCTGGGAACGGTGGAGAGTGCAGGAGAATGCTTGTTGGCGGTCAGTGAACGAGGTGGGGGCCAGAGGCGCAGTGCCATGTGGAATGAGCAGAACGTGTCCTCTCCCAACAGGACACGACTAGGTGATATCACACCAAAGCTTAGTTAAAAATAAAGTGATTTCGCGCAGGAGCTGGAGCAAGAGAATAAAAGTTATATTACTGGACCACCAAATCATCAGAACAAATGACTGACAAAACAGAGACAGCACGTTTTGGCCACAGTGTCAAATGCGTTGCTTGAGTGTTGTCGTTGATTTGTTCGTTTGTTACCCCATGATCTGTTATTCTCTCTAACACCACACGTTGAGGTAGTGGACCTGAACATCGTTGGCGAATACGATTCTGGTGATATCACTGACGGACATGGGCACAGTGCGCGATCCATAAAACGCCCCCTGAACGTACACCTGAAAGGAAAACATTGCTGTTGTTAGTAGTTACCATCATCATCATCATTCCCATCATTACACAGTTGATACGCCCCATGAAGAATGATAATGAATTCACAAATAGTGGTAAAAAGACTTCCAAACGTGCAATGCAGTTTTCACAGTCTGAATACAGACAAATATATGGACAATATAACCAATGGTTCATACAGAACGATAGAACAGTATGTCTTTGTCTTTGTAGTAAGTAATACGTTATCAAAAATGTGCCAGACATTGAAATACACATCAGCTTGTTTCACGTGAGGATTGCCAACATTTTAAACAAAGCAAAGCTGTCCTCCCATTGAACGTTGCAAGCTTTATCATAGATATACGAAAACTTGGTGTAATAAGTAAAATAATGAAGATTTGATCTAATCAACTAATGTTTCTTCTTTCTAATGTTTAGCTTTATCATAGATATACGAAAACTTGTGTAATAAGTAAATAATGAAGATTTGATCTAATCAACTAATGTTTCTTCTTTCTAATGTTTCTTCTAAACGAATGAGGTCAAACGAGTCAAGAAATAAAACAAATTCGCCTCATTAAAATTACTCAAACTATTCATAATCCATCAAACAAAAGATGATGTTTTGGTTTAAATATTATTGCTACTGATAACAATATTTCATTTCACAACTCAACAACTTCCTTACGCCTATCTTTATTAAACATCATAACAATTCCGGTCTCTGTTTGCCGATCCCATTATATAAATTGTCTCCAGCACACACACACACACACACACACACACACACACACACACATGCACACACACACACACACACACACACACACACACACACACACACACACACACACACACACACACACGCATGCATGCATGCACACGCACGCACATGTATGCACGCATGTAACCTCACACATACGCACAGAAAAATAAATTTGTGGTTCAGAGTCACAATGGCTGTGTATGGTTGGTAAAACTGGTGCCTTTCTAAAGTTTCCTCACATGAAACTCAATCACATGTAAGAACAAATATACAGTGGGGTTCCTACCTCACTTTTTTCAGGCTATCATGACAGTCTAACACACATTTTTATGCTTTCAATCAGTAGCTCGATTAAAACTGACAACAACAACAGCAACAACAACCACAACATCGCAACTGGCCAAGACGGAACAGCAACGAATGAGGCTTCGAGATGCACACGGCAATTGCTTGACGGCGCCGATTTGGGCTCTGCAGTCATGGAATATGGGTTGGTTCACCCATGGAAACGCTCCCGTGGAGGCTCTGTCGTGTCACATGCAGTGGCCATTACACAATGGCATCTTCCAGGGAGCAATTATATCCCGTCACGTGTTAATGGAATGCAGCGTGCGTGCCTGCACCCTATGTGAGCACGGAGCAGGCTTCCAAGGGTGGTGCAGGATTGCTCCCAGCTGGTTTGTTCAGCAGTTGAGGACAGTACTTCTCTGGGTCCTACCAACACCTTCGGGTGTATCGTTTTCTTCTCTTCTCACAACTGGCTGTGGTCAGCATGCGAATGATTTTCTCTCACTTCCTAAAAACAAATCCTCACGAATAAATACATTTGAGAGTTTTAGTTTACTTCTGTTTATGAATGGTGCAACTGGTAATCTGTGCAGAGCTAGACAGGGACCTCAACTGGTAGCCTTAGTCAAGTTCCACCTGGCTGGTCATGCCCAACTTGACGGCCAGATGGTCTGTCACAATCCACACTGCTCTCGTTGTCCTACCAGGTAGACTATCAAACATCAGATTCTTCTGCTCTGAGTATCTTTGCAAATCATTTGTCCTCCTGTGGCACTCGAGTTTCCGACAGAGGTTGTTGCTGGTCTTCCTCAGGTGAACGTTCTTTTTCAGTAGTTCCATCAGCTCTTCTTTCAAATTTGTCAGTTCATGTTGCATAGCTCTCCTTCAATTCATGTAGTTCCTGATTTTCTTATTCCAGGTTGGTGCCCCACCCATGTGTTCCTTCATCGTATCCAGAGTAACCATGACGTGACAGAGTGTGGGTTCCGTGGTTGAAGTGGACGGTCCGGTGGTCTAATTCCAGAATGTCTCCCCAGGTTGGTCTTGCATTGCCTGCTGCATGGAGTCCATGCTGAGTGGAGGATTGCTTCCTGAGTTAGATTCAACGTCCCCACATCGATGTAGCAAACTGTTCCAGACTAAGTAGGACAGGAGCAGTTTAATGGCGACACCATTCACCTGCCATCAAAGTGACATGATGGCGATGTGGACAGCTACCTTTTCCATGGCTCTTTTTCTCATAAAAGCTATTAAGACCGGCACGAATCGGCCACAAAATGACCGAAAATCACCTGTTGTGGAAAACATTGCAATTAATCAAGGACTGTTGAAGGGGGGTAAGCAGGTTTCTCTGTGAATCCAACATGTTTAGGACAACCTTAGGTCAGCGTCATGACAAGAGATGTTGTGTGTATTGTCATGTCTTACAGAATTCGTATGAATGAACTGGATATGAAACGTAAGTGAATTTTCATATTGAGGGTGCAGGTGGAGGTTTTGAAATATAGAAGTATGGTCACAATGTTAGACCATATGTGAATTTTACTTATATTCCTAACCTTTCCCTATTGTTGATTCGATTGGACGCTGAGGCACATGATGGGTGAGAGAAGCTCAGCTGTTTGTAGGAGGGGTGTGTTCCCGGTCTTTATGGCAGACCGGGAGATGACAAACTGTTAAGCAGGAGGTTAGATGGTCTCTTGACTTGGGTCAAGAAATGACTAGTATTTTCCAACCTTTGACGCTGAAGAGGAAAACTTGCGATTTTCCTAACGACCGGTGAGTGGTCATCGATGTAGCTGCAGACAGATGTCTGCCAGGAAGTATGTCTAGCATTGATTCCCTACGGGTAAGTTGCCAGTTGGGAACAAAAAATAAATAAAGAGAAAAGCCACATTGTTTACAGGTGAATGTAAAAATGACCGATTCACGAACTGGTGATGTGATTAATGAAAAAAAACTAATATAACAAGAAGCATTTTGTGGAAACGCTTAAATGGTTTATAAACAAATAAATACAAATTGTTTTTTGAGATAAATATTCTTTGTAAACATTTCACTTTGTATCCCCTATTGCAGATAGAAATGTGCTGAAAACGGAATGCTACGAATTCGTAAGTATGATGTGTTGCCATGTTTTGTTGTATAATGTCTTAAGAAAAAAAAAATCAACGAAAAATGACATTCCAAACCTAACGGAGGGATTTGGGGTTTCTTTCAAGAAGACCTCAGCGTCCAACCGTTGGATTAAAGGCCTACCTCTTGCGATTTTGAGTCCGGCTGATCCGTATTAAAGGTAAAGAAATGTTTACATCGATTGTATCTGGAGAACAGAATGAAATTAGAAAAGCAATGTGTTATGTGATGCACATTCAAGAAAGAAAGCAAGAAGAAAGTAATCAAAAATATTTATGTAGTGGCAAGGAAAACTTGCATTTTATTTTCATTTGATGTTGATTATTGTTTTGATATTCACTTGTTCTGTTTTGTAAAGGGAGCACACAATAATGGGAATCTTTGTTTCCCCAGTCTCTCCTTTAAATAAACGGAGTAGATGCATGCGTATGGAGTGAAATGCTGTGTTTGTGACCAAGTGCATGCGTATGCGATGTGTGACAGTCGGCTTGCAGAAGAGAAATGTACTTCCAGGTCTCAGACTATTGATTAGTTGGCATTGTAACCGAGAACGACGAGTGGACAGATGCACTGATACAGAAGATCTGTAAAGAAATGTGTGCCTCCATGCATGTGCACGCGTGACGTGGACACGTGGAAGTGTGTGTGTGTGTGTGTGTGTGTGTGTGTGTGTGTGTGTGTGTGTGTGTGTGTGTGTGTGCGTGCGTGCGTGCGTGTGTGTGTGTGTGTGTGTGTGTGTGTGTGTGTGTGTGTGTGTGTGTGTGTGTGTGTGCGTGTGTGTTTATGCAAATTAGTGAAAGCCATCTTTGGCAAATAAAACAATCTAAGTCCTTCCAGTGAGGTTTTTAACCATAAGAACGCATATAGTGAAAATCAATTGTGATAGTAACCATTGCACGCACGTTAAATCCCATTCCATCCTTCACAGAAGACTGGGCACACTGTGCTGGTCGGATGGATGACAAAGCACAAGAACAAACATGCACAGTATGTCATGTATAGACATCGCCCCAGATGACAAACAATGGTTGCCTGAATGGCGGCATTAATATTTCACCAGTGAGGCAGTCCAGAATTCTAGCCTGCATTCTAGAGGATGAGTGATACACGTTTTCAATAACACACTGATGATGAACCGTCTCAGTACTGTGCTTTAGAGACATAGACAGACAGAGAAACAGACAGACAGACAGGCATCCACACAGACAGCCAGATGGACATGGAGAGATAGAGATAGAGAAAGAGAGATAGGCATATATATAGATAGATAGATAGATAGATAGATAGCTAGATAAATAGATGGTGGATGGATGGATGGGTGGATTGATAGATAGACAGATAGATAGATAGGCAGGTGGATAGATAGATAGATAGATAGATATGAAGGTATTAAAGCACAGAGAGAGAGAAATAGCATGGCTGGTAGGCAGACAGATAGACAGACATACAGATAGATAAGTAGACCGACATGTAGTTAGGCAAATAGACAAAGAAAGAGACATTCAGACAGACGCAACACGTACGTTGAACTTATCAGACGAAGTGGCGCGGACGGTCATGTTGAACTCATCGCCGACTTGGAAGGGAAAGGGGGTTACCGAGTCATCCAGACCGATCGCATCTTTGCTCCAAGTACCGTTGACCTTGTAGTTCAGAACGGTTTTCTTCACAACGTTACGATAATTCAGCCTGGGGCCAACAGCAAGGGGGACTTCTCCTTCGGTGGCCACCAGGTGGACCGCAAACCTAGACAAACATACGACGATGAGAAAGCTGGACCTGTGAAGATACAAGACAGTGTGTGTGTGTGTGTGTGTGTGTGTGTGTGTGTGTGTGCGTGCGTGCGTGCGTGCGTGCGTGCGTGCGTGCGTGCGTGCGTGTGTGTGTGTGTGTGTGTGTGTGTGTGTGGTGTGTGTGTGTTGACTTATACCCTTATCACAGAGTACAGAATGATACATCATTGAGTCGGCTTTTAAACTCTCCTTGTATATGTATTTGTGGACGCAATCTCAAAGCACCTCCGTTTCTCTTCTAAGGTCATTTTCCATCTACGCATAGTAGAAATGTTATCTCATGGCATTCCTCAAATGGTGTTTAGCATCCTCGATCTAAATTGTGACAAGATTAGTGTACCAGCCCACAGTATTGTTACAATATTTCTAGAAGCTTGATTCAGGCAAGAAGACGTTTACCGGTAATGCTTACAAAGAGAGGTAAATGTGTGTGTTAGGAAATAG
Organism: Conus canariensis; assembly: GCA_033310375.1. NCBI lineage: Eukaryota > Metazoa > Mollusca > Gastropoda > Neogastropoda > Conidae > Conus > Conus canariensis. The sequence goes on from CM065720.1 coordinate 24,938,662, forward strand.
TGGACATAGTTCCAAACTAGAATTGATTGCAGTGCCGATTGGCCTAGCACACATGCAGACGCAAGCACACAGAATAGACAAGGCAACCCTTGTTTGTTCTGTGCACACTGCAATTCTTGTTTCATCAGTAAACCAGGCAAACCTTGTCTTGTGCGTCTTACGTCTGTACTAGGTGAATGGACACAGGAAGTTTACTAGATGTTAATTACTTTGTGCATCTATGTGCAAATGATATTGCGAAAGAAACTCTCTGTACCTTAAAAGAAATAGAGGGACAGACAAACTGATAAACAATCGAATACGGCGACAAACAGACAGACAGACAGACAAAAACTGTAGATGAATAAATGGACAGACAAACAGAAAGACAGACGGATAGATACATAGATACGTAGATATTCAGGCAAACAGACAGACAGACAAAATGTGGACGAATGAATGGTCAGACAGATAGATAGATAGATAGGTAGATAGATAGATAGATAGATAGATAGATAGATAGATAAGTACATAGATACATAGATAGTCAGGCAAACAAGAGAGAGACCTGTATCTCTCTCTTCTTCCTCAGAGATATCAGCACATCCTGCTCTCTTAGAAACAGAGCTGAAAAGTCACTGTGTGTCCCTAAAGCTAATCTCCAATTATTTGACCAAAAATAATTCCTTTATCAAGAGCCTGTCATCTGCTATTCTCTACCATCCTTTCTCAGAAACAGTCAATCTTTGGACACTTTGAAAACGGAGCTAAAGATTAGTCTGTTTTACGAAACTTGTGACTTAATTCATCAACCTTACAGTAAACTGTTTCTTGCTTACATTCATATAATTGTTTGGTGTTTGTGTACATGTATGGCTTATGCGTTATGATACAACTGTGCTGTATAAAAGTGATTGTTATCACTATCATCCTTGTTGTTCTCATTATTGTTATTGCTGTTATTGTGGTTGTCGTCGCTGTTGTTGTTTGTCATTATTATTGCCAATGTTGTTATTGTTGTTGTCATTGCCATAAATATCATGATTCTGGTTCGTACAGTTCGATTGATAGATAGATAAAGTGATAGACAGAAAGACAGAAAGATAGATAGATAGATAGATAGATAGATAGATAGATAGATAGATGCATATGACTGAAAGAGAGGGAGGAAGAGAGAAGACAAACAGACAGACAGACTGACAGAAAGGGGGGCACAGACACACAGAAAGAGGGGCAGACAGACAGACAGTGAGAGAGAGAGAGAGAAAAGAGAGAGAGAGAGAGAGAGAGAGAGAGAGAGAGAGAGAGAGACAGACAGACAGACAGACAGACAGAAAGACAGAGACAGAATGAGAGAGAGAGATAGAGGGACAGAAAGAGACAGAGACAGACAAACTCACACGCAGAGAGAGAGGGGAGAGAGAGACAGGGACACACACACACGACACACACACACACACACACACACACACACACACACACACACACTGAGACAGAAAGACATGTCATTTGTTTCTTTCACAGAGAGAGAGAGAGAGGAGAGAGAGAGAGAGAGAGAAGAGAGAGAGAGAGGAGGAGAGAGAGGAAGAGAGAGAGCACCTTGTGTTGTTGGTTGGGGTAGCTGACAGACACACGGCCCACCCAGGTTGTGGAGTTCGTGGTAAGGGGTACTCGTCATATCCGGTTTTCACCTGTCGGTAGTTAAAGTTTTCACCATTCCTTCTTATCTACATACACAGCATTGTCAACCCCCACCCTCTCTCTCTCTCTGAACAAAAAACCCACACACACACAAACAAAAAACATGATTACCAGTGAAACCATTATTCTAATGACAACACAATAATAATTACATTAATTCCGAATCTGAAATCTTGAGCATTTGAAGATAAATAAACCTTCAAGCTAATTTGACATGCCAAGGTTATGTTTGTGGTTATCTGTCAATCCATTATGGGTTTTCTGATGCTTGTGTCATGGCAGGAGATGCTGACCGTGACATGCAGGGCCGATTTTTACAAAGCACGATTTACAACATTCAACACAAATTTTAGACCACATGTAAACAGTGTTTGAATCCCTAACCTGTTCTTGTCGTTGATTGCACGCTGAGGCATGTGATAAGTGAGAGAAGCTCACTGTGTCTGTTCTTGTCGTTGATTGCACGCTGAGGCATGTGATAAGTGAGAGAAGCTCACTGTGTCTGTTCTTGTCGTTGATTGCACGCTGAGGCATGTGATAAGTGAGAGAAGCTCACTGTGTCTGTTCTTGTCGTTGATTGCACGCTGAGGCATGTGATAAGTGAGAGAAGCTCACTGGTCTGTTCTTGTCGTGATTGCACGCTGAGGCATGTGATAAGTGAGAGAAGCTCACTGTGTTTTAGGACGGGTGCCTTCCGATATGTGCGGCAGATCAGGAGTTGCCAGACAGGAGGATAGCGCACTTGGCTTGGTTTCAACCTTGGAGGTTGCAAAAGGAAAACGTAGTTATCTTCATACGACCAGAGAGTGGTCGATGTCGATGTAGCACAGACAGAAGTCTGCTAGGGATTCTGTTTGGTCAATATTGATTCCCTATGGCTAAGTTGCTAGTTGGGGACTAATAAACACATAGAGAAAAGAAAAATTATTAATGAGTAAATGGAAACGATTGATGTGATTAATAAAAAAAAAAAGAAAATAATAATAAAATCACATCTTGTAATGAGAACCATTTTGTGAAAACACGTAACTGGTTTAAAACAAAATAATAATATAAATCATTTTTTCAAATTGATACATTTGTAAAGATTTCCCTCGGTATCCCCAACTGTAGGCAGGAATGTGCTGGAAACAGAATGCTGCGAATTCGCGAGTATTATGTGTTATTATGTTTTGTTGGATAATGTCTTAAAAACTAATTAAACTTACATGTTCCAAAACTAACATTAGGACGTGGGGTTTCTTTCCAGAAAAACTCAGTGTTCAGCCAGTGGATCCTACTACGCACCTTCTGGAAACTGGATCCCCGCTGGGGGAATTTTTATTTAAAAAGAGACTCTTTTCAATGCAACTATTTAGAATTTATAAAGAAAACGAGATATGTAGAACCTGTCTGCTGCTTTTTGAAAAGAAAGAAGAAAAGGGGTTTGAATTATAATCAAACATGAAATTTAGATTTTAAAAAGGTAAGAGCACATAAGATCATGATAGAGTCAAAACTTCACTTCAGCATTAAAATGCTACTTCAAACATTGCATACTGATATGCCACAATCATGGTGGAGGTGAAGGGTGAGAAAACATGTCTTCACGAACACTTATGATTGTCGTAAATTATGACGTACTGATTTGGATCCTAAATTACATGAGCCATTTGACTGGAAAATGTCTCACATAAATTTGGGACTGGTTTGCTCATGTGACCCATATTGAGTTTATTCTGGCATGAACTCTCTCTCTCTCTCTCTCTCCTCTCTCTCTCTCTCTCTCTCTCTCTCTCTCTCTCTATCTCAGCTCTCGCGCATGTGTGTGTGTGTGTGTGTGTGTGTGTGTGTGTGTGTGTGTGTGTGTGTGTGTGTGTGTGTGACATCAGACAGCTGTTCAGCACTATTTTTTTATAGATCTATACTTTCATATGGACACCATCCTTGTGTCAGACAACTTCTGCATTATTCAGCTCCTCGCCCCCATGCCTACACTTCTTTTCATTCATTTCTTTGTTTGTTTTATCTAATTGATAGTGTTTGGGCTTTTTGGCATACCATGTGCGCTTACGTTCGCTATTTGAATGGGTCTCGTGGGTCTTTTGCTCCAGAGTCAGCCACCTTAGAGCTCCTTCGATAGGCGCATATTTGGCCCTGGACAACATACGCACTGAGGCTTAGCTGAAAAAGAAAGAAAGAAAGTCAACAATTGCCTCTCCCAGTGTGCACGTATACAACGGTCCAATACGTACGAATGTTTAGCGACCCAAGGGAGGAAGGGGGCCAGACTCTTTCACGTGTCTGTTACATGCTGTGTCAATACAGTTAACTGTGAGTCTCTTTCATGTGTCTGTTACATGCTGTGTCAATACAGTTAACTGTGAGTCTCTCTCATGTGTCTGTTACATGCTGTGTCAATACAGTTAACTGTGAGTCTCTCTCATGTGTCTGTTACATGCTGTGTCAATACAGTTAACTGTGAGTCTCTTTCATGTCTGTTACATGCTGTGTCAATACAGTTAACTGTGAGTCTCTTCATGTGTCTGTTACATGCTGTGTCAATACAGTTAACTGTGAGTCTCTTTCAGTGTCTGTTACATGCTGTGTCAATACAGTTAACTGTGAGTCTCTCTCATGTGTCTGTTACATGCTGTGTCAATACAGTTAACTTTGAGTCTCTCTCATGTGTCTGTTACATGTTGTGTCAATACAGTTAACTGTGAGTCTCTTTCAGGTGTCTGTTACATGCTGTGTCAATACAGTTAACTGTGAGTCTCTCTCATGTGTCTGTTACATGCTGTGTCAATACAGTTAACTTTGAGTCTCTCTCATGTGTCTGTTACATGTTGTGTCAATACAGTTAACTGTGAGTCTCTTTCAGGTGTCTGTTACATGTTGTGTCAATACAGTTAACTGTGAGTCTCTTTCAGGTGTCTGTTACATGCTGTGTCAATACAGTTAACTGTGAGTCTCTCTCATGTGTCTGTTACATGCTGTGTCAATACAGTTAACTGTGAGTCTCTTTCATGTGTCTGTTACATGCTGTGTCAATACAGTTAACTGTGAGTCTCTTTCGTGTGTCTGTTACATGCTGTGTCAATACAGTTAACTGTGAGTCTCTCTCATGTGTCTGTTACATGCTGTGTCAATACAGTTAACTTTGAGTCTCTTTCATGTGTCTGTTACATGTTGTGTCAATACAGTTAACTGTGAGTCTCTTCTCATGTGTCTGTTACATGCTGTGTCAATACAGTTAAACTGTGAGTCTCTTTCATGTGTCTGTTACATGCTGTGTCAATACAGTTAACTGTGAGTCTCTCTCATGTGTCTGTTACATGCTGTGTCAATACAGTTAACTGTGAGTCTCTTTCATGTGTCTGTTACATGCTGTGTCAAACAGTTAACTGTGAGTCTCTTTCATGTGTCTGTTACATGCTGTGTCAATACAGTTAACTGTGAGTCTCTCTCATGTGTCTGTTACATGCTGTGTCAATACAGTTAACTGTGAGTCTCTTTCATGTGTCTGTTACATGCTGTGTCAATACAGTTAACTGTGAGTCTCTTTCATGTGTCTGTTACATGCTGTGTCAATACAGTTAACTGTGAGTCTCTTTCATGTGTCTGTTACATGCTGTGTCAATACAGTTAACTGTGAGTCTCTTTCATGTGTCTGTTACATGCTGTGTCAATACAGTTAACTGTGAGTCTCTCTCATGTGTCTGTTACATGCTGTGTCAATACAGTTAACTGTGAGTCTCTCTCATGTGTCTGTTACATGCTGTGTCAATACAGTTAACTGTGAGTCTCTTTCATGTGTCTGTTACATGCTGTGTCAATACAGTTAACTGTGAGTCTCTCTCATGTGTCTGTTACATGCTGTGTCAATACAGTTAACTGTGAGTCTCTCTCATGTGTCTGTTACATGCTGTGTCAATACAGTTAACTGTGAGTCTCTTCATGTGTCTGTTACATGCTGTGTCAATACAGTTAACTGTGAGTCTCTTTCATGTGTCTGTTACATGCTGTGTCAATACAGTTAACTGTGAGTCTCTTTCAGTGTCTGTTACATGCTGTGTCAATACAGTTAACTGTGAGTCTCTTTCATGTGTCTGTTACATGCTGTGTCAATACAGTTAACTGTTGAGTCTCTTTCATGTGTCTGTTACATGTGTGTCAATACAGTTAACTGTGAGTCTCTTTCATGTGTCTGTTACATGCTGTGTCAATACAGTTAACTGTGAGTCTCTCTCATGTGTCTGTTACATGCTGTGTCAATACAGTTAACTGTGAGTCTCTTCATGTGTCTGTTACATGCTGTGTCAATACAGTTAACTGTGAGTCTCTTTCATGTGTCTGTTACATGCTGTGTCAATACAGTTAACTGTGAGCTCTTCATGTGTCTGTTACATGCTGTGTCAATACAGTTAACTGTGAGTCTCTTTCAGGTCTGTTACATGCTGTGTCAATACAGTTAACTGTGAGTCTCTTTCATGTGTCTGTTACATGCTGTGTCAATACAGTTAACTGTGAGTCTCTTTCATGTGTCTGTTACATGCTGTGTCAATACAGTTAACTGTGAGTCTCTTTCGGTGTCTGTTACATGCTGTGTCAATACAGTTAACTGTGAGTCTCTCTCATGTGTCTGTTACATGCTGTGTCAATACAGTTAACTTGAGTCTCTTTCATGTGTCTGTTACATGCTGTGTCAATACAGTTAACTGTGAGTCTCTTTCATGTGTCTGTTACATGCTGTGTCAATACAGTTAACTGTGAGTCTCTTTCATGTGTCTGTTACATGCTGTGTCAATACAGTTAACTGTGAGTCTCTCTCATGTGTCTGTTTACATGCTGTGTCAATACAGTTAACTGTGAGTCTCTTTCATGTGTCTGTTACATGCTGTGTCAATACAGTTAACTGTGAGTCTCTTTCAGTGTCTGTTACATGCTGTGTCAATACAGTTAACTGTGAGTCTCTCTCATGTGTCTGTTACATGCTGTGTCAATACAGTTAACTGTGAGTCTCTTTCATGTGTCTGTTACATGCTGTGTCAATACAGTTAACTGTGAGTCTCTTCATGTGTCTGTTACATGCTGTGTCAATACAGTTAACTGTGAGTCTCTTTCATGTGTCTGTTACATGCTGTGTCAATACAGTTAACTGTGAGTCTCTTTCATGTGTCTGTTACATGCTGTGTCAATACAGTTAACTGTGAGTCTCTTTCATGTGTCTGTTACATGCTGTGTCAATACAGTTAACTGTGAGTCTCTCTCATGTGTCTGTTACATGCTGTGTCAATACAGTTAACTGTGAGTCTCTTTCATGTGTCTGTTACATGCTGTGTCAATACAGTTAACTGTGAGTCTCTCTCATGTGTCTGTTACATGCTGTGTCAATACAGTTAACTGTGAGTCTCTTTCATGTGTCTGTTACATGCTGTGTCAAGACAGTTAACTGTGAGTCTCTCTCATGTGTCTGTTACATGCTGTGTCAATACAGTTAACTGTGAGTCTCTTTCATGTGTCTG
>CM065720.1:24955848-24963348 GCA_033310375.1 Conus canariensis
TGAAACTAACATTGTATGTGAAACAATGTGTGTGTGTGTGTGTGTGTGTGTGTGTGTGTGTGTGTGTGTGTGTGTGTGTGTGTGTGTGTGTGTGCGTGCGTGCGTGCGTGCGTACGTGCGTGCGTGCGTGCGTGTGTGTGTATGTGTGTGTGTGTGTGTGTGTGTGTGTGTGTGTGTGTGTGTGTGTGTGTATGGATTAGGGGTTGGAACTTGTAGTTTAAGTTTCATTTTTTGTTCCAGGACAGCTGACCAAACGAAACTCTTTCAGGACTGTCAGATAGTTGAAAGGAAAGAGCAACAGCAGCAGCAGCAAAAACAACAACAACAACAACAACAACAACAACAACAACAACAAGAAAATACACGTATACATTTACACAGCTCTTTTTTATTATTATTAATTTTTATTTTTTATTTATTTATTTATTTTTTTTTACGTTAACACAGTTCTAATCAGTAATCATGATATATGTCATTTGTTTCAGCATTAACGTCCTTAGCTCGGATAAGGCAGCCCCCCCCCCCTCCCTCCCTCCGAATGTTCCAGCCCTTTTGTGTGTCTGTGTCTTTACTTATTTATTTATGTCTTTATTTATTTGTTTATTCATTTACGTGTGCATTTATTTATCTATTTGTTTATTTCTTCATCGATTATTTGTTTATTTGCTTATCATTATTTATTTATCTATTCATCTACTTATTCATTTGTTTGTTTATTGTTTTATTTACTTATTTATCTATTGTTTACTTCTTAACTCACTTATCTGTTTTTGATATTAGATTTTTGAAAGCGTTAAAATAATTCTGAACCATTTCAAAGCAACTTAAGAAACCGTATCAGCGAACATCACCGCAGAACGGAGAGTTAGTGCCTTCTCCAGTGTTGAAACTCTCATTATCTACTGACCCGATGACTTTTTGTGCGCTGTGAATTATAAAAAGAGGGAAAAAAAAAACTTTTCAAAGCACAGATAGGCGACTGAGTCACACACACACACACACACACACACACACACACACACACACACACACACACACAACTGAAAATGGAAATCAAATCGTCACTGAAATACATTTGTTGGTCGGTTCATAGTACATGCAGCATTCTGACTTCTTTCTTTCTTTTTGGGCGCGGGGGGGGAGGGGGCGGGGGGGGGGGGGGGGGGGGGGGGGGGAGGGAGGGGGAGTCTTCTGGCGACTGAACATGAACAAACATTTTGATTAGAACATTTTGAATCACATCCAAAGCTTTCTGTCAAACATTAGGGGTTGCCTGAAACTGTGTATGGATTCATTTATACATCAAAAACTTTTCCAGGAACAGACTAGCGGCAAATCAATCAATCAATCAATCAATCAATCAATCAATCAATCAATCAATCTATAATCAATCTATAATGAATCAAGAATCTTCTAAAAACCGAATCGGTCAGTCAGTCAATCAATCAAAACATCAATATACATATAGAAAACAAATCAATGACAAAAACCGAATAAGAAAGGGAGAAAACCAGGATAGAGATGCGTGATATTGCAGCACCTTGCAACATGGCGCCTAACGGAGAGAAAAGGGGAAAAAAATGAAAAAGACAGAAGAAAAGAAAAGAAAGGAGAAAACCACAAAAATACAGAAACCCCCCCCAGAAACTTCCAGAACGAAAACAAAAGAGGCCGCTGATGTGGCCGCAATGATCAACAGTTGATAAAGATCTATGGAAACCCTCTTTCATACTGGTTGTTAACAAAACCAACCATTCAGTAAATCAAGCAATAAAGAAATGAATGAAAAGAGGAGGAGACAAATCGATAAATAACCACTCTAACATGCATGCCACTGATAAAATGAAAAGACATTAAGAAGTATACTGGCGCTGAATACGTAAAGAGTAAATGATGAAAACAAAAAAAAAAACTGAAAAAAAAGAGAAAAGAACAGAAAAAGGCCATCTAACATCCAACACCAAACTCTGTCGGCATTTATAACTTTAGTTTAAACTAAGTCATCACTCATTCGGGAGCCGGAATAGCTCAGTTGGTAGAGCGCCTGACTCGTAATCTTGGTGATCACGGGGTTGCGGGTTCGAATCTCTGCCGGGGCGTTTCGGTACAGGGGGATTTTTCCCTCGGAGTTAACATTAGTTCTGACTCCATTTCCATACAGTCCTTCGAATGAGACTATAAACCGAGGTTCCGTGTGTGAACGCACGCATAATATCTTGCACACACGTAAAATCCCATCACCAACTTTCGGAAGAGTAGGCCAGTTTGGCCGTTGGTATGGATGACACGTTACACACAGCATGCACCCTGCGTAAGAAATGGAAAAAAAAAAAGAATGAAGGAAGTAAAGAAACTGAGTGAACGATATTGACTGGATGACACGGGAAACGACTGAATGAAGCGCCAGCTGGCAGCTCTTCAGTCGGCACTACCCAGGTAGGCAGCCCGTTGTGTAAACGAGTGTTGATGAATAAGTGCAAATGGTGGATGTAAGCGCATTGAGTTGTGTAACAAGAAATGCGCTATATAAGTATTATACATTATTATTATTATTATTCTAGCCCGGAGGGGGTGGATGGGTGGAGGGGAGGTGGGTGGGGGGAGGGGGGGGGGGTAAATTGACTTCGAAGACAACAACACAAACACACTATACATTATTATCTCAAACATTGACTGTTACACACGATTCAACACATTCCAAGACACAGGCAAGGAAAGGAGAACAAAACAAAACCGAATAAAGAAACACCTAAGACAAGATCCAAAGGAACATGAAGATCGAGGTTAAACACCTCAACTGCCCGCAACAACCACTTTGTAGAGAAACGAAAGAAGCCCGCCTCCCTTCCCCCCCCCCCTCCCCCTCCCCCCCGCCCCCCCCTCATCTTCCCATCGCAGGTCCTTCCCCCCCTCCCCCCCTTGCCAAATTCCTGTAACCTCCCTGTCATCCCCCCCCCCTCCCCCCTCCCATCTTACCTTGCAAAGAAGCCTGAGAGATTTGGAAGATGACACCAAAGTGAAACGCTTGGAAAGGACTCCAAAGATAAACTATTTGTAAAAGAGCTGAAATGATTAAAACATTTTGAAAAGAATTTCGAAGATAGAAACATTTTTGAAAACAGCCCTCCACAAAATGAAACATTTGCAAAGGAGCATCTTAGACAGAACAAACAAACAAGCGTTTTAAACGGATCCCGAAAGATAAAATGTCATGACAGAAGCGCCAAAAATTTAGAAAAACAAAAAAGACAAACAATTCAAATGTTGAGAAGGGCGTTAAAACAAAACAGTAGGAGAAGGACCCTTCACAGAAATGATCAAGAAAAAGACTGAAATGGGAGCTTCCCCTCCCAATTCCCCCCCCCCCCTCCCCCTACACACACACTTCCAACATCTCTCCACCCCAACCCACCCCCCCCCCCCCACCTAGGAAAAAGTCTAAAGACAGTCAGCCTCAAGAAGCAGCCCCCATCCCATCCCACCGGCACCCCCCCCCCCCCACTCCACCCCCCCCCACTCCACCCCAAAAAAGTTCATCCCTCAAAAAGAAAAAAAAAGAGCCCCTAAAGACAGACCAAGCAGCCCGTAGACAGCCCCTAATTTAGGTCAATCCAGGTCATCATCATCACTGACGAAGACGCCTCTTCACCAGGAACACCAGCATGGTCAGCAACACGGCCAGCAGAGCCACCCCGAGCAGCCCGTAGACCGCCACCAGCTGGTAGAAGGTGAAGAAGAACACCACTTCGTGGCACCAGTTCTGCGGGTCGTGCAAGGGCTGCCGGAAATTGGGCTGCCAGACACTCAGCACCCAGATGTTGCCCAGCACGAACCAGACCAGCAGGAAGGCCCACAGCACGTAGCACGTGAAGCGGCAGCTCCGGGCCATCACGCCGTCGTCAAAGTCGTCGTCGTCATCGTCGCCCGGGTCGTCCCCGAGGTAGTTGTTGTCCCGGGACTTCTTCTGCTGCCAGAGGAGGATGACCAGGTGGATGGAGCCGAAGGCCCCCCCGACCAGCAGGTAGATGGGGATGCGGGGTTCTCGAGGACACTCGTGTTCGTAGGAGCTGCCTGGAAAGTAGGAAGAGAAGAAGAAGAAGAAGAAGAAGAAGAAGAAGAAGAAGAAGAGGAGAAGAAGAAGAAGAAGAAGAAGAAGAAGAAGAAGAAGAAGAGAAGAGAAGAAGAAGAAGAAGAAGAAGAAGAAGAAGAAGAAGAGAAGAAGAAGAAGAAGAGGAAGAAGAAGAAAAGGAAGAAGAAGAGGAAGGGGAGAAGGAGGAGGAGGAGGAGGAGAAGAAGAAGAACAACAACAACAAGAAGAAGAAGAACAAAGAAGAAGAAGAAGAAGAACAAGAACAAGAACAAGAAGAAGAGAAGGAGGAGGAAGAGGAGGAGGAGGAAAAGCAAGAAGAAGAAGAAGAAGAAAAGGAGAAGGAGAAGGAGAAGAAGAAGAAGAAGAAGAGAAGGGGGAGGAGGAGGAAAAGCAAGAAGAAGAAGAAGAAGAAGAGGAGAAGAGGAAGAAGAAGAAGAAGAGGAGAAGAGGAGAAGAGGAAGAAGAAGAAACAGAGAGAAAGAAAGAAAGAAGGAAAAGAAGAAGAGGAGGAAGAGGAGGAGGGCGATGGGGGGGGGGAGAGGAGGGGGGGAGAGAAGAAGAAGAAGAAGAAGAAGAAGAAGAAGAAGAAGAAGAAGAAGAAGAAGAAGAAAAAGAAGAGAAGGAGCAAGAAGAAGAAAAAGAAGAAACAACAAAATCAGCAACATTAAAGAAATAAACGAACAACACAGAAAGAACCCATTCAGATTTATTTAACAGTTACGTGTGCTTGAATACCTCTGTGTGTGTGTGTGTGTGTGTGTGTGTGTGTGTGTGTGTGTGTGTGTGTGTGTGTGCGTGCGTGCGTGCGTGCGTGCGTGCGTGCGTGCGTGCATGCGTGCGTGCTTGCGTACGTGCGTGCGTACGGTGTTGTGTGTGTGTGTGTGTGTGTGTGTGTGTGTGTGTGTGTGTGTGTGTGTGTGTGTGTCTGTGTCTGTGCGCGTGCACGCGCGCGCGCGCGTTCGTGCGTGTTTGCGTGCGTACGTGAGTGTGTGTGCGTGTACACGCACATGCGCGTGAGCTCGCATTGATTCATTCTGGAACTGGAGTTATGAATTCGGCAATGTCTATGTCTGAAGCTGTAATGCTGATGCCTGCCTCTACCATAGCTTCCTTTGTAGACAGCGAGGAGAATTCAACATGCCATACGATTCATTTTGAACAAACGATAATCATCCAGTTTTCAAAGAGTCGCGTCCGAATTTTGCTTTTGCAATCGGTATTTTATTCCATGCAATCTTAAATCCCTACACAAACACTGATATCAATTGTAATCTTTGGTTTAGCAATCAGACCACTGCGTGTTTTCTGTCAACAGCGTTAAATCAAATTTCAAACCAGCTTAAATATTTTCATTTAAACGCTGTCGTTTCTCCACTACTTTGAATATAGCCATACATAACTCTAGGACTCACCGCTGTAATATTTTCTCGTTTAGAAAAATAAGGTCGACAGCGGTTTTCTTTCTTTGTTATGTCTCCCTGTACTAGACCCTGGTCTATCTTTTATTGAATTGTCACACAGCTGGTGTTGTGAGACCTATTTGGAAGTAACTGCTTCCAGATGAAAAGACTTTCCCCACCTGGCTGCAAGAGATCCAGAACTGCAATGTTTAAAACTGTTATTCATGGTCAAGAAGCTGTGGTTGTATCTTCTCCATCAGTATTGGTAAGCGGCCTCCGACGATAATTGAACTTGTATGCGAACGTTTGTGTTATGTACAAAAGACCAGGAGGGCATGCGTTTCTTCAGATGTTCTGTGAGCCCGACAGATTGATTTCGTATTGGTTTTGTTTTGTCCATTCTGTTAATAAAAGTTCTCGCATTTCCCTTTGTTTCTTGGTACCACGATCTGAGTGAAAAGCAGTATCAGACTCTATGGGCGTTGTGCCAATCGATCAAAACAAAATAATAGGGATGATACTGGTTCAAGTTAGCCGATGCATATTTTCTGCATGATGAGATAAAAAAAAACCGTTCATGTAATGCCGAAGAGAGGCAGAAAAAAAAAAACCGGACAGACACAAAATTTGTGTGTTTGCACTGTGCGCGATCGCGTACCTGTGTGTGTGTGTGTGTGTGTGTGTGTGTGTGTGTGTGTGTGTGTGTGTGTGTGTGGTGTGTGTGTGTGTGTGTGTGTGTGTGTGTGTGTGTGCTCGCGCGCGCAGCGCAAAGCTCATGGAAGAGAACCTATATGTGTGAGAGTGTATACGCGTACAACTCTAAATACACACTCACCAACAGCGATCATAGAAATAGGCATTCCCAATAGTAGAACCATCACCACTGTCAGTATCACTGAAAACAGAGCAGAAAACGGTTGGTTCAAAATCTCTCTCTCTCTCTCTCTCTCTCTCTCTCTCTCTCTCTCTCTCTCTCTCTCTCTCAAGATTATTTGGATATAGTTTCATTTCATTTCAACACGCACACTCACATGCATACATACATACATACATACATACATACATACATACATACATACATACATACGTACGTACGTAATTGTGTGTATGCATGCATGTATGTATGTATGTATGTAGGTGCGTATGTATGTATACATACACACACACACACACACACACACACACACACACACACACACACACACACACACACACACACTTCCTCCCTCTCGTTCCACGTTCTTCTCTTTCCATCTAACTCTCGGTTCCTCTCACCATTCTGAAGGTCAAGGATGCAAACCTCTAACGCCGGGCCTTAAACTGCTTCAAGGGACAACGGATTAGAGAGTGACAGGAAAGAGGGCACTTGGTCCAGTGAGCCTCGGGACCTCCCCTACTGAAGGCCTCTGGAGCTCAAAACTGTCGGATAATCATAGGCCGGTAACAGTGATCAGTGAATGGGAGAGAAGGTGGGGGGGGGGGGGGGGGGGTGGGGGAATGCTGACCTCAAACCTTTATTAGTCAAGAGGGGTGTGTGTGTGTGTGTGTGTTGCGTGTGTGTGTGTGTGTGTGTGTGTGTGTGTGTGTGTGTGTGTGTGTGTGTGTGTGTGTGTGTGTGCGCGCGCGCGCGCGTTTGTCTGCATGCGTGCGTGCGTGTCATAGCACATAACCCGGGATTGGAAAGTCCCGATCTCAGTGTTTTCATACTATTACTTTGTGCCTTTGAATGTTATTGCCATGTGTATATCATAAGCAGAGTAGAAACTCTATTTTTCTTGTTTTCAGTCGTGTCAGAAGAGAAGCGAATGTGTGACATCCTATTCTCAGAGGAAGTACAATGTTTGGGAGGGGGGAGGGGGGATAGGGGGGGGGGTGCATGTGGGCGCACATGCGCGTCTGTGTGCAAAGAAAACCTCGATATATTAAGCCTGACATATATCATATCCAACTCGTTAAAGCAATACCATCACGACTCCCCCACCGCCCACCCCCTCGGTCCTGGATACTATA
>CM065720.1:24977437-24992437 GCA_033310375.1 Conus canariensis
CTTCTTTTCTTCTTCTCTTCTTCTTCTTCTTCTTCCTCCTCCTCCTCCTCCTCCCCTCCTCCTCCTCCCCCTCCTCCTCCTCCTTCTCCTCCTAAAATGCTGTTTAGACCTGACGATCACTGAGAAGTGTACTGACGCATGTCCCCATACTCCCCTCCCGTGCTGTGAACCATCTGATCGGTCGGTGTGTCTTTTTTTTTTTTTTTTTTTTTTTTTTTTTTTTAAGGCATCAGTTGTCGGATCAATGGAGCACCTAAGGCGGCGACTTTTTTCTTCTTCTTTTTTTTTTTTTTTTTTTTTTTTTTCCTAAGGCCAAAATCCACCTCTTCATTTTTGGTGCTTCACACTGTCCTCTTCATCTGCCAAAAAAACAAAAAGCGGAAAAAAAAAAACAAAATCAATTTCCACTGGCCAGTGTGTCAGTGTAAAATACAAAAGGATGTTGGTTGGCTTGTTATGAGCTGACACATATTTCTTCACTGGACTCTGTTTGACTGGTATTTCAGTCTGTAACGGGAATGCTTTGTTACGTACTGACTTCAGACGAGCCCCAGCTTCTTCATAGACGTTTTCTCTGCCTCAGTTTTCTCTCCACTCTGCTTTGCAGATATGGGGAGTGGGGTGAAGGGGGGGGGGGGGGGGATAAATATCAGACCAGATGTTTGCCTGATTTAACAGACATTGTCCCTATCACACAGATTTTTGCTTAGTGTCATATCACGAGAAACTGAATCTGCTTTCGTAGCATTTCAAAAGTCTGCTCTGTTGTGAATAATCCGTGGCATTTCGCGAATCGTTCCCAAAGTCATGTAAAGTTTCCTATATTATGCATGTACACATGAAGAGTGGGAGGAATTTTAGCTTTATTCGTGTTGAACACATTAAAGTCCTTCGGTCGCCCATATCCTCAATGTGATTTTGAGTCAAGGCAAACTAAAACATGAGCTCCTTGGCGGGGGTAGCAAATAACAAAACAAACTAATGAAAGCGTGTGAAAACGTAACCTCTGTGGTACAAATAACAATTAAAAAAAAAAACAACAAAAAAAAAAAACGATAGGAATCCAGACGTCCCCCTGGTCCACACCTCTGGTGCACTAAGTATAATCTGATATATGTTCCCAACATTTGATAAAACTTTCGTTCTCCTACCCGTACTCATTACGCACTTCATTAAATTCTCCTGGTGAACACTGTTTAGTAGAAGAGAACACAGACCATTCTTGTTTATCAAATGAAGATTCTTTCAAAATCATTGCACGCAACATAGAAGGCAACATTCAAATGAAGACCCTCAAAGCAAACATATAACCAACATACACCATCAGATTATTTTTCTGTGGGCCATTCGTGTGTGTATAATAACAACACTACATATCTCACTGTCCACATCACACAGAAGAATAATCCCTGATTATTGTTAAGTTAGGCTCATGTGCATTACGTTTGATTCTACTTAGCTTTCTGTATTTCATTTCAAATTGTTTGTAACCCAACTGACAACTAGAGACCATATCAGGGCAATCACCTCCCCAAAAGGTCGTTCCTTAATTTCGTCAGTTGTTTACTTCCTTAGATGTTAATTAACAAAGCAAGCGTTGAAGAAGGATATCGCATAAATCTTAAAGTCAATCTGATTTTCAGTCTTTTTTTTTTTTTTCAAACCTCACCAGTGATGCCAGCTGGACAAGCAACCAAAAGATAAGAAAACATCATTTTCTTTTCTTTCTTTCTTTTTTTTTTTTTTGCTGTCCCAACTTCTGCGCCACCTCAGAGGCAGTGCACCCACGCCGCTCATTCCGACACCGCGTCCACAGCCACAGCCCCGGTCGGCCCCGCCGCAGCCCCGGCACCTGCAGTCCACAGGGAGCAGTCAATGTGAAGTCGTCAAGAGGCAACCCACCGGAGGAGACACTGCACTGCTGCCGAGTCACTTCGGTGAGAAAACATCATTTTCCTGAATGTGAGCAAAATCCCCATGTCATATCGGCGGTTGGAGAATCTCAATTGTTCATCTCTTTTTCTCAGTTGATATACTGAAACACTACTCAAGTACATTTGTCTGTCACCGTTGACTTTTTCTAACTGTCATGTCAATGCGGTGTGCTGCTTTTATTTTTGTGTTTAGTTTTGTGTTGTGTGTCTAAAACTGTGCTGGATTTTTCAATGATTGAAACTTTATTTTTCATCTATTAAGTTATTTCTTTCTTTCTTTTAGGGAGAGAGAGAGAGAGAGAGAGAGAGAGAGAGAGAGAGAGAGAGAGAGAGAGAGAGAGAGAGAGAGAGAGAGGTGTAGGAGTGAAGAGGGCGGGGAGGCCAGGGAGTGGGGTAGAGGAGGTTGGGAGGAGGGATGTTACCCTTACTGTGATACTTTCACTTTTTCTTCTGTTTCCACCACAGTATATTTAGTATTGATATCAAATGGAAAACACACACACACACACACACACACACACACACACACACACACACACACACACACACACACACCACCACCACCACACACACACACACACACACACACACACACACACACACACACACACACACACACACACACACACACACACACACACACCACACACACCACACACACAAAAACAGGTCGTTTTCGCCCTTTAACTTGATACTTTTTGCTCCTTCGGGTATATGGACGACTTGCCAGTAATTCAAACAGACTAACAATACAAACTAAAAAAAAAAATCACACACCACAAGGCAAGTCACCCAGCACACTGAGCCAGCAGCAAAAGAAGAAAACTGGCACACAGAGATGGAAACATAACACGCAACACAATACAAAAGAAGACTGAAAAAGAGAAAAGAAAGAAAGAAAGAGAAAAAAAAACCCTACCCATGGATTTGGTTCGTAATAAACTTGATGCAGACTTTCCACATGAGACATGGACACGCACTCAGTTTTCTTGTCCAAACTTTGTTCAGGTTCTCTCTTCGACTTGTTTTGTCCTTGTTTTTTGTTTTGTTTTGTTTTGTTTTTTTACACCCTTACACAGCAAAGAATATGTGAGCTCTCTCTCTCTCTCTCTCTCTCTTCTCTCTCTCTCTCTCTCTCTCTCTCTGTGTGTGTGTGTGTGTGTGTGTGTGTGTGTGTGTGTGTGTGTGTGATATGTGTGTGTGTGTGTGTGTGTGTGTGTGTATGTGTGTGTGTGTGTGTTGTGAGAGAGAGAGAGAGAGAGAAAAAGAGAGAGGGTGGGGAGGGGGGGGGGGGCGTCGCTGCATTTATGTGTACGTGTGCATGTACGGGTGTGCATGCGTGCATTTGTGTGTTGTAGTTGTGTGTGTGTGTGTGTGTGTGTGTGTGTGTGTGTGTGTTGTGTGTGTGTGGTGTGTGTGCGCGCGCGCGCCAGTGTGTGTGTGTGTGTGTGTGTGTGTGTGTGTGTGTGTGTGCGCGCGCGCGCGCCCACGTGTGTGTGTGTGTGTGTGTGTGTGTGTGTGTGTGTGTGTGTGTGTGTGTGTGTGTGTGTGTGTGTGTGTGTGTGTGTGTGTGTAGGCACGCACGTCCGTGCAAGATAATGAAAATCTTGTTCAAATCTTCATTCGTTTTCTTTTTGACATTTTTGTGTAGGATGAAACTGAATATGTAAATTAATGTTTGACTTCATATATAAGCGCCTACAAAACGGAAGAAATGCCGAAAGCGCGAACCAAATACAAATAAATGCATGTGAAAAAGAGGGCACACTTTTCAGTTTGTATGGAACAGTCCATTGCGCATTGGATATCTTCCTTTCTTGAAATCCTCAACTTTTGTCATGTACTCTCTTTTTGTGTTACTCCTTGTCTTAAAAATCCATCTGAAATCAGGGTCAGGTGGAACGAAGTCAACATGTTGTCTGTGTATGTCTGTGTGCAACGTATTCACTTGAAAACAGGACTTTGTTGTTTTTTTGCTTGTTTGTTTGTTGTTTTTAGTAACCATTCATTAGCTATTCAGTAAGCGTTCTGGTACGTTTTCAGATTCAGAAGACAGGATTTCCATGTCGGTGTCTTTCTGTTTTCGAAAATTAAAGAAGTTTAGCTAAACTTTGGACATAGTCCTTCGTTTGAGAACAGCTCGAACTTTCAAAAGTTATTTAAACTTATATGCATATATATTTTTTTTTCTTTGGGTCAGTCTCTTAACAACGTTCATCAAAACAAACGATCCTGATTAATCTCACGTGTTATGTTACAGCCGAATGGAGGAAACGGACATTAAAGACACGAGGAAGTATGCAAGCATGGCTAGATGCTTGGAGATTTTTTTTGTCATTGTCTTAACAGCACCAAGCAAGAACGAAGCCAGTAGTTCAATAGTGGGGCTGGTCGTTTTAAGAGAAGAAATGAGGGGAAACAATTTGGATAGTGTCACTGCCCACAGACACTGACCAGTGAGACTTTCCACACGTTTTACTCTCTCCTCTCTCTCTCTCTCTCTCTCTCTCTCTCTCTCTCTCTCTCTCTCTCTCTCTCTCTCTCGACAAGACACACCCCCTCTACATATCTATCGCCCCCTCTCTGTATACACCCCACCCCCTTCTCTCTCTCACTCACCACACACACACACACACACACACACACACACACACACACACACACACACACACACACACACACACACACACACACACACTTTCTCTCTCTCTCTCTCTCTCTCTCTCTCTTTCACCACCCCCACTCCCCTCCCCAAAAACAAGTTGTCTTGGTTGAATAGCTCACATACTGTAATCCAGAACCGTCCAGTTAAATGGCCAAATTGTCCGTCTGGTCTATCTAGTCCCCCTGCAGGAATAATAACCACTCCCCGACTTTGACAGCGACCTCAAATGTGACTGGACGAGACCGCCGGAAGAACTGAATTTCTCGCATTTTACCGGTCTCAGGAAGAATAACCAAGGCCAGTAAGGAAAGTTAGGAGCGTGGCTCCACCGTAGCGGTCTTAGTGACAGGAATGAAGAATCAGAGGCAATGGAGTCAGCTTATGGTAGTTTACTTTGCAGCAAAGAAATATATCTCTAGACACCAGTTTGGTCAACCCCTGTCAAACACATTGCCGCAAGCCCCGGCGAACGCCAGGGAAGTGAGTACAAAACACGTTTAGACACAGAAGACAGACTTTGTCGGCCTCTCTTTGTTCTGTAAAATTAGGGGGAATTTATTGGCATTCGGACCTAGTTCTTTTCTGGATTTTTTTTTTACTTTTTCATTTGATTTTTCTTTTACATTGTCAGGTTTAATGCCATAATAAAGCTCATCAAAACAAATGATTCTGATCGAAATCACTGTTTTATGTTACAGCAGAATGGAGGAAAGTGGGCAGTCAAAAGACTTGGAAGTGTGCCAGCCGAGCTAGCAGCTTGAGGTAATTTTTTGTATAAAGTTCCTAATAAAGTCAAGCAAGATTCCAGTCAAAATTTAGGTAGTTGGATTAGTTGTTGCGAGAGAAGCAACGAAAGAGAAAGAAATCTGGTATCACTGCCCACAGACGCTACCCGTAACACTGACAAAATGTTGCTCTCTCTCTCTCTCTCTCTCTCTCTCGTCTCTCTCCTCTCTCTCTCTCTCTCTCTCTTTCCTTTCCTTTTCCAGCTTTACTCTGTACACTATCGCACACCATTTGTTTATCTACTCCCCTTCAAATAGGGCTATGGCCTCAGTTGAATAAGATTTCATTTCCATCTCCATTTTCATTTACGTTTCCATCTCTCTCTCTCTCTATCTCTCTCTCTCTCTCGCACGTACCCTGACCCCACCCCTGCACACACACACACACACACACACACACACACACACACACACACACACACACACACACACACACACACACACGCTAAAAACAAGTTGTTTCGGTTGAATATTTCACACACTACATTCCACCACCCGTCCTTTAAACTGGTCGAATTGTCCGTCTGGTCTGCCTGGTCCCCCCCACCCCTCCCCTACCCCTGCAGGCAGGAATAATAACCACTCCCCTGCTTTGACAGTGACCTAAAATGTGACTCGACCAGACCGCCGGAAGAAGAAAATTTCTCGCATTTTATCGGTCTCCGGAAGAATAGCAACGGCCAGTGATAAAAGTTAGGAGCATGGCTCAAACGCAGTGGTCTTAGAGACAGGAATGGAGAATCAGGGGGCAATGGAGTCAGCTTACAGTAGTGGACTTTGCAGCAGAGAAAGTTGACATACACAACAGTTTGGTTGACCCCCGTCACAAAGCATTGGCATAACCCCAGTGAACACCAAAGGAATGAGAACAAAACGAGCGCTGATAAACAAGTACAGTACTGTATTCCTTTGTCCTTTCACGCATATAAAGATGGCACTCGTATTCCCCGCTCTACCCTGCTCTCTCTCCTCTCTCTCTCTCTCTCTCCTCTCTCTCTCTCTCTCTCTCTCTCCTCTCTCTCTCTGAAAGAGATTAACATTTTTCATCTGATCTAAGACTGTATGGGGGAAAAATTTTTAATTAAGGTTCAGGTGTGTTTAAAGAAAGTGTATTTTAAAGGGTTGTTCGAATTGTTTTTTGTTGGTTTGTTTGCTTTTTTGAAAAATGACCTGTGAATTGATTTGGACGCGATGACAGCCCTGATATGACCCTTTGCGGTCGGCTGGGGTGTAAGCAACATTACTTACTTATCTCTCTCTCTCCTCTCTCTCTCTCTCTGTCTCTCTCTCTCTCTCTCTCTCTCTCTCTCTCTCTCTCTCTCTCTCTTATTCTTTCTTTTTTTCAATAAGGAATCCTTACAAATGATTCTAAAAATGTCCAAAAGAAGGAGGTTTTCAAAGGTCACGGGAGCCAAAGGGAAGCAATAGTAACGTGAGCAACACACAGAAGATAGCGGAGGGGCGGGGAGGGGGGGACAGGGGAAAGGAAAGAGGGAACTTTACTGTGACCTTTTCTTTCGCCCATATTCTCGAACCGGCTTTCCTCCAATTCAATACTTTTTTAAGCGTTGTCTTTCCCCCTAAAAGGTGGTCTAGCCTCTTCCTTCTCTGACATGGTTAAAGAGTTTAGCTACAAAAAAAAATAGTGCTGAGACAGCAGAACAAACAACACACCGGTGTCTTTGGACTATACAATTTTCGGTTCACTCAAACCTTCATCTTTTCCTATGGACTGTGGCTAATGAGCCATAAACGGCATGACGAATCTCATTGTGAGTCTGTCTATGAGACAACTTTTCGCCGCTTCGCTTCCCTCCCCTCCCCCCCCCCCCCCCCCCCATGCTCTTATTGTTCCCGCCTTCATCATCCAGCCCTCTCTCTGCTCCCGCTTGGAAGTTTTGTGATCTTCTTAATTCTGTTACATTTCCAGTCTACTCTGGCTTGAACACTTTGAAAAAAAAAAAGATGTACCCGAAGGTGCGGCGGGTTGGACTGCCGAACAAACCAGCCGGGAGCAATCCTGCACCACCCGTTGGAAGCTGCGCTAGAGTGCAGGCACACACAGGGCATTCCATTAAGACGTCAGGGGACATAACTGCTCTCAGGCAAATGCCATTGTGTAATGGCCCCTGGATGTGACATGGCAGAACCTCCACGGGAGCATCCCCACGGGTGCACCGACCTCTATTTCAAGACTGCAGAGCTCACTGGCAAAAAAAAAAAAAAAAAAAAAGAGCCACCGTCAAGCAACTGCCGTGTGCATCCCGCAGTCTCACTCGCTGCTGTTTTGCTGACAGGTGAAGACAGTACAACTCCGAACACAGCCAAGCTTTCGCCATGAGGTCTGACGTGCCCTTCGAGTGTATCTTTTTTCCTTCCCCTGTCTTTCTTTTGCCTGAAACCTTTGTGGTCTGCAGCACAGCCATGATCTGCGTGATCTAATCTCTTTTGTACTCTTCGTGATTCGCTCAAGTCTGTACCTTGTGTGCTTTTTGTTTTCAGTCCGATGCTCCTGTGAACTATACTCCGGCGTATAGTTATCTGTGATGTTTTTCCAGTTATGTGTGTGTGATCATCTCCTAGACCATGTCTGAAAACGCTGAGATAGACTTCCATATGTGAGCTCTGTATGTAACTGATTTCCACCTGTACCATTTGTGATCTACTCCCAAGTGGAATCTGTGTGTAACTCCTATGATCGTCTCCCAACGTTAATCAAATAATCCATACCTGCTTCTAATTCCTGTGATCTGCCCCCCCCCCCCCCCCACACACACACACGCATACACACACACACACACACACACACACACACACACACACACACACACACACACACACACACACACACACACATGTGCGCGCTTAAGCGCGCGTGTAAAAAGATCGGAAGCTATGGATGAAAAGTGCCCTACTGAAATTAACCTTTGGTCACATCTCTCTCTCTCTCTCTCTCTCTCTCTCTCTCTCTCTCTCTCTCTCTCTCTCTCTCTCTCTCTCTCTCTCTTCGGCCCTGACAAGTCCCTAGCGGTCGGCTGTGCTGTATATAATATGAATCGAATTGAATTGATCTCTTGCTCTGTGTCTGTCTGTCACTCTGTCTGTCTGCCTGTGTCTGTCTGTGTGTCTGTCAGCCTGTCTCTGTCTGTCTGCCTGTCTGTCTGTCCGTCTCTCTCTCTCTCTCTCTCTCTGTCTGTCTGTCCATCTCTGTCTGTCTGTCCGTCTCTCTCTCCATCTCTGTGATATGTTTCGGTTCCTGTCTGTCTGTCTGTCTGTCTGTCTGTCTGCCTATCTGTTTGTCTGTCTACCTGTTTATTTGTCTGTCTGTCTGTATCTCTCTCTCTCGTTCTGTCTCTCTCCATCTTTCTCTGTGTCTCTCTTTCTCTTTCTGTGTCTCTGTCCCTGTCTGTCATTGTCTGTCTGTCTGTCTGTCTGTCTCTCTTGCCCCCCCCCCCCCCCGCCTCCCGACTTACCCCCACCCCAACCCCACTGACCCCCACCCCACCCCATCGGGCTCACTATCTGACATAATAAGACTCCCCCCCCCCCCCCCCCCCCTCTTCATTTCCCTTCCCGCTTCACATTTCATATTTCGGGCGAGACGATGCTAATGACAGACTGGAGCACACAAAGAGGAGGAGGGGGGAAGGTGGAAGAGAAAGAAGGTGAAGAAGATGAAGAAGAACAGGAGGAGAAAGACATTGTGTGCTATGATGAAGCACGAGAGAAGGGCGTGGAAGCCAGACCCTGGGAAAATTGATCAAGCCATTCGAAGCACGTCTGCTGAACATAACGCTTCGCTGCGTCTCTGTTACGAGTGGACGTTAGAGGCAGGCACCCTTTTCCGAAGAACGAGACTCATCGTCACGTGAAATCGTTCCATTTCTTTCTTTTTTTGTGTGTGTGTGTGGTTCTGTCTTGGATATTGGTGTGATTCGTTTTGTGCCAGTTTTCTTCTTCTGTATATATTGTTTGTTAGTTTGATTTATTTTTTTTCTTTCTTTTGCTTGTTTATATGTGTTTGGTGGGTTGTTTTAGTTTTCGTTTGTTTGTTTGTTGTTCATTTAACTTTTTTTCTGTTCTAATTTCTTTTTCTTTTACTGTTTTATACTTTTTCACCTTCAAAATAGACCCCCTCCCCCCCTTTAAAAAAAAAAAAAATTGATTACCTCCGTTTCTTTCTTTCTTTCTTAAAAATTTCATTTCCTCTTATCTGTTCTGTATAGACTTTTTGTCATTAGCGTATTTTTTCCCCTTTCTTACGAGGATTTCCTCATTTTCCTTTTTATTCTATTTATTTTTTCAGTTTGGGGTCTCTCTTTGTCATTTATGGGTGCCCCTCTCCCCCCCCTCTTTTTCCCCCTTTTCCTTTTTTTTAAAAATCTATTACTTCATTTGTCTCCTTTTTTTTTCTTTTCAGTTATTCTTTGGTTCCTTTTGTTCGTTCATTCTTTACATTTTTCTTTTAACTCGTTCGTTGCATTTTTGTTTCCTTATCTATTCCCAAATGCAGACAGATAAATGATGGACAGTAACGCATGTGCCACATTTTCTTTACTTTTAGTCGTTTGACAGCGTTGTGGAAAACAGTCACCAGCTTTCTGTGTGCTACTGTTCTCACTAATAACATGTCACAAGTGTGAAATCTTCGATCAGCATTAAAAATTGTCTCAAGTTCTATGGCCCTTCATGCCCTGCTCTCATGGTGACGTCAATTTCGATGTCCTCTCCACGTCTGTGGCCTTGGTTTCGTTCCGTCGGGGTCACCGGTATCGGCGAGTCCATGGGGGCTGTCATTGGACGGACGTGGTGGCGCCCTCTGGAAGGAGAGCTCACTCAGGCCGCTCCGCGACTAAGCAATAATTGTCGTCAAGTAGGGGGCTTAGTAGGTGGTGTCCTGCGTATGTTAGATCAGAACAGGCGCCACTGAACACCACCGAAGTGACTCGGCAGCAGTGCAGTGTCTCCTCCGGTGGGTTGCCTCTTGACGACTTCACATTGATTGCTCCCTGTGGATTGCCGGTGCCGGGGCTGCGGCGGGGCCGACCGGGCTGTGGCTGTGGACGGGGTGTCGGAATGAGCGGCGTGGGTGCACTGACTCTGAGGTGGCGCAGAGGTTGGGACAGCAAAAAAAAAAAAAAAAAAAAAAAAAAAAAGTGTGAAATCTTTATGCGATACGGTAGTAGAACTTACTAGTAGCATGTCACAAGTGTGAAATCTTTATGCTATACTGTAGCGTAAACTGTAACGTCTGCCAAGATGACCTTTCTATCTAACAAAGCGGTCATTTCAACGTTTTCAAGTGCAACCTATCTATGTCACAGTACTGTTCAGCCATTTGGCAGGTGTGACATTTCGATCTGACTCAACGATGTTATCATATCATCTCTCAGCTTCACGTTTTCTGCGAGACGCAGTAGTATTACCAATATCACAGCCATGGTAACAGTTTAAATGGGGGAAGAAAAAGCACCACGGTCATTCCAGATTCTCAAATTCTGTGCAATAGTGGCTATTGATATCAGCGGTCGGGGGGATTCTACGTATACAGACATAGTATATTTAAAATCCTTTCTCCAATGCATCATTTTCTGGCACAGAGTGATGACTTTATGCAGTGTGAGCCTTTGAGTAAAATGGTATTACGTTCTCTAGCCTGCTGTCAGAAATGTGAAGAAAAAGGTCAATGTTCGGGAAAGTGGGGACACGGACCCCACGTCATTAAACAACACCAACGAAGGAAGGAATTGGAAACGCTGTCATCATCGTTCGTATGCAGCTCCAAACAGCGTCATGTGGCGTTAAGGCATTATTGAGAATTTGTTTATTTTGCTCTCGAATCTTCTATACTAATCCCATGCTGCTTATTGTGATTGTCTGCGACATAGTCTCATCCATACTGGTCCGGTTGCAGCTCTACCACCGGTAGACCACAGGAAACAGTCAATATGGGATCGCCTCAAGGCAACCCATTAGAGGCGACACGGCAACCGTTACTGAGTCACTGTCTGATGTTCAGTGGTGACTTTTCTGATCCAAAGTATGCAAGACAGCATTTTGGTTTAGCGAACTTCCTTCTGTGATAGGAAGTGATCGGTCACGGAGATACCATGAATGGGTTTGACTCTTCAGCGGGAACAACCACTTCCGTCGTATAACAGTTCTCATGAATTTGCCTGTGCCAAAGACATCGACGCCATCATCATTAGATGTTTTATTTCAGGGGCGGGCGTTTCTTATACTCGTATCTTCTTTGCTCAGGCAATGGATGCTTGCTGTATTTGTTTCTGCTTTGTTCTGGGAATAGAAGTTCACTGTATTTGTATCTTCTTTGTTTTAGGGGTTGACATTTCTCATATCTGTATTTTATGTAGTCCACCAGATCTTTCTTATATGTGTATCTTCTTTGTTTGGGGGCTGACGTTTCTTTGTATTGTATTTTCTTTGTTTTGAGGATAGACGCATCTTGTAATCTTATTTACTTTGTTTTAGGGGTGGGTATTTGTGATGTTTGTATCTTCTTTGTCTCGGAATTGCACGTTTCTTGCATTTGTGTCTCCTTTGGGGAGGGGGGGGGGGGTCCTTGTATTTATATCTTCTTTGTGTTGTGATGGCCATTTATTTTTTCACTTCATACCTTCTGTGTTTTAGGATGGACAGTTTTCGTATTTGTATTTTCTTTGTTTTGAGTGGACATTTCTTGTATTTGTATTTTCTTTGTATGGGGAGAGGACAAATCTTGCACTTGTGTCTACTTTCTCATTGGGTCATATTTTGTATTCATATCTGCTTTTTTTTAGGGGTAGACGTTTCTTCTATTTGAATCTGCTTTGTTTTGCAAGTGAGTGGGTTTTTTTTGCATTTACTTCTACTTTGCTTCTGGCTTGACAATTCTTGTATTCATATTTACTCTCTTTTGGAGATGGACAGTCATATAGTTGTATTGTCTTTGTTTTGAAACTTGATATTTCTTGCATTTGGGTCGATAATATAATAGCATTGCATTGTGGCCAGTACTAAGAATATGATGCATGTCATGGGAGGCTAACATCTCTCTCTCTCTCTCTCTCTCTCTCTCTCTCTCTCTCTCTCTCACACACACACACACACACACACACGCGCAAACACACACACACACACACACACACACACACACACACACACACACACACACACACACACACACACACACACCCCACACACACGCTCCTCCTGTTTGCCATTCATTTTGTTCAGTGGATTAATGATATCGCAGCTAGTTTTGTTTGTATCTCGTTATTTTATGTACGTATTTATTCATTTATTTACTTTTCATTCATGTTTTTTTTAATTCATTCATTTGTTAATTTCTTTATATACTTATTTACTTATTATTTCATTTATTTATTTATTTACTTACTTACTTACTTATGTATGTATGTATGTATGTATGTATGTATGTATGTATGTATGTATGTATGTATGTATGTATGTATGTATGTATGTATCTATCTATCTATCTATCTATCTATCTGTCTATCTATTTTTTTCTTTATTTCTTCATTTGCTTTTATAAGTGTTGATACCAGTAATCCAACTGTCTTGATTCAATGCGTAATTCTGTCTTCTCCAAATAAAGAGCGATGGCGACGATGGGGGAGGGGGGGAGGGGGGGAGGGGTGTGTGTGGAGGGGGTGGGCTGGGAGGGGGTGAGGCAGGGGGAGTGGGGGTCATCGATCCATAAAGCATTCTCACCGGGAACTAATTTACGCGCCGTCCAGTCAGTAAAACGCGAGCCAAAAGACAGATTTATGCCAGACAGACCCCAAGGGCTCATAGACCAGCTTTTGTCGGGAGCCTGACTATGATCATCATTTTTTTTTTTTTACGTAACTGTCTCGTCTTCTCTCCCCCCTCTGAGGCCTTCCTCGCACGTCACTCATTCTGGCCACCCGATTCACAGGTAATCCTGTCGCTTCCTCAACACCGACAGTCCGCGCGGAGCAGTCAAGATCAGTCGTCATGAGGATACTCACCACAGGAGATCCTGCACTGCCAGCTGTGTTACTTTGGAGGTGCTCAGTCTTGCCTGGGCTTGAATCATTGTAACGTGCAATATACTCAATTCAGAGTCACTTTCGGGGTCATCCTGCCGGGTAATCCTGTCGCTGCATCAACACCAACAGTCCACGATGAGCAATCAATATCCGTCGTTATGAGGATACTCACTTGAGGAGAAACAGCACTGCCGGATGTTACTTCGGTGGTGCTCAATCTTGCCTGACTTTTGAATAATTGTAACGCACTATATACTATAGTCAGAGCCACATTCGGGCTAATCCTGTCGCAACACCAACACCGACAGTTCACGATGAGCATTCAGTATCTCGTCCTGATGAGGATACCCACTGGAGGAGATACTGCACTGCAGGCGTGTTATTTACTTCGGTCATACGATGGGGTATTGGGGCAGAGATGAGAGCCATCATATGATGGGGTATTGGGGCAGAGATGAGAGCCGTCATATGATGGGGTATTGGGGCAGAGGGGGCGCGGGTGAAGGGCGTGACGTGGTGGGTGTTTTTGGGCAGGGGAGGGGGGGGGGGGGGAGCGTGAATGAAGGGCATGACGTGAGTGGGCGAACTGGAGGAGGGGTGGGGTGGAGCAGATGCAGCAGAAATGGATTGGAGATGGGGGCGCTGGAGTAATGGGTGGGAAGAACTGGGTGGATGGAGCGCGTAAGTAAGGTGTCACACTGATGAGCAAACGGGTGGAGGGGTGGGGTGGGGTGGGGTGGGTGAGAAAGGCGCCGACGCAGAGCGTGACATGAATGGATGTACGTGGTAGGGGATGGGGAGGAGCGAATGACAGGTCTGATGTGTGGAGGTATCGGAGACGTGGATGCAGGCATGCCATGGGCACGGGGTCCCAGATGAAGGGCATGACGTGCGTGGGCGTAGTGGGGCAGAGGAAGCATGGGTGCATGACATGCATGACACGGGTTGGTGCACTGGGGCAGAGGGGGCGTGGATGAAGGGCGTGACGTGGTGGGTGTATTGGGGCAAAGGGGGCGTGGATGAAGGGCGTGACGTGGTGGGTGTATTGGGGCAGAGGGGGCGTGGATGAAGGGCGTGACGTGGTGGGTGTATTGGGGCAGAGGGGGCGTGGATGAAGGGCGTGACGTGGTGGGTGTATTGGGGCAGAGGGGGCGTGGATGAAGGGCGTGACGTGGTGGGTGTATTGGGGCAGAGTGGGGCGTGGATGAAGGGCGTGACATGGTGGGTGTATTGGGGCAAAGGGGGCGTGGATGAAGGGCGTGACGTGGTGGGTGTATTGGGGCAGAGGGGGCGTGGATGAAGGGCGTGACGTGGTGGGTGTATTGGGGCAGAGGGGGCGTGGATGAAGGGCGTGACGTGGTGGGTGTATTGGGGCAAAGGGGGCGTGGATGAAGGGCGTGACATGGTGGATGTATTGGGGCAGAGGGGGCGTGGATGAAGGGCGTGACGTGGTGGGTGTATTGGGGCAGAGGGGGCGTGGATGAAGGGCGTGACGTGGTGGGTGTATTGGGGCAGAGGGGGCGTGGATGAAGGGCGTGACGTGGTGGGTGTATTGGGGCAGAGGGAGGGCGGATGAAGGG
>CM065720.1:25002437-25012437 GCA_033310375.1 Conus canariensis
TAACTCATTTATCTATCAGCTTTGAATCATGAGCAGTGTGGTCTTACAGCTTAGCGGATGTGATGTAGCGTATATGGACTAGCCCGCACGCAGTGACACCTCCTATATGCAGCTGAAACTGATACAGAGTGAGACTCGTTCTGTTCAGTTCAGTGGTTTATTTTATGTCTTTTCATCGCCAGATGATATTAGACACTTATTTAAAGAAAAAAAAACCACCTCGACACTTAACTTATCATCCGTGTTAGTACTTTTAAACCCACATCTGATATATGCATATTTACATAAGTAAAATACCCTAGTGGTACACAAAATTGTTGATCTTCATAAAAAAATTGCAACCTGTGACTGCGAAATAACCCTGGCAATTTCAGCAACGTATGAACCATATAAGACAGTACTGACATTATCAAAGTGAGTCATCTCAATACCTTTCTCCTGATAGAGCGAGGTCAGACACTGAGCATTCAAACAAAAGATGATGCACGGAAATGTTTTCTCTGCAGACACAAGTAATACCATGAGAATACTTAGTGTTCCAAGTATTCAGCCTTAATTTATGAATTAATCTAACAATGTGCCTTGGGCACGATGGTAAAGTAGCCATTTTTTGACGAAAATTCTGCTTATGTCTATATTTTTCCTTAATTTGGATTAATTCACAAGAGGATAAATCTAAGGGTCGTTTAATAAATTTTCAGCGTTTCTATTTGATTCTTCTTTTGCAAGACTGTCTGCTATTCATTTCACTTTATACCACAGTGAGATGGGACCCAACAAGAATCTATTCTAATGCCTACAGTTATGAAACAATGCAGTAGATGTTTTATTTCAAAAAGCAAATCTTTTCTAACTTTGCAGCCCCAACGCTCTAGTGATTGTAAAACAGATTTGGAATCAACACAAAGAAAAAAAAATATAGAAAGCAATTGGTACATCATATATGTCAGTCAAAGCCTTCAGTATTGCATATAATTCTGAGGTATAGATTGAAAACCCCTTTCCTTAATAATATGATTTACTGACATTTAAAGTTTGTATTACAAAGCCAGAACCACGTCAGAGGATTCAATTACCGACCCATCTGTAAACACTAGACTCGTTGTGTGTGAAACTGCTGGGTTTGCAGGTTCCTTTTTCAACAGAGCGAGTCTTGTAGTTGTGTGAAATTGCTGGGTTTACATGTCTTCCTTTCTGCAGAACCAAGACTCGTGGTCACGTGACATTGCTGGGTTAGCTAGCAGGTCCCCCTTGCTGAAGAGCAAGACTAGTCGTTCCCATGAAGGCGCTGGATTTGCAGGTCTTCCTTGTCTGAGGAGCGAGATTCATTGTTATGTGGAAGACCGCTAGATTTGCAGGTTTCGCCTTTCAGGAAAACATAACTCGTCGTTACGTGAAATGCCCTGATTTGTAGGCGCTATAGGTTCCCCCTTCGTTATGTGAAATATCATGATTGTAGGCGCATAGGTTCCCCTGCGTTACGTGAAATACCATGATTTGTAGGTGCTAGGTTCCCCCTTCGTTATGTGAAATACAATGATTTGTAGCGCTATAGGTTCCCCTTCGTTATGTGAAATACAATGATTGTAGGCGCTAGGTTCCCCTTCGTTATGTGAAATACAATTTTTTGTAGGCGCTAGGTTCCCCTTCGTTATGTGAAATACAATGATTTGTAGGCGCTAGGTTCCCCTTCGTTATGTAAAATACCATGATTTGTAGGTGCTAGGTTCCCCCTTCGTTATGTGAAATACCATGATTTTGTAGGCACTAGGTTCCCCCTTCTTATGTAAAATACCAAGATTTGTAGGCGCCTAATTCCCCTTCTTATGTGAAATACCATGATTTGTAGGCGCCTAGTTCCCCCTTCGTTATGTGAAATACTAAGATTTGTAGGCGCTAGGTTCCCCTTCGTTATGTGAAATACCATGATTTGTAGGCGCAGGTTCCCTTCGTTATGTGAATATACCATGGTGTGTAGTCGCCAGGTTTTCCCTTCGTTATGTGAAATACCATGGTTGTAGTCGCCAGGTTCCCCTTCGTATGTGAAATACCATGGTGTGTAGTCGCCAGGTTTCCCCTTCGTTATGTGAAATACCATGGTGTGTAGTCCGCCAGGTTTCCCCTTCGTGCCAGGCTTTCCCCTTTGTTATGTGATATATCATGATTTGTAGGCGTCCCTTGCCCCTCCTCCTCGCCCCTTTTTCTAAAGCGCAAGACGTATCGTTACGAGGAATCCCAAAATATGTAGTCTCCCCTTAATGGACAACGAGACTTACTGTGACGTGAAATCGGTTGATATCTTTTTTGTCATTGCGTTTCTAGATGGTGTTGTTTGTTTTGTTTTAATGCATGTGTTCTTTCTTTTATCTCTGTGACCATTCAAAAGTTTTTGGTTCTTTCTTTCTTTCTTTCCTTTTTTTCTTTTTGCTTTTCTGTTTTTATATAGACAGCTTTCGTTCTTTGATTCGCAAGTTTTGTTGTTCTTAGGTTAACGGTTCATATTTCTTTTTCTTTTTCTTTTTAACTCTTTTTCTTAACATATTTGGGTTTAGTTAATATTCTTCTTTTCCGGCTTTTTGAAACTTATTTCGGGTCCCTGTTTTTTTTTTTTTTTTTTTTTTTTTTTTTGTTATTCTTCAGTTTTCTTCTTTCTAGGTTTACGGTTTTTTTTTTTTTTTTTTCTCTGTAACCTTTTCTTATATATGTCAGATTGGTTGTTGTTCTTTTTTCAGTTTTCTTAAACTTATTTCAGTCCCTGTTTTGTTGTTGTTGTTGTTTTGATTGTTTGTTTGTATTGTTTTGTTTGTTTGATTTTTTTTTTTTTTTTTGCTTCTCCACCTTTTTTGTTATGTGTCTGTCTGTGCTTTTTTGTCCATCTTTGTGTTCATTTCTTTGTGTTCATTTCTTTGTGTTCATTTCTTTGTGTTCATTTCTTTGTGTGTTTCATTTCTTTGTGTGTCTCCAAGGCGCACGAACGTTGACACACACGCACACACACACACACACACACACACACACACACACACACACACCACACCACACCGCGCGCGCCCGCCCACGCACGCTCGCACGCACGCACGCACACACATACACACGCACACACACACGTCAGCCAAAAACACAATCGCCATTTCAGAAGAGAAAGTAAAGCAGAGACAGGCTATCACTCTGATTCTGCACGATTGATTTTCAGAATGACAAACAAAGCACAGACAAGCATTACTCTTGCATTCGTGATGACAACTAATCTCTTCAAATGCAAGTCTCAAAGCAAGCAACTGTAGACAGGAAAGGTAACGCGAATAGATCACAATAAACAAATCTGTCAACACTCCACAGTCCATATTACGGGAAAAAAATTGGGTTAGTGCCAGTGCGGTTCCACCAACGGCTCAAAACCTCAAAAACAGCTACGTCGGATGGTTCTGTAAGTTGCTCGGGACTGTCATTGGACCGATGTTGGGGTACCCTGTGGCGGAGACGCTCCCAGACGCTTACTTCGCCGCTGAGCGATCCTTGCCGTCAACGGGGTCTCAGTAGGCGGTGTCTTGCATGTATTGGATCAGAACAGGCACCATGGAATACAAGAAAATGGACTGGGCGGCAGTACTGTCCCTTGACTGGTTTCTTCATTGCGACTGGGTATTGATTTGCGCTGGAGGGACCGCGACAGGAACGATCTGGGTGTAGTTGTGTACGGCAGAGTCGGTAGAAACGGCGTAGGAGTCATTCCTCTGAGAGGGCATGGGAGATGATGTAGTTAAAATCTCTCTCACTGTCTGTGTCTCTGTATCTGTCTTCTGTCTGTCTTGTTTGTCTTGTCTTTCCTTTCTGTCTTCTTCTTCTCTTCTGTCTCATCTCTCTCTTCTTTCTCTTCTTCTTCTTCTCTTCTCTCTGTCTCTTCCTCTCTCTTCCTCTCTCTCTTCTCTCTCTCTCTCTCTCTCTCTCTTCTCTCTCTCTCCCTCTCTTTCTCACTCTCTCTCCTCTCTCTCTATCCTCTCTCCCTCTCTCTTCCTCTCCCTCACCCCTCCCCCCCACTCTCTCTCTCTCTCTCTCTCCTCTTATATGTATTTAACTTGATTTTTCCTTTTGCCCCAGGGCAGGATGGGAAAAAAGCATTCATATTTGCTTTCTCTTACCCTGGTAAATGAAATTTCGTTTCGTTTCTTTTCCTTTCGCTTCGTTTCTCTGTCTCTGCTTTAAGGCCTACATCAGATTTTTTTTTCGCATAAACTTCTGTTAGAAATTTGTTCTCACTTCGGAATCAACCTTCTGTGATGCAGGTTTCTTGTTGGTTATATATCAGAGTTTATAAGCTTAAATCAAGTGCTCACAGGATAGACGGTAGAGGTCCAGCTATCTGGAATAAAGTTTGCTAGGTTTGAAACAGACAAGCATTGGTGCCTGGTGGCTCAGGTGGTCTATATTACACCGGGTTTTCGGTCAGGTGATGGGAGTTCGAATCCTGCAGGTGCCTGACACGAAAAAGGCCGGCCATGTCAATTTTAAAATGTTGTCGTTCTGGTGGTATTGTGTGGTATAAGCTACCGCCCCATTCCCTCTTTCCATACTCTCCGGGATGGTTATCCCTGTGTGCTGTATCATCTGAGGTGGTGCGTATGTTGAACATGCCTCTCTCTCTCTCTCTCTCTCTCTCTCTCTCTCTCTCTCTCTCTGTGAGTGCGTGAATGTGCGCGCGCGCGCGCGGTGGCGCTGTGTGTGTGTGTGTGTGTGTGTGTGTGCGTGCGTGCGTGCGTGCGTTGCGTGTGCGTGTGGTGGTGTGTGTGTGTGTGTGTGTGTGTGTGTGTGTGTGTGTGTGGGATGCGCGGGGCGTGCGGCGTGTGCGTGCGTGGTGTGCGTGTGTGTGTTGTGTGTGTGTGTGTGGTGTGTGTGTGTGTGTGTGTGTGTGTGTGTGTGTGTGTGTGTGTGTGTGTGAGTGCGCGGGCATGCGCGTGCGTGCGTACCTGTACTGCATTTACAATGTACAGCTTCTTGATCACCACAGATTTCTCTGAGTGTATATCTTGCTATTATCTGCAAGAACAACGCATTGACATAGTGTACAGTATGACCAACATAATTCTTCTTCTCCCCAAGAATATAATCTATACTATTATTATCTTTTTGTTCACCTACCACAGCCAGTATCGTCTTTTCTACAGGATTCCTCCAGGTACAACTCCTTTCTTGTCGTGAGTTCTCTAATGTGCGCAACGCACGTGCTGTACTCGTGGCCTAGGCTTAATGTCACATCCATGACTAATGCTAAGCATAATCAGTTATGTTATAAAATTCAGAAAGGGCAAGAAAATGTGTTGTTCCACATCAGAACGTGAACAAAAGAACAGAGTATATTATCGACTAAATTGCAGATCTGCTAAACTGTGTGTGGTGTATTGTGTGTGGTGTGTGTTGTGTGTGTTGTGTGTTGTGTGTGTGTGTTGTGTGTGTGTGCGTGGCGGCGGCGTGCGTGCGTGGCGTGCGTGCGTGCGCGCGTGCGTGCTGCTGCGTGCGTGTGTAGTGTGTGTGTGTTGTGTGTGTGTGCGTGCGCGTGCGTGCGTGCAGCGGCGCAAGCGTGCGTGCGCTTGTGTTGGTGCCTCTCTCTTCTTCCTCTTCTCTCTGTGTGGTGTGTGTGTGTGTGTGTGTGTGTGTGTGTGCGTGCGTGCGCGGGTGAGCTTGCTGCGTCGGTTGGTAGTGCTCTGCGTGCTGCTACTCGTCTCGTCTGCTGTGCTTGTGTGTGTGTGTGTGTGTGTGTGTGTGTGTAGGTGTGTTGTTGCGTGTGAGTGTGGTGCGAGCGTGCGCGCGTGCATGCACGTCCTGCGCCGAGTGGCTAGGGTAAAGTTTTCCAGTGTGTTAATCTGACAAACATACTCAAGAAGCCTGGGTAAAGATAAAATCACAAAAATGTACCAAAACAGAAGAAAAACAAACAACCAAAAAAAAAAAAAAACAAATACAATAAACAAAAAACGAAAGAACAACAACCCCCCCCCTAACAAATCAACAGAAAGAAGGCGGGGGGGGGGGGGGGGGGGGGGGGAAGGGCCGTTGGGAAAGGGAGTGGTCATTGGAGGGCCGCAGTTCAGGGAATGGTGTACGCGCGCAGGTCAGCTGTCCCTTTCTAGCGACTTGTTTTCCAGTTTTGAATTAAAGTGTCTCTCAGAATCTAACTTTGGTGAATGTTTTGTTGTGAAAATGATTGACGCCTGAAACTCCGCCACACGTACACGTTCATCACCCACACCCACACCCACACCCACCCACACACACACACACACACACACACACACACACTCCGGCCGCTATCATTGCGTGCTCAATGTGACGTTGATGCTAGAGCAAATGTTCATGTGACGTATTCAAAACCCTCTGCTGTCACCGACAGGTTGCATCACGAGCGCAGTGCACCACAGCCTCAGCCATGACAGCCACAACGACAAGAACAACGACAGCAACCGCAAAATCCCATTAAATCGTCATTAAAATTCCAACGAAAACAGGACATTCTGGTCACGGAAGGAACAGACGGGACGCCCACACACACTCACTCACACACACACACGCACACACACACACACACACACACACACACACACACACACACACACACACACACACACACACACACAGAGAGAGAGAGAGAGAGAGAGAGAGAGAGAGAGAGAGAGAGAGATTCCTTTTGAGCCATGAGGATTTTGCTTTGTTTGTCGGTCTCTGTCTCTCCCTCCCCCCCCCCCCCCCCTCCCTACCCCCTTGCCCATCATTTCTATCACATCATATCACATCGTATGAAATACCGCCCACCACCTCTGCCACATCTTCCTACTCGATTCCTCTTGTTTATAGCATATGGATGTCCTCTGTCCTCTCTCTTTCACCCTCTCTCTCTCTCTCTCTCTCTCTCCATAAATGGGCGGCGTGAAAGCGCGCGTCAAGCGTCAGCGTCACAAGCGTCTCTCTCTCTCTCTCTCTCTCTCTTCTCTCTGGAAGTCCTGAAATAGATATTTGTTCTTAACAATACAAAGAGTCCTTAACAACAAAGGTGTCCTAAGAACAAATATTGAGATTCCTTCGTACGGCAGTGTCTGGAGACCTAAACGATGGCATTGGTTTCAGCAGTACTGGTGGTACCCATAATACGGTGATCGTCATCTGTTCTGGGAGTTCAGAACAAGTATTAAGTCTTCAGCGGTATTTGGAGACCCTACCAATGCTGCCATCATCATCAGTACTGGGAGTAGTGGGAGTCTCTTACAATACGCGCTGGCATCATCAGTATGGGAGTCCCAATTTAATTCATATAATGCAATACAACACAATACAACACAACACAATACAATACAACACAACACAACACAACACAACACAACGCAACGCAACGCAACGCAACGCAACGCAATACAGTGCAATGCAATGCAATGCAATACAATGCAATACAATGCAATGCAATACAATACAATACAATACAATACAACACAACACAACACAATACAATGCAATACAACACAACACAACACAATACAAAAATTATAATACTTTTTTCATTTAACCCCTTGGGAGTAGGGGGGGGGGGGAACCATAGACAAACATTTATCACCATGATGTTTTTTCAAATGAAAGAAAATTAAAATTTAACGGTCATACTCATATGTACTGATCAAGAGAGAACTTCATTCAGCGAGAGGCTGATTACAGCTGATCACAGGATCGTGCTTAAATGGATGTACTTGAATGAATTCAATGGATATTTGTTTCAAAGTACCACTTAACAAACCACAGAGGTTAAACATTGAAGCTACTTTCACATATCGTTGTGACAGAAATGGATGGCGTAAAACTGCGTTTTCTGGCAATCAAATACAATGCAACAATTCACCCCCTACCTCATTCATATTTCATGCAGTCTCTACGTACTCTTTCTTCGCTCGACAATCCATGTCATCGTCCTTTTTCCTAGTTCAAGTTAGTGAGTGCAGAAACAATAGAAAGAAACTCGTGGAGAGCGTGGCAGCAGAGAGTCCTCCTTCAAGGGGGCTTCTCTTCTGAGGACTCTTTTTCCTAATTCAAGTTTGTGAGTGCAGAACAAAATATCATTACCAGGCTAAAATAGTGTACTGACCAGGAAGTTGAGTTTGTAATTATTATTTCATTCTAGATACTCTTGCCAACTTTGGATAAACGAATCTTTCAGGCTGTTTTCTATGTATTTCTTCATTTCTGTACTTATCACAGAGTCAGACACACACAACACACACACACACACACACAACACACACACACACACAACACAACACACACACACACACACACACACACACACACACCCACACACACACACACACACACACACACACACACACAACCACACACACACCACACACAACACACACAACACACACACACACACACCACACACAACACACACACACACCACACACACACACACACACACACACACACAACACACACACACACAACACACACACACACACACACACACACACACACACACCCCACACACACACACACACACAACACACACACACACACACACACACACACACACACACACACACACACACACAACACCACACACAACACACACACACACACAAACACCACACACACACACACACACACACACACACACACACACACACACACACACACACACACACACACACACACACACACACACACACACACACACACACACACACACACACACACACACACACACACACACACACACACACACACACACAACACACACAACCACACACACACACACACACACACACCACGCCACACAAACACCACACAACACACACACACACCAATAACACCTGCCATCTTGAGATATATGAATCCATCAAGCTGTTTACTATTTATCATTCATCCAAGATACACCTGCCAACTTTGGATGAATGAATCTCCAGACTGTTTGCTAACCTTCTTACGCAAAGATGTTAAACAAAACGAAACTGTTAAATCTCCCAACACATTCGTAACCAGTTTCTCTGAAATTTGCTGTACTGCCGCTAAGCCACCATGATGTTATAGACAAATTGTCAAAAAGCGCAGGTATTACTTTGTATATTGGACACGAAAATTGGTCACCTTCTGAGATGAATAAGTTGGCGCGAATCTTTTTTTTTTTTTAAGTCATTCTAACTTTGATTTTTTTTGGGAAACGGAACTTCCCTGATTCACCAAACACACTTGACAGCATAGTACGTCAATTTCAAAGGAAAAACGTATGACAGAAATTTGAACTTTATTTTATTTTTTTTTTTATCAAATGCTACGTTTCAAATTCCCCAAATCCACACTCACACAACAAAGCATGTTTAACAGGTTTGTCAAATGAATTAGTTTAGCACTATTACAAGTAGGATTTTTCGCTTTCGCAACCACAGATTGCTCATGGAGTTTAGATGCGCCAGCAACCAGGTCCCTTCTCACAGAAGACAGATCGCAGTGCTCGTCGTGATAGACGCGCCTTTGGCGCACGGCAACAAGGTCAAATGGAGTAGAAGACGGAGAGCAGATGACGGAGAAAAACTTCCCATCTATTCCCAGATAGGCATAACACAGAAGTTCATCAACTTTGGAACACTTTCACAATGGATGTGACGCGAACACACTCTCAAGTTGAGTTGGCACTCACCACAAAAAGTGCAAAATCGGTTTAAATCGTCACGAGAATTTGATCCCCAACACACACACACACACACACACACACACACACACACACACACACACACACACACACACACACACCACTATCTGTGTGGAGAGAGAGAGAGAGAGAGAGAGAGAGAGAGAGAGTCACTTTTATTATCGAGCCGATAGTGTGAACGGACTCGTCCATACAAACTACACTCTATGTTCACAGCCATGGGACTGTGATGCGCTGAATAACTAGTTAGTAAATAGTGAGTAAATAAACAATAATCGATTTTGCGAGAGGATCTCATGGAGAGGAGGTAGCAGATCG
>CM065720.1:25017437-25037437 GCA_033310375.1 Conus canariensis
TGAGTTCCTGCTTATTTGACCTGACCCCCCCCCCCCCTCCCCCCGCCAACTTTGGTTGCATTTTTCTGATTTGATTCTATCCTTTCCAATAAAGAAGTTCTTAAGATTAAGGTCAGAGCCTCTCACTGAATCCCACCACACACACACACACACCACACACACACACACACACACACACACACACACACACACACACACACACACACACACGTAGCGAAACAATAAAGGTAAAAA
Source organism: Conus canariensis (assembly GCA_033310375.1). Lineage (NCBI taxonomy): Eukaryota > Metazoa > Mollusca > Gastropoda > Neogastropoda > Conidae > Conus > Conus canariensis. Next base: position 25,017,672 of record CM065720.1, read on the forward strand.
AAAAAAAAAGTTATTCCTCCGAAAGAAACGAGTTGTATTATGTTAAGAATAGATTTAATATTTCTAAAATGCATACATCATTGAGAGCAGCGCAACAGCAAAGAGAGAGAGAGAGAGAGAGAGAGAGAGAGAGAGAGAGAGAGAGAGAGAGAGAGAGAGACGGACAGAGAGAGAGAGAGAGAGGCAGACACACAGACAGACACACAGACACACAAACAGATAGACAAAGAGACCGACAGCCAGACAGACAGACAGAATAGGGATGGAAGATGCGCGTTCAGCCTGATACCCATTTATCTTATTGATTCCACGTGGTCTGTGGCGATGTGGGCAGGGGAACGATATGAGAGACACGTGTATGTCTGTGTCCGTCAACAATGAAGAAAGGAACTACACATGTCATGTCCAGGTAGAAACGGACAGCTCTCTCTCTCTCTCTCTCTCTCTCTCTCTCTCTCTCTCTCTCTCTCTGTGTCTCTCCCTCTTCTCTCTCTCTCTCTCTCTCTCTGTCCCTCTGTCTCTCACTCTCTGTCTTTGTCTCTCTCTGTCTGTCTGTCTCTCCCTCTTCTCTCTCCCTCTCTGTCACTCTGTCTTTCACTCTCTGTCTCTGTCTCTGTCTCTCTCTCTCTCTCTCTGTCCCTCTGTCTTTCGCTCTCTGTCGATCTGTCTCTCTGTCTCTGTCTCTGTCTCTGTCTCTGTCTCTCTCTCTCTCTCTCTCTCTCTCTCTGTCGATCTGTCTCTCTCTGTCTTGTTGCCTCTCTCTCTCTCTCTCTCTCTCTCTCTCTCTCTCTCTCTCTCTCTCTCTCTCTCTCTCAACCCCGCCATCTCTCACTTTCGCCTTCATATCACCGGCATTTTCCGCCTCTCTCCCTTTCTCTTGATGCATGATCTTGATGATCTCATTAAAAGAAATATGACGCAGGGTTTTCGTTCTCTAATCATTATTTTGGGGGCTGATGCCAAGACGGAGGATGGTGATGGCGATGGAGACAGTGGAAATGAACTTTAAAGATGAATGCGTGTTTCAGGTGGCTAGGTACACGTTTGTGTCTGTGTTTTGATCAGAAATCAAGCTCTAAGCGCTTTACAAGCAACGCTCTTGTTTACACAACGGGCTGCCTGCCCAGGCACTACATTCTGTCGTTTGCAGTATTATTCAGCCGAATATCAGTCAATCGGTTTTCCTTCATTCTTCATTTTTTTTTTCGGTGCCTGCAAGTTGTATACGTGTCAATCATACCAATGGCCAAACATGATCTTCTCTTCCAAAATTTGGTGATAGGATTTTGCGTGTGTACAAGAAGTTATGCAAGCTTTCACACATGAAACATCGATTTACAGTCTCTTTTGCAGTGGCTCCTGTCTACCTTTTTATCCCAGAGACAGCAGCTTATCTGCCAAAGAACGATCAATGGCTCACTTTCAACATGCACACAGACATGCGCGCAGATAAATAGGCACAGAGAGGAACAGACCGACAGATATTCTTCACACACACACACACACACACGCGAGCACACACACACACACACACACACACACACACACACACACACACACACACACACACACACACACTTGCCTCCTCCCATAGCGCAACTGTTATTTTCTTGGTCAGTGAGAATGATTTGTAAATACTGATGATGTGTTTCTTTTTTTATTTTGACAGTAGAGCTACCACAAAAATGAATATTTTCGCAAGCAATCAATGAAAAAAAAAACCTGTCAAGCGATGAAAAGCACTTTGTTAAAAATATAGAACAGCTAAAGGAAAAATGTCTTAAACATATGTCCTGATTGTATATAAACTGTCGACAGTTTTCATTTAAGAGTGCTCTTGTTGTCAAGAGTCGTTTTACAAGTTTGATAGAATCATTTTTCAATATGTCTTAGTGAAAACCGAGCAGCTGGCCTTTGGGACTACCTGTGAGGGCTGTACTCTGCATTCTTTTAAAAACAATATATCCAAACATCAATGAGACCTAAGAGATAGAGCACTGGCTGGAAATTTGAGTAGCGCTTTCAGAATCGCTTACAGCAAGTGGAAGACAATTAACAGTGGGGTTCATGTCTCGTCATCAGAACTCAAATCATTCCCCATTGTTTCTGAAATCATTTTCATCAGTCAGTTCATTCCCCCCCCCCCCCCCCCCCCCCAGTGATTTTAATGGCTAGACATCGGTTGAAAAAAAATGAAAAAGATTTCAAAAACTCACAATAATGTTTGACAGGCGGCGGAAGTAAGGTACCAGGGAGTGGGGATGGGACTCAACGGGCATGGTTTCAGATGGCTGTCTTCCGTAATGGCAGGGTTATTTGGCCGATTTCACTTCTACGTGGCTTGGCAATTCCCTTCATTCCCCCTGTTGTTCGTGTCATTCCACTTGACTGGTCTCTTCAGGGCAGAGGAGAGTGGAGGAAATGAAATGGGCCTGGTTTATAATGCCGTTTCTATTCGGCTACTGTCGCCAAAGGAGGAGAAGATTGTAATATAATTTGCTGCTATTGTGTTTGGTTCTTTCTTTTTGTGTCGTTCCCCATTTTGCCCTTCCATCTTTCCATTTGCTTCGTTCCGTGTTTGTTCCTCCATTTGCTTCTTTCCTTTTTTTTTTCCTCCTGTTTCGATATTTCCTTCTTTCTTCTATTCTTTGTCTTTCTTTAGGGTCTTCTTCTTTCTTTTATTTCTTTTATTTATTTTCTTCGTTGTGTCTTTGTGGTTCTTTCTTTCTTTGTGATTATGACAGTAGAGTTACGACACAAAAAAAAATTGATATTTTCGCGACTAATCGATTGAAAAATAACCATGAAGCGATGGAAAGCGCTTTGCTGAAAATCTAGAACTACTGGAACAATGTCTTGAACATTCGTCCTGGTTGTACATAAAACTGCTGTCGACAGTATATATATATTTGAGTGCACTCCTGCTGTCAAGATGACTGTTACCAGTTTAATGTCATCATTTTTCAACATGTTTTATCTGCTGTCAAGATAACTGTTATCAGGTTAATGTCCTCATTTTTCAACATGTTTTACCAGTCAAGATGACTTTTACAGTTTTCATGTCCTCATTTTTCAACATGTTTTTACACTTTGTCAAGATGACTGTTACCAGGTTAATGTCCTCATTTTTCAACATGTTTTACCTGCTGTCAAGATAACTGTTACCAGGTTAATGTCAAGATGACTGTTACCAGGTTAATATCATCATTTTTCAACACGTTTTACCTGCTGTCAAGATGACTGTTACCAGTTTAATGTCATCATTTTTCAACATGTTTTATCTGCTGTCATGATAACTGTTACCAGTTTAATGTCATCATTTTTCAACATGTTTTATCTGCTGTCAATATGACTGTTACCAGTTTAATGTCATCATTTTTCAACATGTTTTACCAAATACCAGGCACTGGCCTCTGAGACTATCTGTGAGAGCTGCACTGTGCGTTCTTTTAAAAACATATTCGAACATCAATGAGACCCAAGATATACATACACCAGTAGCACTGGTTTGGACATTTGTGTAGTGCTTTCAGAGACGCTTACAAGTGGAAGAAAATCGACAGTGGGGTTCATGTTTCCTCATCAGAGCACAAAACATTCCCCATTGTTAATTCTGAAATTATTTCCATCAGTCAATTAATGTTTGTCCTCCATCCCCCACCTCCTTCCCGCTGTCAATATAGTTGTCAGAAACCAGAAATTCACCATCATTGGGCCTTATCTTATGGCGAGGCATCTGTTGAAAAAAAATATGAAAGAGATTGCGTGAACTCACAATAATGTTTGACAGGCGGCGGAAGTAAGGTACCAGGGGAGTGGGAATGTGACTCAACGGGCATGGTTTCAGATTGCTGTCTTCCGTAATGGCAGGGTTATTTGGCCGATTTCACTTCTACGTGGCTTGGCAATTCCCTTCATTCCCCCTGTTGTTCGTGTCATTCCACTTGACTGGTCTCTTCAGGGCAGAGGAGAGGGGAGGAAATGAAACGGGCCTGCTTTATAATGCCGTTTCTACTCTGCTTCTGTCGCCCCAAAGGAGGAGGGGATCATGAAATAATTTGCTGCTATTGTGTTTGGTTCTTTCTTTTTGTGCCTTTCCCTATTTCACCATTCCTTCCTTTCATTTTCTTCCTTCTGCGCTTGTTTCTCCCTTTGCTTTTTCATTCTTTCTTCCTTTTTTCGATATTTCCGTCTTTCTTCTATCATTTGTCTTTCTTTTGGGGCTTCTTCTTTCCTTTCCTTGTTTATCTCTATCCGCTTCTTAATCTGTAGCTAATTCCACTTCTTGGGCAGCTTGTTGTTCTTCTTCCTCTTCTTCTTCTTGTTCTGGTTCCTCTTGTTGTTGTTGTTGTTCTTCTTCTTCTTCCTCCTCTTCCTCCTTCTCATCCTCCTCCTCTTCCTTCTCCTTTTCCTCCTCCTCCTCCTTTCTCTTCTTCTTCTTCTTCTTCTTCTTCTTCTTCTTCTTTCTTCTTCTTCTCGTTTCCTGCCTTATCCTTCTCATTATACGCTTATTCATTTTCCTACTCCTCTTTCTCCTACTCTTCTTTTCGTGTTCTTCTTCTCTTTACTTTCCTCTTTCCTACTTCTCATTATCCACCCATCCATCGTCACGTCATTCTCCTACTGTTCTGCTCCTCCACCCATCCATCGTCACGTCATTCTCCTACTGATCTGCTCCTCCACCCATCCATCGTCACGTCATTCTCCTACTGTTTTGCTCCTCCACCCATCCATCGTCACGTCATTCTCCTACTGTTTTGCTCCTCCACCCATCCACCGTCACGTCATTCTCCTTCTGGTCTGCTCCTCCACTCATCCATCGCCACGTCATTCTCCTACTGGTCTGTTCCTCCACGCATCCATCGACACATCATTCTCCTACTGTTCTGCTCCTCCACCCATCTATCGTCACGTCATTCTCCTACTGTTTTGCTCCTCCACCCATCCATCGTCACGTCATTCTCCTACTGGTCTGCTCCTCCACCCATCCATCGTCACGTCATTCTCCTACTGATCTGCTCCTCCACCCATCCATCGTCACGTCATTCTCCTACTGATCTGCTCCTCCACCCATCCATCGTCACGTCATTCTCCTACTGGTCTGCTCCTCCACCCATCCATCGTCACGTCATTCTCCTACTGGTCTGCTCCTCCACCCATCCATCGTCACGTCATTCTCCTACTGTCACAGCTCCTTCTCCTGCTTGTATTTCACATCTCTGTTTCCCCCTCCTCTTCATCCTCCTACTCCTCCTTCCTTCGTTCTGTTTTTTCCATTCGCTTGCCGTTGTAAAACAATGGATTACTTTGTCTTACTGGAGTGTTCTGTCTGCAAATCAACGTCTTTGTTCGTACAACTAAATTAAAGAAATGACAAACGTAAAACGGTGAATTTCTAAAGCGGGTTCAACTTCAGCTGTGGACGCGAACAATTATTGCACGATAACGGTTGTCACAAACGAGTACATAAAATAGACGGCCGCTTTTAAAATGCAGCCTCTCTCTCTCCTCTCTCTCTCCTCTCTCTCTCTCTCTCTCTCTCTCTCTCTCTCTCTCTCTCTCTCTCTCTCTCTCTCTCTCTCTTCTTTTCAACCAGCCCCGCAAAAACAAACAAACAGTTGCTGTTCAGTGTTGGAAATGTTCTTGACATCTCTGTTGAAGACTGGCCGTGGACATTATTGATCAACAATCAACGTGTTTACATCAGCAGCACAATGTGTTGGAGCAACGGTTATCATGAATAAAGTATGGTTAGTTTCAAACCGGCGAGAGAAAGTGGGCGGGAATTCAAACAAAGCTAAAAAAAAAAAAAAAAAAAAAAAAAAAAAAGAAAAAATGGCTATTCCGCCGAACGGGAGAAACAAACAAATTACGAAGAAAAAGAAATTAAAAGAAAATTTTCCATTCCGCCTAACGAAAGAAACGCACAATTAACAACACAAACCTAAAAGAAAAATTACAAGTGCCACAAAGAGAGAAACAAACAAGCTACAAGACAAACTCAAAAAAAAAAAAATGACTTTGCCGCCGAACGACATACACAAATTACAAGACAAACTTAAAGGCCCATAGCTGGTTTAAGGTCATGAGGCTATAATTGACACACAGACCATAAGTGATGTCATCAAAAGCGCTAACGTAACGTTCCGACTGACATTTTCAAGTAGTATGTAGCAGACTGTACAGATTTCAGAGAGAGAGGAGAGAGAGAGAGAGAGAGAGAGAGAGAGAGAGAGAGAGAGAGGAGAGATAGGGAATAGTAGTAGGAAGTTAAAGAACCCATAACTATAGATGGAGTGTGTCCCAAGATGTTGTCCGGATTGTATTATTGAAATGTTGAGTCAGTCTAGTACTTCACTTCTTGGATGTACATTACTGTTGGATATATCATATATACACCAAAATTAGAATACACTCCTTCAGGACAGTTATTCCTGTTGGCTATATCACCTCTATACCTAACCTAGGATGACAGTTCCTGGCAGCTATGTGACCCGTACTACAATGCTACGATAGTGTTTCCTTTTGACTATATCACCTCCACTCCTGTTAAACGATAGTAGTCCCTGTTACCCCTACCCCCCGTTCTAGGATAGTCGTTCTTGTTGACTATGTTAGCTCTATACCCATTCAAGGATGGTTGTTCTTGTTGACTATATTACCTCCACCCCCTTTCTAGGGTATCTGTTTCAGTTAGCTCTATTACCTCTACCGTAGTCGACGATAGTTGTCCTTGTTGACTATACCACCTCTGTCCTTACGCCAGGATAGTTGTCCCTGTCGAGTATATCACCTCTACTCGTGTTCTAGGACAGTTGTCCTTGATGCTTTATCACCCGTTCCCCTTTTATAGGATAACTTTCCCTTTTCGCTATATCACTTATCACTTCCACTCCAATTCTAGGACAGTTGTCCCTGTTGGCTGAAATACCTCTGCCTCTGTTCCAGAACAGTTGTCCCTCTTCCCTGTGTCGCCTCTACTCGATAGTTGTCCCTGTTGGCTTTATCACGTCTACGTTTTCCATATCCCCACTTCACTCGAATCTAGGACAGTTGTCCGTGGTAGCTATATCACCTTTACTACTGTCCTAAGGCAGTTGTCTCTGTTGTCCACATCACCTCTACTCCTTTTCTAGGACAGTTTTCAATTTTCCATATCTCAACTTCACTCGAATCTAGGACAGTTGTCCGTGGTAGCTATATCACCTTTACTACTGTCCTAAGACATGTGTCTCTGTTGTCCACATCATCTCTACTCCCTTTCTAGGACAGTTTTCAATTTTCCATATCTCAACTTCACTCGAATCTAGGACAGTTGTCCGTGGTAGCATATAATCTTTATTACTGTCCTAAGACAGTTGTCCCTGTAGTCTACATCACCTCTACTCCTATTCTAGGATAGTTTCCCCTTTTCCGTGTATCACCTCTACTCGATTTCCAGGACAGATGTCCATGTTGGCATTATTACATTTACCTATGTTCTAATTAGGTGTCACTATTAGTTCTTCCCCCCTGCTTTACTTTAGGATAGCCAGGAATCTAGGTTTCTTGAATGGGTATCCTCTACTTTCGAATAGCTTCATGCAGGTATTAACGTCAGATCAGACCGTATCTAATTGCCATAGCTACGGAATCTGAAAGCAAAACGTTGGAAGTACCGCAGATATCTTCTGAATGAAGAATCGCATTGGATGTATCCCTCGTAAGATTGCAGCTTGACAGTTTTGACGTATTAGTTGTTCAATAACTAATCGCCCTCTCAATAAGAAAAATCTGCACAAAACAGCATACTGCCATACCTAGTCGCCCTCTCAATAAGAAAAATCTGCACAAACAGCATACTAACATACCTAATCGCCCTCTCAGTAAGAAAAAGCTACACAAACAGCATACTAACAATATCACACCAAAAAAAAAAAAAAAAAAGGGGGGGGGGGGGGGGGGGGAAGGAACTGGCAAAAGTCATCACACTGCATACACAGGGAAGTGCAAGGTACTCATTCTTTCATTTTCTGTCCACACGACTGCTGGCCTTTCCGCAGTCACATTTAAGAAAAAAAGGCGTATGACACCAGATACGAAGCATGACCTTTAGCTGATTCAGCAGCAGGACAACGGTGAGTGTGTGCAATTACTGAGAAGTGCGGGCAGTGTAGCTTCGAGGCAGCGAAGACAGTGTACGTGTTGGATTTCCTCAAAGTTTTCTGTACGAAAGAGTCTGTCTGCCTTTCTGCCTTCCTTTGAGTGTCTCTGTCTGTCTGCCTGCCTGCCTGCCTGTCTGTCTATCTGTCTGTTGCGCGCGCTCTCTCTCTCTCTCTCTCTCTCTCTCCTCTCTCTCTCTCTCTCTCTCTCTCTCGCGTGTGTGTGTGTGTGTGTATGTGTCTGTATGTCAGTGTGTGTATTAGAGAGAGAGAGAGAGAGAGAGAGAGAGAGAGAGAGAGAGAGAGAGAGAGAGAGAGAGAGAGAGAGAGAATGGAACTGCACGGTGCAGTAGTCGAACGAAAGGACATCAAGAATATATCTCCATTCTGAATGATGGCCCAGTGGCAGAGGCTCAAGTTTGTTGTCCAACGTCGCAAGTTCGAATCTTGCAGAGCCAAGTCCAACACTCACTTCATTATGACTGCCTACCTTAACGTGCTGTAGCAGAGCCAAGTCCAAAACTCACTTCATTATGACTGCCTACCTTAACGTGCTGTAGCAGAGCCAAATCCAACACTCACTTCATTATGACTGCCTACCTTAACGTGCTGTCCCCCTGACGGCCCCAGTACAGACGTCAATAGGTTCTTTTCCATACACTCGTTGGCAAGGTGATTATAATTAGTATTATCATTATGTGTGTGACTGTGTGTGTGTGTGTGTGTGTGTGTGTGTGTGTGTGTGTGTGTGTGTGTGTGTGTGTGTGTGTGTGTGCGTGCGTGCGTGCGTGCGTGTGTGTGTGTGTGTGTGTGTGTGTGTGTGTGTGTGTGTGTGTGTGTGTGTTTTAGTGTTTGGGCATTGGTGCGGGTGAAGTTGTGTAATTCATGCGTGTGTGAATGTGTATTTGTGTGTGTATGTGGTGTGTGTGTGTGTGTGTGTGTGTGGTGTGTGTGTGTGTGTGTGTGTGTGTGTGTGTTAATGTGCGTACGCATGTGTGTGTGTTTTAGTGTTTGGGCATTGGTGCGGGTGAGGTTGTGTTTTTATGTATTGATTTTATAATATATGTAATGTTCTATGTCTTATGGATTTAATGTTTATTTCACATGTGTGTATGTGTGTGTGTGTGTGTGTGTGTGTGTGTGTGTGTGTGTGTGTGTGTGTGTGTGTGTGTGTGTGTGTGTGTGTGTGCGCGTGTGTGTGTGCATGTGTGTGTGGGGGGTGGGGAGGGGTGTGTGAGTGTTGATGTATATACAAATTTATATGATAACACAGGCTTTTATGTAACGATTTATAATGTCTTTTTGTAATGTTTTATGTACTCGTGAAATGATGTGGAGCAGAAGAACAATTTTCGATGGACAATAAAGTTGATTGAATTGAACTGAATGTTATTATTATATTAATTCCTATTATCATGATCATCATGGTAATAATGAAGGTGATGAGAAGGAGGAAGATGACGAGGAAGTTGACGACGACGAGAACAACGATAGAAATAACTACAGTGCTTTTCTCTCTAGGAGTAGAACCGAGCGTCTAAGAACATAAACCTGCACAACGTACAGACGTTGAAGACATCAAGCATGTAAGCTTTTAACACTCATTCCATACACACCATGCACATGTATAGGCCACATGCGCAATTCTCATGAGTAAGAAAGGGATAGGTGGAGGTGGAATTGGACCAGTTGAACTGACTGCTAATCCCCTTAATTATAATCACTGCGGTGGATTAAGTGGAGTGGAGGAGACATTAGGAGGACAGGAGGAAGAAGATCGTTCTCATTCTTCTTAAAGGAACAGTGCTGTTGAGCATCCCCCCAGCCCCACACTGGAGATCACTTCTGGCTGCCTGAGACAGCTCTTTGCTCTCTCATTATGCCCAGTTCCTTTTTCTAACCCCTCTCCCCCCCTTCCCCCACCCCCCGTCTCTCTCTCTCTCTCTCTCTCTCTCTCTCTCTCTCTCTCTCTCTCCTCCTAGTGAGTTCAAGAGGTCACACGAGTGAGGGTTGGTGTCCCATTATGGCACACAACAGGTCGTCTTTTGTACATAGGGCTCTTCTCCCCCCTCTCCACCCCCCCCCCCTTTCACACACACACACTCTCTTGCAGGTTCTTTTTTTTTGCATTGTTTCTCTTTTCTCTCTCTTTTTTTCTTTTTTTTTTTTAATCCTGGTCTCTGTTCAATGTCAATTAATTCTTATGGATGGTCTCTCTGTACTTTTCTTTCTCAAACTCTGAAATTCCCGATACTCAAGAGAAGCCTCTCACCTCTTTCCCTTCTCGTCGATCATGCACTCTTTATCACCACACCTGAGAGGATAACATCGCATTCATACGACATTACACCCATATCACCCACCCACCGCGTTTCCTTATTTGGATTTTTTTTTTTCAGCTGTAATTCTTCTGTAAAACTTATTAACATTTGAGGAAAACCAACTGTGCAACAGTTTGAAAAAGACATCGTTACCTGAACGTATTTGTTCACTCTGCTGAGGGGGTGGTGACATTCTAAATTAAATGAGTTAATAACATACATACAGACAGACAGACAGACAGACACAGGCACAGACAGAAACACACTCTTACACTCACACAAACACAGACAAACAGATATACAGACAGACAGAGAACAGACACACATATACACACATACGCACGCATAGACACACACACACACACACACACACACACACACACACACACACACACACACACACACACACACACGCACGCACGCACGCACGCACGCACACACCACCACACACACACACACACACACACACACACACACACACACACACACACACACACACACATCGACAATTAGTCCCGCGGTGATTGCTTCTCTTTTGCACATTGTACTCACGACAAGATGATTCGCAAAAGAGCGCTGGGATATCTCTATGTGATGTTATATGCATAAGCAAAACACAACGGACTTTGGGCCAGACTGACCAGATGAAAGTTACTACTGTCCGTTCCAAAGAGCCCCTCACTGATTTTGTGCTCAGTATAATGCAAATGACCAATGGCCATTTTGCAAAAAACATGACATCACCAAATGGCCAAATTAGCATTTTTGTTAAAATTTATGAACACAAACCGAAATACTTACCACATATTTTGCTCCAATGAAAGTACAGTGCCATAACATACCAGGTAAAAACAAAAAAAAAAAGAAAAAAAAAGACGTGCCAGTTCTAGCGACACTATAATGTATTGTGACATATGTACCAGTTTCTTGAATCGTCTGCCTATATCGTCCCGACATTTCTACTTGCACCTCACTATAACACACACACACACACACACACACACACACACACACACACACACACACACACACACATTCACACAGACAGACAAACAATCCCAGACAGAGAACAGACAGAAAGATCGGCACACACACACACACACACACACACACACACACACACACACACACACACACACACACACACACACACAATCTCTGTCTCTCTCTCTCTCTCTCTCTCTCTCTCTCTCTCTCTCTCTCTTTCCATCAATACCAACAACAACTATAAAAGAAACGCGTTTAGGTCCCTGAAAATCAAGGTCTTTGCTTAAAATAAAGTGAGAAAGAGTAAGAGTAAGTCCTCCCCATCCCCTTCACGACACACGACAGACAGACAGACAGACAGACACAGACACAGACACAGACACACACACACACACACACACACACACACACACACACACACACACACACACACACACACACACTTCTGAAATGCGTGTGTTCTTTGCAAGGGTAATATCCCTGAGAACGTTACGTTTGTACGTGTTGCTCTTTGGGTCAAAACCTTGTTGGGGAGAGAGACAGAGGAGGTGGTGGTACAGCACCTTAGGGTGAGAGTGAGGTGAACATATAACGCTCCGACTTCATAAAAGGAGAGCTAGAATCACACTTGTTTCGCAGAACATAACTGTATTTGCTAAAAAAAAAATAAGCATAGTGTGAAAGAGTTTGTGAACCTTTTAGCTGTAGACTTTGCTTTAGTTTTCCAAGGCCTCTCTTGTTTGTTTAAGATTATTACAATATCAAAACACGCTCAAGAAAAGTCTCTGTCTGTCTGTCTGTCTGTCTGTCTGTCTGTCTGTCTGTCTGTCTGTCTGTCTGTCTCTCTCTCTCTCTCTCTCTCTCTCTCTCTCTCTCTCTCTCTCTCTCTCTCTCTCTCTCTCGTCTGGGGGAGTTTGCTGCTGTTACGATGCGGCGACGTTGAACTGAATCCAGGACCCCGTACATCCATGAAACAAACGCAACTTGGATCTCAGTCCTCACGTTCTCCTAGTGCTAGTGCACGAGACACACCATCGGATACTTCCCAGAACAGAGATCAGTGCTCTAGAGATGTCTTGTCTATGCTCCATCAGTTGAACCTGAAGTTTGATGCGGTGAGGGATGACATCAGAGGCCTCAGAGACGGTTTTGATATGATGCACGAGGAAATGAAGAACATGAAAGAAGAGTGCACCCATCTGCGAGAAGAAAACGCCGCACTGAGGGAGAGCAACGACCGCCTAGAGAAGAGGATGGAAGAGATGGAGAGGAAGACTGACGACTTGGAATGCAGATCCAAACGGAAGAACGTCATCATCCATGGGCTCCACAAACCAGAGAAGGAGTCGGCAGATGACCTGGAAGCTGCTGTCAGGGAACTCTTCACTGACCGACTGGAGCTGGCCAAGGACGTTCCCTTCGACCGCCTACATCGTTTGAACCAGAGGCCCAACGCTCCGATAATCGGGTGCTGTACCTTCTACAAGGACAAGGTAGAGTTGCTTAGGGCGAGAGGGAAATTGAAAGGCACTAAGATTTTCATTGGGGAGGATTTTTCTTTCAGGGTTAGAGAAATTAGACGGAAACTGTTGCCCCATTTGAAACAAGCAAGGGCAGCCAATAAAAAGGCGTCAATGGTATTTGACCATCTCATCATAGAAGGTACTAAGTTTTTTGTAGACTCAGAGGGCAAGCTGAGAGAAATGAAATAGGACAGTGGCCGCTCTTCTTGTGAAGGTGTTTCTTCTCTGTTTTGTTGTGTGAATAATGTTTTTTCCACATTTGGTTTAGGGGGAGCGTCCAAAACGTTGACACCGGTTGATCAACCAGAGAACATTTGTGAGGCTGACGCTGCACGTGCTTGTATGTTTGAAGCTTGTGACATTGTCAGTGACAGTGAAGAATGTGTGTGAGCGAGCGGGTTACAGGCCGTGCAGCCGTGCAAAAAAGTTCACGGTCGCGCTCTGTGTTAGGTCAAGTTAATACTGATTGTGAAGCACGTGCGTTTTCTATTAAGCGTTTTAAAGTCTTGCAGTGGAATGTCAATGGACTGCTCCCTAAATTAAAACATAAAGATTTCGTTTCTTATGTTCGTTCCTTTGACATCATTTGTTTTGTTGAAACCTTTACAGAGACATTTCAGTCAGATTTATTTGTTGATTATATGATCTTTTGTAAATCTGCTGTTAAATTTTCTAAACATGGTCGTTTTTCTGGTGGAGTTGTGTGCCTTATTAAGAGAATGTATGCTCCATATGTTCGATCTATTGACGTAGATTACTCTAATATTATTGTTTTTCTTATAGACAAAGCTCTATTAGGTACCATGAGAGATATATTGTACATGTGTGCATATGTTCCGCCTGAGGGGTCACCATTTTATTCTTTTTTTTATGTAAACAATGGCATTGGTCTTCTGGAAGAATGCTTAGCAGATTGTTCAGTTGCATTTCATGATGTATACATTGTATTGTCGGGAGATTTCAACAGTCGAACTGCTGATATAAACGTTGATGATTTTTGCAGTGAAAATTTTATTTACTCATTAAAAACAAGCAGTTCGATCAACAATAGGAATTCTCAAGACAAAGTGCTGAATAAATATGGTAAGCTTATGTTGAATTTATGTACTACATTTGATTTACGTATTCTGAATGGTGCATGTAATGGCGACCACTATGGTTGCTACACATACATCTCAGATTCAGGCAGTAGTGTAAATGATTACTTTTTCATGTCAAATGACTTGTTTGCCATATTTGAATCCTTGTGTGAACTCAATATTCATGATATGTTTCATTCAGATATGCCACTTGAATTACACTTAAATTTTTCGGAAGAGCATAGCAGTATGAAATCTCCAGATGTGAAGCAAACATTAAATAGGATAGTCTGGAACAATGATGCAGCGCCAGTGTTTATTAACTCAATGCACTCTGAGGAATCTCGTAGAACATTAGAGCTGGCTGTACATTTAATCGACTATGATATTGACAAAGCTTTGTCTACTTTTAATGATTGTATTAAGCGATGCGCTGAATGCATGAATAAGCAGATCAGCACTGGTGACAATGATAAATCAGATGACTGGTACGATCATGAATGTAAAACAACAAAGAAAAATTTAAGAAAGCTTTACAGAACAGCCCGTCGAACAGGAGATCATGAAGACGAAAATGCTTTTTGTATCGCACGTAGAGAGTATAAGCATCTGTTAAAACGCAAAGAGAACGATTTTCATAAGTCGTTGTTAAATGAATTGTTATCTTCTGTGAATAATCAAAAGCAATTCTGGGAAAATGTAAATAAAATTTCATGTAAAAGAAAACACATTAGTAATGATATCACTCTGGATGACTGGTTTCAACACTTCAAAAATTTACTCGAAAAAGAAAGTGAAGTAGATGATGACGAATTTAATGTTGATGATAATGATTATTATTTTAATCGACCAATTTCAAAAGAGGAAGTTATTTTAGCAATTAGAAAGATTAAAATGAAAAAAGCTGCTGGACCGGATGGAATAATTGGAGAATTGTTAAAAAATGCAGGTGATTGTGTTGCAGATTTCTTTGTCATATTCTTTAATGCTTTGTTTCAGAAAGGTATATTCCCTGACACATGGACAGAAAGTATTGTGTTTCCTCTGTATAAAAAAGGTGATGTCAACAATCCTAACAATTACAGGGGCATTTCGCTATGCAATATTAGTAGTAAAATTTATAGTACAGTTATTAATCATCGTTTGCAAGAGTGGGTTGAAGAAAATAACATTACTGGGGAATATCAAGCAGGATTCAAAAAGAACTATTCGGCTATTGATCACATGTTTACTTTGTTAGCTCTTGTTCAAAAACAGTTCTCTTTCGACAGAAAATTATACGTTGCATTTATTGATTTTGAAAAAGCTTTTGATACTATTAACAGGAAAATTCTTTGGTCAGTTCTAGTAAAAAATGGTATAAGAGGTAATCTATACCATTGCATTAAAAGTATGTATAATAATGTTAAAGTTAAGGTGCGGTGTGGTTATAAATTAACTGATTTTATCATGTGTACTTACGGTGTTAAGCAAGGTGATGTGTGCAGTCCGGTTTTATTTTCTTTGTTTATTAATGAACTTGCCATAGAAATAATTCAAAATGGTAAACATGGTGCAATGTTTACAATCGACTATTTTGAGCTCTTTATCCTACTACTCGCAGATGATGTTGTACTGTTATCAGAGA
Organism: Conus canariensis; assembly: GCA_033310375.1. NCBI lineage: Eukaryota > Metazoa > Mollusca > Gastropoda > Neogastropoda > Conidae > Conus > Conus canariensis. The sequence goes on from CM065720.1 coordinate 25,033,350, forward strand.
CAATGATTGGTTTGCAAACCCAGTTAAATAGTCTGCAACGCGCAGCTTTTTCTCTTGATTTGAAAGTGAATTTAAGTAAGAGCAATATAATTGTGTTCAGAAAAGGTGGTTATTTAGCAGCAAGAGAACATTGGACGTATAACCATGCTGTGATGCCTGTGGTAAATGCTTATAAATACTTGGGTATATTGTTTTCAACAAAACTCAGCTTCACATTAGCATGCAATGACCTGGTAAGTAAAGCAAAGAAAGCTCTGCTTTGTATTATGAGAAAACTTCATGTTTTGAAGAATTCTAGTTTAGATTTGTTGTTGAAGTTATTTGATTCCCAGGTTCAGCCCATTGCTCAGTACGGTGCAGAACTTTGGGGACTAGACGTTGCAGCCTGCCAATGCGAAAAAGTACATCTTTTTGCCTTAAAGAAATTTTTAGGAGTCGAAATGCGAACACCCAATGACCTTGTCTATGGAGAGACCAATAGATATCCTATTTACATAAATTCTGTATTAAGCTGTATTCGATACTGGTTAAAATGAATGATTATAGATTACCACGGAAAGCTTATGTGATGTTATATGACCTAGATGTAAGAGATAAAAGAAACTGGGTGTCAAATATCCGTAGTCAATTATACAAATTTGGATTTGGTTATGTTTGGATGAACCAAGGCGTGCAGAATGATAGATTATTTCTTTGTGAATTTAAAGAGAGATTGATTGCGTGCAGGTGGCAAGAATGGGACGCTCACGTCAAAAATAGCGATAGATTTACCATGTATCGGACATTTTGTACAGTTCACGATGTCAAACTTTATCTGCAAATAGATTTAGGCAAACACTTGAAGTTAATTATGACCAAATTTAGACTTGGAATTTCAGATATTGCACAACACAGGTATCGCTACTGTAAACATACTGGAATGGATCTGACTTGTCCACTTTGCAATGATGGAAAAGAGGACGAACTGCATTTTGTTTTATGCTGCTGCAAGTTATCTAGTCTAAGAGCGCAATATATACCAGTTAAGTTTTTCAGGGATCCCTGTCAGTTTCGGTTAAGTCTGCTTATGGCATCTCAAAATGAAATGTTTTCACTCTTGTCATGCCACTTCTCAATCCCTCACACCTCTCCACCAAAGACATATATACTTCAACTATTTATTACAACGATTATCACATTTACATACACCAACCACACAGAGCGGACCGAACATGTACAAATAAACATACATCTGATCTTTTATGGATTTCCTCTTCTTCCCCTGTTTTTCTTACGTCGTACGTTGATGCTTCAATTGAACTGCACCGGCGATGTTGATGAACAGTCAAGAAATAAAAGGTATGAATATGCTGCTTCAAAAAAAAGTCCATAGAATATTGAACACAGTCTTGACATTGGTTGTTGATCTTCGACGGCCACACAGTACTTTGCAGAACGCCTCGTTGAATATCCTTGTCTTTTCTTGGCTGTACGTCGATGTCTTATTTGTGTTGCACAGACGTCGACGATGATTGAAAGTGGTCAATAAATAAAGATATGAATACTTCCGTCCGTGGAACATCGAGCAGAGTCTTGACATTGGTTATTGATCTCGACTGTCTTGACATTGTTATTGATCACTGACTGTCTTGACATGGTTATTGATCTCTGACTGTCTGCACACGCTTCACACAACTCCTTGATGAATATCCTTTTCTTTTGCAATGTGGAAATGAAGATGTTGACTCCGGACTTCATGAAGGTAGATAATGAGAAAGGGGAATCTAATAACAAAGCCCGCGGCGTCCGATTATTACTGCCCGATTGGTCCGCTGTCTTCAGAGAAAATGAATCCATTAGGTCTGACGCTTGTGTACTCCTACTCTCTTAGCGACGGATCCACAACTACAAGATTAATCTAGCACTTGGGCCATATTCTTAGATACATTTCATACGAAGAAATGATTTTTATTCATTTGAAAAGTTGATGAATGAACTTTAAACAGCTAATTATATTTTTGTAATAGAGGACTATTTCTTTGGATACGAATATGGTCTGGCTGCTGGCTGCTTGACGTAATGACGTCAAACTTGCATTTGAAAACAAAATAATGGCAGTGACGAAAAGTTTGTGACAGTGTGTGTGTGTGTGTGTGTGTGTGTGTGTGTGGTGTGTGTGTGTGTGTGTGTGTGTTTGTGTGTGTGTGCGTGTGTGTGTGTGTGTGTGTGTGTGTGTGTGTGTGTGTGTGTGTGTGTGTGTGCTCGCGTGCATGCATATGAATTGTGTGTGTGTGTATGTGTGTGTGTGTGTGTGTGTGTGTGTGTGTGTGTGTGTGTGTGTGATGTGTGTGTGTGTGTGTGTGTGTGTGTGTGTGTGTGTGTGTGTGTGTGTGTAATAAACTAATAAATTCCCAAGGATACGTACCGAGCACCATTCAGCAACTTACAGAGCAGCTTGGTGTTGCAATGACTGCAAGAAATATCAATTATAAACAAAGCTTGCTCTTACGTCTTAGATTGAAGAAATCTTGAAGAAATTTATCTTACCAGGAGTTATATGTTAGTGAGTTTCCTCCCCATTGGAGACTATAAGCTTGCTGAAGGCTCATTTTGAGAAGCATTATTATTCCCCATTCACCCACTCAAGCACATACTGTTAGTTAGGCAGAATATCTCCCACTACAGATATGAATGCTTATCTCCCCTTATTTCTTCAATCTAAGACATAAGAGCAAGCTTTGTTTATAATTGAAATTTCTTGCAGTCATTGCAACACCAAGCTGCTCTGTAAGTTGCTGGAATGGTGCTCGGTACTTATCCTTGGAATTTATTAGTTTATTGTAATTTAGTCCCTTGTGGATTCATTCCAAGAACTGGCCCTCAACACTTGTGTCTTAAGAGGTTATCTTTTTAAATGTTCTACTTTTCACAAGAAAGTGTAGCTTGTTTTGCTCTTTCATGATTTTCTTTTGCTTCTTAGGTGGCACCTTTGGGTGTTTTTTTTTTTTTTTGAAAACTCAACAAAATACTCGGTATTGCACACCAGCCTTTTTCTGGGATAACATTCTTTTTAAAACTGAAAAGGCAGTGGAGTCAAGTTACCACTTTCCGCGGTCACTGAGGAGAAACAATCAGGTTTCGAAATATCGGTATCTGACCAGGAGTTATATGTTAGTGAGTTTCCTCCCCATTGGAGACTATAAGCTTGCTGAAGGCTCATTTTGAGAAGCATTTATTATTCCCCATTCACCCACTCAAGCACATACTGTTAGTTAGGCAGAATTATCTACCACTTCAGATATGCATGCTTATCTCCCCTTATTTCTTCAATCTAAGACATAAGAGCAAGCTTTGTTTATAATTGTATATATATATATATATATATATATATATATATATATATATAAGAACTGGCCCTCAGCACTTGTGTCTTAAGAGGTTATCTTTTTATATGTTCTACTTTTCACTAGAAAATGTAGCTTGTTTTGCTGTTCCTTGATTTTCTTTTGCTTCTTAGGTGGCACCTTTGGTTGGTTTTTTGAAACTCAACAAACATACTACGGTATTGCACACCAGCCTTTTTCTGGGATAGCATTCTTCTTAAAACAGAAAAGGCAGAGGTGTCAAATTACCACTTTCCGCGGTCACTGAGGAGAAACAATCAGGTTTTGAAATAGTGGTATCTGACCAGGAGTTATATGTTAGTGAGTGTCCTCCCTATTGGAGATTGTCTCCCCCTTGGAGACTATAAGCTTGCTGAAGGCTCATTTTGAGAAGCATTTATTATTCCTTATTCATCCACTCAAGCACATACTGTTAGTTAGGCAGAATTATCTACCACTACAGATATGAATGCTTATCTTCCCCCTATTATATCTTCAATCTAAGACATAAGAGCAAGCTTTGTTTATAATTGAATATTTCTTGCAGTCATTGCAGCACGAAGCTGCTCTGTAAGTTGCTGGAATGGTGCTCGGTTACTTATCCTTGGAATTTATTAGTTTATATATATATCTATATATATATCTATATATATATATATATATATGTGTGTGTGTGTGTGTGTGTGTGTGTATCGAATGTGAGTGTGTTAACACACATCCATGGAA
>CM065720.1:25042437-25052437 GCA_033310375.1 Conus canariensis
GTCGAAAAATATTTCAAACGCTGCTTGCCGGTTCGTAATACTGGCTATGGTCGACATCATGGACGTAGAATAGCGCCATACTCGTTGGAAGGAGGAAAGAGCACGTAGCTGCTGCCGCGGCATCCAGAATTCATTCCAACTAAATGGGGCAATACTGAAAAGCCATTTTCAGAGATATAGAAGTTCCCGTCCCCCCCCCCCCCCCCCCCTTACTTCCAACTCCTTTCTTCTGCTCTCTCATCCTCTCCCTCCTCCCTTCTGTTCCTCCTCCCCCCCCCCCTTTGCTCCCTCCCTCACCAACACTGTTCCTTGCTCCAGAAATCAATAAATAAGGAATACCAGAATGATCTCATTCGCACTGACCACGTGAAAGGAGGAGATTATCGCAAACTGCAGAACGATGATTTTGAAACTTTGACATTCACTGTCCAGTATTAAAGCACAGCGCCAGATGGGGAGAGAGGAGAGAGGGGTGCGGAAAACAAAGGAGAAGGAAGGCTGAAGAAGGGGTAGGTGGGGTGGACGAGATGGGGAGAGAGGAGAGAGGGTGCGGAAAACAAAGGAGAAGGAAGGCTGAAGAAGGGGTAGGTGGGGTGGACGAGATGGGGAGAGAGGAGAGAGGGGTGCGGAAAACAAAGGAGAAGGAACGCTGAAGAAGGGGTAGGTGGGGTGGACGAGATGGGGAGAGAGGAGAGAGGGTACAGAACAAAGGAGAAGGAACGCTGAAGAAGGGTAGGTGGGTGGACGGATGGAAGAGAAGGGGAGACGAAGTGGTGGAGAGAGGAGAGGAGGGTGCGGAGAAGGAACGCTGAAGAAGGGGTAGGTGGGGTGGACGAGATGGGGAGAGAGGAGAGGGGTGCGGAGAAGGAACGCTGAAGAAGGGGTAGGTGGGGTGGACGAGATGGGGAGAGAGGAGAGGGGTCGGAGAAGGAACGCTGAAGAAGGGGTAGGTGGGTGGACGAGATGGGGAGAGAGGAGAGGGGTACGGAGAAGGAACGCTGAAGAAGGGGTAGGTGGGGTGGACGAGATGGGAGAGGAGAGAGGGGTGACGAGAAGGAACGCTGAAGAAGGGTAGGTGGGTGGACGAGATGGGAGAGAGAGAGAGGGTGCGGAACAAAGCAGAAGGAACGCTGAAGAAGGGGTAGGTGGGGTGGACGAGATGGGGAGAGAGAGAGAGGGGTGCGGAACAAAGAGAAGGAACGCTGAAGAAGGGGTAGGTGGGGTGGACGAGATGGGGAGAGAGGAGAGGGGTGCGGGAGAAGGAACGCTGAAGAAGGGGTAGGTGGGGTGGACGAGATGGGGAGAGAGGAGAGGGGTGCGAACAAGAGAAGGAACGCTGAAGAAGGGGTAGGTGGGGTGGACGAGATGGGGAGAGAGGAGAGGGTACAGAACAAAGGAGAAGGAACGCTGAAGAAGGGGTAGGTGGGGTGGACGAGATGGGGAGAGAGGAGAGAGGTACAGAACAAAGGAGAAGGAACGCTGAAGAAGGGGTAGGTGGGGTGGACGAGATGGGGAGAGAGGAGAGAGGGTCGAACAAGAGAAGGAACGCTGAAGAAGGGGTAGGTGGGTGGACGAGATGGGAGAGAGGAGAGGGGTGCGGAGAAGGAACGCTGAAGAAGGGGTAGGTGGGGTGGACGAAGTATAAAATAATGTCGCTTCTGACGTACTTTGAAGAAGAACAGTGCAGGTGCGAGGGTGCGTGAGTGCGTGCGTGCGTGCGTGCATGCGTGCGTGCGTGTGGTGTGTGTGTGTTGGTGTTGTGTGTGTGTGTGTGGTGTGTGCGTGCTGCGTGCGTGCGTGTGCGCGCGCGCGCGTGTGTGTGTGTGTGTGTGTGTTTGAGAGAGAGAGAGAGAGAAGAGAAGAGAAGAAGAGAGAGAGAGACAGAGAAGAGAGAGAGAGAACGTTTTGCATCTCCTTTCCGACATCGCAGTCATCACCAGATATGAAGGGATATGTGATCGGCGGCGGTCTGTAATTGTCATGTCCCTTCTGGCTATAGCTGTCTTCTTGCTGTGGTATTAACCACGCCTCTCTCTCTGTGTGCGCCTCGCTAGCTCGGTTAGTTTCACTGACAACGCCCTTTCCGAATCCGCTAGGCGTATGACACAGCCAGAAGCTCTTTTGAAGCACGTTTATTCATGGAGCCGTGTCTTATAGTCTGTGGCTTTTATTAGCGCTGTCTGTATAGTGCGCTGGACCTCAGCCTCAAAAGCGTTTCGTCTTCAGGTTTTTCTTTAGAGGACGCCACGCCCACCCTTGAAGAAAGTAGAGATGCTAGTGTCTGCTTACATGCACCTAAGATATTGTTGTTGTTGTTGTTGTTGTTGTTGTTTGCTGTTGTTGTTATTTTTACTGTGGCTGTTTTTCTTCTAATGGTATTGGTATTCCTCATCATCATTTTCGCTGTCGTCGTTGGCTTCATGTTAACAAACTCTTCTTTATAGTTATTTTGAGTTAGACAAACCAAGTCTTCTCGGTCACATGATGTGAATCATGTTCAGCAGATATTTAAAGCTGGTCCGTATATTCCAAAATCGAAAGGGCTGTGCCAGTCTTGAATAAATATTAATTTGTAATTGTTCATTTTTCCAGTTGTTGTTGCTCTTGTAGGTGTGTCCAGCACGTGATATATAGGCAAGCTTGGAACATCCTTTTTTTGCGGATGTTGCTCTGTGTGTTCTGTGTGCTCTGTGTTGTCATTTTTGCTAGGCGATTTGGTGCCGTAAGCTGCATTCGTTTAGAGTTATAGGCGTATATTCATTTCATCATGGGAGCAAGGGTTACCCTACTTGTTTGTTATTTACTGTTTACTGTTCCCTGCCTCATTTCAGATTTCCGTTCTTTTCATAAGAGGCCAAGGCATCATTCCGGCTGGAGAGAAAGACACCTGTCTCAGAAATGCATCCGGGTGATGAAAGAAACTTGACAATAACTATGTTTTTAGTATCCTCCGTAGAACTCAAACCATAATCCTCTTGCAAGCTTGAGCTGTGTCGTCAGCCTGTTAATGCTTTTGGGCTCCCTCCTCCCTCCACTACCCTCTCCCGCCCTCAATGTAGTCGTCACGGACCTAGGAATCTCCCCATCACTGGTCCTAAATCCTATTTTGTAATCTTAATATCTGTAAGTTAAAAAAAAAGGAAACAGGTTGTATGAATTCACAATGAAGTTTGAAAGCGGCGGAAGCAAGGCACGAGGGCGGCGGTGGAGACCCCCGATACATGGGTGTAGCTTCAAATGACTGTTTTCTGCAACGGGAGGGCTTTTTCGCCAATGTCACTTCCATGTGGCTCGGCATTTCCTTTTCATCCCCCCTTTCGTTGGATTCACTACACCTCACTGGCCTGTCTGGGGCAAAGGGGAGGAGAGGGAATGCAAAGAGCCTGGTTTATAATGCCGCTTCTTCTCTGCTTCCCTTGCTACATGAGGAAAGAATAATGGAAGGATTTGCTGCTGTTGTGTTTGGTTCTTACTTTGTTTCTTCCTCTCTTTGCCCTTCCCTTCCTTTCATTGCCTTTGTTCTGTGTGTGTGTGTGTGTGTGTGTGTGTGTGTGTGTGTGTGTGTGTGTGTGTGTGTGTGTGTGTGTGTGTGTGTGTTTCTCCCCATCTTTCAATTTTTTTCTTTCTTCATACCCATTTTTTCGTTCTTTATCTCTCTGTTTTCTGCTTCTTTCCTTTTTTTTTTCTTTTTGTTGTTGTTGTTGTTGTTGTTGTTGTTGTTGCAGTCTTGCTGTTCCTGTTTCTTTCCCCATCATCTTTATCTGCTTCCAGCCTTTATCTGATTCACCTTCCTTTGGCTTCTTGTGTTTGTTCTAATGCTTGTTCATTCTCTATATGACATTCTATCTCTTCTTCCCTTCTTCTTCTTTTCCGTCTTCTCTTCCTCCTTGTCCTGTCTTGGTATTCCCGGTCTCCTCCTGCTCTTCATCTTTTCATTGTTCTTTTTCCTAGTCCCTCTTTCTATTCATTCTACCACTCCGTCAATCATTTGTCTTTCCGCTCTTCTTCTGCTACTTTCCTTCTCTTTGTTCTCCTTCTACACCATTCTCCTTCTCCTCTTCATCCATCTTCTTGTTCGTTTTTTTTCGTTTCTTCCTCCAAGCTGTTTGCCATTGTATAAAGTTGGACAAACTTTGTCTCACTGAAGTGTTTTGTATGCAAACCTACGCCTTGAATTTTACAAGTGAAAAAGAAAACACACAAAAAACCAACAAATATAGAACGGTTCCTTAAAAAAAAGGAAAATATGGCTGTGGAAACCAAAAACAAGTGCAGAACAAAATATGTTACAAAAGATTATTGACAATTAATGGACCTCAGAAAAACGATGCATCTACCTGGCTACCACTCTCAACCACTCCCACAGCTACAAACATAAATATTTGCTGCTATATATGTAATTGTTAACACTTATATGAAACACTACAAGTCTATGTTAAAGACTTGCAGTGAAAAAATCTGATTAACAATCAGTGTATTTTATCACCAGCGCTGTTAGAGGTGACAGCGATGACAGTAAATAAATTCGCATCAGATAGTAAATAAATTCGCATCAGATAAACCATACCTTTCTTTACTCTAAATGGCTATGATAGTAAAGACACAACAAAAGATTAAAGTAATCAAACTGCAAACAAAACGGCTTGACCTACAATGTAAGATGGTGAGGTGCCCACTTTATATGTATATATAGGAGAGAGAGAGAGAGAGAGAGAGAGAGAGACAGACAGACAGACAGACAGACAGACAGACAGAGACAGAGACAGAGACAGACAGACAGACAGACAGACAGATAGACAGACAGACAGAGACAGAGACAGACAGACAGACAGACAGAGACAGAGACAGACAGACAGACAGATAGACAGACAGAGAGAGCCTGCTGGCTATATCACCTCTTCCCCCATCCTAGGATAGTTGTTCCTGTCGTCTATGTTATCTAGAACCTTCCCCAGCATAGCTGTGTGAGTGGGGATATCACTTCTATCCTCCATTCTAGAACACTTGTCCCTCTCAGCTACGTCATTTCTACCCTTATTCCAAGATAGTTCTTCCTGGTGGGTTTATCGCTTCTATCCTCTTTCAAAGACAGCTGTGCTGTTGGCTTTAGGACCACGACCTGATTCTAGGATAGTCAGGGTTCTAGGATTCTTGAATGGGTATTTTCGTCTTTTGTGTCACCAGACTCGTATGGTACTGAAACTGAATTTGATTGTAAGTGATTGCAATAGCCACAGAGTCTGGTACCAGAACATTGGAAAGTGCTGAAGATTAGCAATGTCTTCTGAATGGAGGATTGAAGTGCATTCATTCATCGTAAGATTACAGGTTGACGATGTTGACGAGTCAGTCATTAAATACCCCGAGCCCCTCTGATTAAAAAAAAAGTCTAAGGACACAGAAAATCAACAAACTTTCAACCAATGAAAAGAAGATGAACGTGAACGCAGATCGGTGTTTCTTATACACAGGAATGTCTGAGGTACACATTTCGTTTTTTTTTTTTCTCCAGACAATGAATAGCTTGCCTTTCGGCAATCGAAGTGAGAGAAAGTGTACGACATAAAATACGCAGCATGACATTTGTCTGAATCAACTCAAGGCCGTCTATAACCGAGAGCAATCTTTGTGTTGTGCAGATAGTGTAGCTTCGACGCAGTGAAGACAGTGTAGAATTCCTTCGAAATTTTCCGTTTGTAGGAGTGTCTGTCTGTTCGCTTGTCTGATTTTCAGTGTGTCTGTCTGTATATTTGTCAGTTTGTCTGTCGGTTTCTCTCTTTGTGTCTCTCTGTGTCCGTCTTTAGCATCCTCTGTCTGCTTGTCTCTCGACGACGACGACGACGATGATGATAATGATGATGATGATAGGTGATGATGGTAGAGATGACCACATTAGTTTTTCTGTTCTCTTTCTGAGGGGAACCAAACGCCTTAGAACATAAACTACACAACACACAGATGTTTAATACACTATATGGCATTAGAACAGCGTTGGCGCCATGTGACATTGCTTTTTTTTTTCAATTGGATACACTCCAGACACATATATAAGTTGCACGCGCACCCGAATGAATAGTACTCTCCCATTCAGGGAAGGAAAGGATGGTGGGGTGAGAAATTCAGCCGGTTTATCTAATAATGAATTCCATTCATTGCAATCACTGTCATCGGTGGAGTGGAGAAGACAGTAAGACGACTGGAGGAAGAAGATCGTTCTCTTTCTTCTTAAAGGACAGCGCTGTTGAGCATCCCCCCAGCCCCACACTGGAGATCACTTCTGGCTGCCGGAGACAGCTCTCTGCTCCCTCATTATGCCCAGCTCCTATTTCTGCCCACCCCTCACCCCCATTCCCTGCCCCCACCATCTCCCTCACTTCTACTGAGTTCAAGAGGTCACACGAGTGAGGCTTGGTGTCCCACTAAGACACACAAAAGGTCGTCTTTTGTACATAGGGTTCTTCTTCCCCAGCCCCCTTCGCGCGCGCGCACACACACACACACACACACACACACACACACACACACACACACACACACACACACACACACACACACACACACACTCATCATCTCTCTCTCTCTCTCTCTCTCTCTCTCTCTCTCTCTCGTGTGGATTCTTCATTTTACATTGTTCCCTTTTCCTTTCTCTTTTTCTTTTGGTCCTAGACCCCGTTCATTGTCAATTGTTTCTTACAGATGGTCTCACTGTACTTTTTTTCATAATTCCTGAAATTCCTGAAACTCCCCCTCCTACCTCTCCTCGATCACCCACCCCTACCACCACCCTGAAGGTTCCACATCCTACACACACTACCCACCTTCCTTTCTCAGGATTTTTTTTTTCAATGTCAGTACATCTGTCGTTATGTAATAGCATGGCACTCCACAATATTACTGCGGTTGCAGAGTAAGTCTGGCATCAGATTTTAATCTTCAGATGGGCGGAGCCCTCACGTGTCCGGGAATCAGTCATACATAAATATGAGTTCATTTCTGTGGGAAAAATAGATACCTCTTATAGAGATGATATTATAGTGTGCAATATCTTTCTCTTTTGACCCGATTATTGTGATACGAAATTCGTGTCAGATGGAGGTAATAAAAGAAAGATTTATCAGTTTCTTTTACTGGTTTTTTTTTTTTTTTTTTTTTTTTTTTGACAGCTGCTACCGTGTAAGATTTTTCTGCAAAAAACTAGAGATCCACCTGGTTTTGTCCTAAGTCCAGAATTCAGCAGTCTTTTGAATGGCAGGTCTTACGTCTTGTTGGTGGTAATAGTATCATTCCAATGCCAGTGTGAAAGTGAACTGCTGTTCACAGTAAGACAGTTTGAATTCAACACGGGAAAAAAAAACATTTCGTAAAGGATATAAAGGTGTTTCTAGAGATGAAAACTGGGCGTCTTGTGAAAAAAAAACCCCACCAAAAAACGTTTAGGCAGACAGTGTTTTTTGCTATCTGGTGAACGTGCCAATGTGTAGGTCGTGAGCACATACTTATTTTCGTATTCAACATCAATAACTTGTTACATTTCAACAAAAATTGGTATTCAGACTTGGGAAATCAAGAACAAAAAGTAGGTTTTATTCCTACAGCATGTTTCAATCTGAAAATAATGTATAACGTTTTTCGTAAATAAATGGCATGGAACCAAAATTATGCTCGATTTACCCAAAGAACGGTTTTGTTTTAATGTAACAAAAAGATCTAACTGAGTCTTTCTACAGATTTACTTTAGTTTCTGTAAACTACCATTTCTGATGATGATATTCGGCTTATTTTCTCTGTAAAGTTTATATAACAAAAAGAAAAAAAGAAAAGAAAAGTGCGCATCGTTCGAAAAACACGTCATTCGGTGAAAAGATTTTAGTCTGCTTTTACAAGAAGTCAATATCACTCTAAACTGAGTGGCTACATCCATTTAAGAAGTTTAGAGTATTAGGTACATAACGGTTGCTCATGATGAGATTTCTTAGGTTTTCTTGAGTTGTTGCTCCGTTACAAATAAGGAAGCGAACACAACAAAGAAACATTGGTAAGCCTTAATCACAGTGATTACATGAAAGTGTTATAGCGGCGGTTATCGGGCATCAGATAACGTCATTATTTATTTATCGCGAAGAACATTTCTTTTGCGTGGGTTGTTTTATATGATCTATATTTCATTATTTATCTATTCGTTTACCTATTTGTTTGTTTATTTTATTCATTTATGTATCTATTTAATTGTATCATTTATTTATATACTTATTTACTTATTAATTTCATTTTTTGTTTGCTTGTTTCTTTCATACTTTTTTTTTTATCATCATTTCCATTTCTTTGTTGTTGTTAAACAATGGATAATTCTGCATCTTACTCTTTTTACACTGTTGATATAAGGATGGGCGACCTAGGTCATAAAGACCTGATGGTCAATAACAATTCAGCCTTAAGGGTCAGTGTTAGCTCCCCTCTCTCTCTCTCTCTTACCCTTCCCCTTTCGCACTCCCTCTCCCTACTTCCTTCCCTCCCTCCCTCCCTCCCTCCTCCGTCTCTTTCAAAGACACATCTGCCTCCCCTCCCCCTTCCCCCGCTAGTCTTGGAGTCATGCAGACTGTGCTCACAGCAAAATAGTCTGGAAAAAAACCACAGGAACATTTCTGTGATGAGCTATGCACAGAAGCGAAACGTAACAAGCTGACCATCGAATTCTTATACTGTCTAAGCCTAAGAGTCCATGAATGATTTTGCGGTCAGTATAGATGACCAGTCGACAGTTTGGCCGCTCTGTAACCCTGTTTGCAAGAACAGGCAGAATATGATGTTTGTCACATATGTGCGCTGCCACCTTACCTAGCACACATTAATCTGTGTTCAAGCCAAAGTACAGTGACGAAAGGTACCACAATAGCCTGATGCACCGCACTTAGAGATCCACTTAACTACTGTGACAAACAGACCGGATACTAAAGATGTCCTCCCAGTTCCTCCCTACTCCTCTGTTCGCCACCCCCCACCCCCACCCCCCACTCCCACCCCCCACCCCGACCCCAAACATACACACATGCGCACAAACACATACACACACATGCATACACACACACACACACACACACACACACACACACACACACGCACGCACACAAGCGCGCGCACGCATGCGCACACAGACGGACTCAAAAACAAATATTCTGTGTGTGTGTGTGTGTGTGTGGGGGGGGGGGTCCCTCTGTGTGTGTGTGTGTGTGTGTGTGTGTGTGTGTGTGTGTGTGTGTGTGTGTGTGTGTTGTGTGTGTGGGTCTCTCTCTCTCTCTCTCTCTCTCTCTCTCTCTCTCTCTCTCTCTCTCTCTCCTCTCTCTCTCTCTCTCTTTTATGTACAACATGAATGTGCTTCACAGCACCAGAGAGTGAAATGTTAAAAAGGGAAAGACAGAAAGAGAGAAAGAAATGTAAAATATTCTTGAATATTTGAGACAAAAATACAAAACACCTCACTGTTGCGCAAAACCAGAGTTCTGACACGAAGTTATTAACCTTTCAGATGTGTCTGAGAGAGAGAGAGAGAGAGAGAGAGAGAGAGAGAGAGAGAGAGAGAGAGAGAGAGAGAGAAAAGAGATTATTTATTTATTAACCTTTCAGATGTGTATGAGAGAGACACTTTGACACTTTGACACCTCGATATTTTATTGTCATTACCAAAGAGGTCTTTTGACAAGGGGGGAGGGGGTAACAGAACAATAACATTTCCTCTTCCTTTCCTGCAAACAAATGGTACACATTTATTCCCAGTGTGTATCAAATCAAAGGTTAACAAAAACAAATAAAATCGTAACATTTCCTTATGTCCTCACGCACAGGAGTAATGCAGTAATGTTTTAAAAAAAAATCGTAAGACTGACTCGACCATCCACTTAATCAAATAATGACATTGTATCTTACTGATCTCTTCCACATTATCTCTCATAATGCATTATCTTAAACTTCATTATCCTTCCTCTGTCTAATTTTCAATGCTTCC
>CM065720.1:25057437-25067437 GCA_033310375.1 Conus canariensis
TGTGAATAGAAAAGAATTAAACGTAAACATTTGTTGTGGACTGTTGTTGCGTGCGTCGACAGGTACGAGGGCAACCTTGCGAAATTCCTAGACCAACTTGACAGTGTATGCCTTCATTCTATGTTACAGGGGTGGTTTATGAGGTCAGTATCTATATGATGACCTCAAAGGTAGATCTTCACCCTATGTTACAGGGTGGTTTCTAAGGTCAGTATCTACATCATGACCTCGTAGGTAGATCTTCATCCTATGTTACAGGGGGTTTATAAGGTCAGTATCTACATGATGACTTTGTAGGTAGATCTTCATCCTATGTTACAGGGTGGTTTATAAGGTCAGTATCTACATGATGACTTTGTAGGTAGATCTTCATCCTATGTTACAGGGTGGTTTATAAGGTCAGTATCTACATGATGACTTTGTAGGTAGATCTTCATCCTGTGTTACAGGGTGGGTTATAAGGTCAGTATCTACATGATGACTTTGTAGGTAGATCTTCATCCTATGTTACAGGTGGTTTATAAGGTCAGTATCTACATTATGACCTCGTAGGTAGATCTTCACCCTATGTTACAGGTGGTTTATAAGATCAGTGTGGGTACATATTCATATTGTGTTATAAGATAGTTTGTAGGGTCAGTATCTAGATGGTGACATTCTGGTAGATCTTCATCCTGTATTACAGCGCGATTTCAAGGGTTAATATGAAAGAGTGGTGACATTGTGGATAGAACTGCATTCTGTCTACAGGGTCGTCTGTAGGATCAGTATCCACATAGTGGCACTGTAGATCAATAGAACTTTACCGAATTCAACAGGTGAATCACATTTGAGACTCCTAGGTGAGAAACTGACCGTATACATAGCCCCATCCCCCTATAAACAGCTTTTGCGAAAACAAAAATTTCACAGACCTAGAATGGGTAATGCAATTGTATTTTCAGGAATTAGTTAAGCTCGCATGTTTTGCATCTCCCTTCCGACCTCGTTGTCCATCATCAGACATGCACACGTTCGTGATCAGAGGCAGTCTTTCACTGTTTCTTCCGTACTCGCCTAGGGAGAGGCTTCGTGCTGCGGTGGTAACCATGCCCCTGTCTATCCATCACGCTTCTCCAGGTAAACAGAACGTGCTTCCCCAATCCGCAGGCGTATCACATTGCCAGAAGCTCTTTTGAAGCCCGTTCGTTCATGGACCTGTGTGCTGTAATCCCTGGCCTTCATTAGCCCCGTCTGTATCGCCTGTTGGACCTGTGTGCTGTAATCCCTGGCTTTCATTAGCACGTCTGTATCGCCTGTTGGACCTCAGGATATCAAAGGCGTTCTGTCATTAGGTCTTCCCTTTCTCCCTCTTGTTTGCCCATCCCCGAAGAAATTAGATGGCAGGAGTCTATTTATGGATACCTAAAATAGTGTTGTTTAGTTGTCGTCGTTGTCGTCGTTTTTATTGTTGTTAGTGTTGTTGTCGTCGTCGTTGTTGTTGTCGTCATCATTGTTGTTGTTGCTATTGTTGTTTTGTTTTGTTGTTTGTTGTTGTTTCTTCTTCTTCTTCTTCTTCTTCTCTGTGTGTGTTCCCCATATTCATGTTTGTTGTCGTCGTAGTTCTCACCTTAACAAACTTTTCGTTAGTTCTCTCTTTTCTCAAGATTGACACATCAGTCTTGTCACGTAAAACATACCAAGTATTTTCAGGGGGAAATTGGAAGCTCGTCTTATCTGATGTGTTGAAGAATTTCACCTCATGTATTTTGCCATCTTTCCATTCCTCTACCCGATCAGTTCACTTTCTTTCTTCTTTTCTTTTCTTTTTCTCTATATGTTTCATATCTGTCTTCATTGCTACCTGTTTATTGGCACATTCTAGGACTCGTTCAGGAAGTCTTATGCACTGAAACACTTTTTCTGTTTCTTTCCTGTTCTTTTTTCATCTATTTTTATCTTTCGACTTCAAAAAATCCCATCATTGAACATATAAGAGAGAGAGAGAGAGAGAGAGAGAGGAGAGAGGAGAGAGAAGAAGAGTCACACACACACACACACAACACACAACACACACACACACACACAAACCAATATATATATATATTAATATATATTTTAATATATAATTAAATTCCAAGGATAAGTACCGAACACCATTCCAGATTTGTCTCCCCCTTGGAGACTATAAGCTTGCTGAAGGCTCATTTTGAAAGCATTTATTTCATTTTCCCCTATTCCCCATCTCAAGCAACATAGTTAGTTGTTAAAAGGAATTTCTACCACTACAGATATGAATGCTTATCAGCCCTATTTCTCAATCTAAACTATAAGCAAGCTTGTTATAAAAGGAGATTGTCTACCCCTTGGAGACAAAAACTTGCTAAGCTCATTTTGAGAAGCACTATTTTTTTATCCCCATTCAACACTCAAGACATACTGTTAGTTAGCAGAATTATACCACTACAGATATAATGCTTATGCTCCCTTTTCCCCCCCCCTACTTTCTTCAATCTTAGACAAAGAGACTTGTTTATAATAAAAAAAAAAAAAAAAATATTTATAAATTCTTACATATAATGTTAAAATATAATTTTTAAAATGAAGTGTAAATCTACCTTTTTCTAGCGTTGCTATCTTCAGGATTCTTTAGGGAGAGCCAACGATCTTTTATGTTGCGTAGGACTTGATTTCAACTCGTTGTTCATGGCGGATCTCTTTTCTGCACGTGCGGCCTGGTTCTTATTGGGGCTGTTCAGTGGAATGTTGCACCAATGTTTCCACTTGTGCCTGCAATTGTTTCAATTTCTACTTTTGTGTCAGAGTGCAAGTGTGGTTTGCATAATATTAACCTTTTTCTGTGGGACATAGATTGCATCTTATTGAAATATTGTGTATGGTGATTCTTTTATGATTTTCCATGATAGTTTTGTCTTTTTTATTTTCTTCATTTCCAAATGTATTTGCTCAGCTCTGTTTGATTTTTGATTTTTCATTTTTGAATACTGTTTGTGGTTTGCGTATCTAGTTTTGAAAGTGCTTTTAGTAATTTCCTACATAGTTTCTCTTCATTTTCTGATGTTACCGTACTTGGTATACAAGTTGGCTGTGAAGACATTTATTGCTCAGGGGCACTGTCTTATTTTAGTGCAACCACCTACATTGACAAAGAAAACAAATGTGAGAAAGAATTCTTAAGATCTTGGCAACATCATTCCCAAAGAACACAAACTGTCCAAAATATGTTCAACAAAAACACCATTAAACTGTCATACATCATGTATCCCCACTCTAAAAACATGATTTATTTCATCTAACAAAATGAAAAGCAACCTAAAAGAGAAGGTGCCGAAAGGACATCTGCAACGTGCACTAAAAAAGAACAGTGGCCCCCTGAGCAATATGCCAATAGCAACATTGTATACCAAGCTACGTAACATCAGAAATGAAGAGAGAACACATTAGGGATTACGTGATAACACTTTCAAAACTAGATACGCAAACCACAAACAGTCAATCAAAAATGAAAAATTACAAAATCAAACAGAGCGAGCAAATACATCTGGAGACTCAAAGATAAAAATATCAACATACACATATCATGGAAACACATAAAAAGAGCAACACCATACAACAATTCAAAAAGATGCAATCTAATGCTCCACAGAAAAATGGTTAATATTATGCAAACCACACTTAGCAACTCTGAACACAAAAGTAGAAATTGTAAACAATTGCAGGCACAAGTGGAAATCTTTGCTAGCACATTCCACCTGAACAGGCCCCAATAAGAACCACAGGCCGCACGTGCAGCAAATGAGATCCGCCTGCACACACAGAGTTGAAATCAAGTCCCGCACGCCATAAAAGATCGTTGGCGTGCCCAAAAGACATCCTGAAGATAGCAACGCTAGAAACAAGCTTGTAGATTTTACCACTTCATTTTAAAAATATTTTTTAACAGATGTTGCTCCCCAAGGGGTTGAGCACCTTCAGATTTTTTAAGAACTTTTTTATATTGTTCATATATATATATATATATATATATATTATTGTTAGCCTGCACTTGTTTTCCCCCACTACTTAATTGTTCAGCATTATATTGTTTGGTCAATCGGTGGGAGACTGCATCTCTTAGGAGATCCAAGTAAACGTTGTTCTGCACAATTCTTAGCCACTCACAATGCTTGGGTTATTGAACAACAGCGCTGACCACTCAGACTGTTCCATATCTTTTGATCTCCCTTGCATCCTTGAATGGATCATCAAGCATAGGCTCAAAGATTGTCCCCTACACTTTATACTGTTTACGTAATGTTTTCAGTTTTTCAGCAACTTTTTTCCTCTCCACACTTTCGTTCTGTTTCGTTTATATCCTTCACTGGCTGCTTTGGGGGTGCTGTTGGATTCTTTTTTGAACTCTTGGTGGTGAGAACACCACAGAATTACGGACTGTGGTGTGTCTCTATTTGACGCCAGGAGCACAGACACAATCAACCGTGTCTCCCTGATGAGTCCGATCGAGAGGACAAAAGACCCAGAAGCAGGCAATATAAATACACATGTCTTCAAGAGCAATTACGATGATTCTGTCATGCAGCTCGTGAAGGGTTTTCGTATTTATGATATATTTTTCTAATTTTACGTTCCCATCTTCTAAAATATTCACCCTCCCCCTTTTTTTTTTAAAGTTCAAATGTTTGCCAAGTCACTACTATAATGATGGCAGAATTGATAACCTGCACTTGATTTCCCCCATTATTTAATTGTTCATATATATATATATATATATGTGTGTGTGTGTGTGTGCGCGCGTATGTGTGTTCATGTTAGGGATTCTCACTGTACTTTAATATCATTTGTCTCTCATGGCACCTTCAATTTTATCATATTACTTTGCCCTAACTTTTTTATCTGCAAAGGAAGCAAAGCTGCCTAGAGTATTACTCTCAGCATTCATTGGGAACGTGTGTGTGTGTGTGCGCGCTAGCGTGCAGAATGCACGCGTGCGTTTGTTTTTATGTTGTGGATGTTTTTTTTTTGTCTCACTACATGCAGACCTGTACCCCTTCTTGCTATTCTCCGTGCATTCTCTTTCTGTTCATGCACAACGTGGTTGTGCTCCCCTGCTCCGGACACTGAAATAACATGATGTTAAAAAGGGAAAGAAAGACAGAGCAAAATAATGGAAAAGTGCTGTTCTATAATATGACCAAAAATACAAAACACCTCACTGTTGCGCAAAATTGGAGTTCCGACACGAAGTTGGTCCACCTTTCAGATGTGTGTGTGTGTGTGGTGTGTGTGTGTGTGAGAGAGAGAGAGAGAGAGAGAGAGAGAGAGAGAGAGAGAGTTTCCCATGCACGCAGAATAACAGGAACGGGTACACAGCTGAAACATACAAAATATGAACACTCACTCACACATACACACACACACACACACACACACACGCGCATGCACGCACGCACGACATACACATATACACACATCAGACAGACAAACACACACTAACGCATCAGATGGTCGTCCCCTGCAGCACAGGAAAGAACGAAAGATTGGAGTAAAAAAAAAAAAAAGCAAAACACGTGTTGAACAATTTGAACCAAAATAATAAAAACAAGACATTTGGCTCTCCTCTCGTGCACAAGTGGTGTTCCAATGCAAAGTAATCAACCTTTCAGCTGCAGGCATGAGAGAGAGAGAGAGAGAGAGAGAGAGAGAGAGAGAGAGAGAGAGAGAGAGAGAGAGAGATTGTCCCCTATTGAACGTGTTTTTATAGTGCGGTGACCTTACACGAAAGAGAAAGATTGAGGAAAGCACAAACAAAACCTTCAACTACAGGTTCATAAAAACAAACAACAACAACAAAAAAAAGTTACCCTTACTCATCCTCAGCAGAGAATGCTGTATTCAGCGACACAACAACAACAGCTCTAGCAGCTCTCCTTTTATGACGTTGGAGTGTTATTATGTTCACCCTTCCCTCATCCTTCATCTCCGCTACCTTTTATCTCCTTCACCTTCTTTCTTTCTACCCCCCCACCCACCCCACCCCCCCTCGAAGGGCTTTGACCCACGTAGCTACTCGTATGAATGTTATATTTTCAGTGTTATTTTCTTCGGAAAGGATTCATTCACAAGATTTTCGGGGGCGCGGTGGGTGTTGTGTGTGGTGGTGGGTGGTGGTGGGGGTCTGTGTCTGTGTCTTTTCCCTGTTTGCTAGCGATTAACTCGTACGACTGAGTTCGCATAGGCCAGCCAGTCGTGTGTGTGTGTGTGTGTGTTGTGTGTGTGTGTGTGTGTGTGTGTGTGTGTGTGTGTGTGTGTGTGTGTGTGTGGTCTATGTGTGCTAGGCAGATTAACTCAGTACAACCCTTGAGTTAATCTGACAATAAATTGGTTTCAGCCAGTCAGTGTGTGTGTGTGTGTAGTGTGTGTGTGTGTGTGTGTGTGTGTGTGTGTGTGTGTGTGTGTGTGTGTGTGTGTGTGTGTGGTGTGTGTGCCTATCTGTGCTAGGCAGATTAACTCAGTACAACCTTGAGTTAATCTGACAATAAATTGGTTTCAGTCGGTCACGCGGGGGTGTGTGTGTGTGTTGTTGTGTCGTGTGTGTGTGTGTGTGTGTGTGTGTGTGTGTGTGTGTGTGTGTGTTGTGTGTGTGTGTGTGTGTGTGTGTGTGTGTGTGTCTTCCAGACGTTGTGGGAGACTTTCATCCTTTTTCTAGAGGTTGGTTCGCGAAGTGAGTTTCTTACTGGTGACATTGTGGGTGGATTTTCATCCATTGTCACAGTATGGTTTGTAACGCCAATATGTACTTCTTGTGACATTGTGGGTACGTCACGGCCTAGATTTGGCCTTGACGCTATATTACGTCTTTCGTCTTTGCGCGTGTGGAAGAGAAAACTCACGGTTTGTATGGCCAGATCATTTAGTTCACTTTCTTTTGGGCTTACTTTGAGTAAGTATGACTCAGGGGGCCCTCGCCCAAGCACGTGCGTATGTTTGTACATCTTTCACATAGGACTTGAACCCAGCCCATGGAGTCCCTTTCTTTGACCAGTCAGCAGAACCCTTCTACCTGACATTTCCCAGTGGAAAGTACCCACGCTTTTGCCCGGGCCGTTCACATTTCAAGGGGCGAAGTAACAGGGATGTGAACATCGAAAACAACTTCAGTGCACAGGCACTACCGTAAGATCATTCAAAGGGACTTCCTTGTTGTATGAGGCCTTTGTTGCCTGATCTGCATCAGCACCACTTCGTTGCGTGACGGGGAGAGCAGGGCAGGTTCTCCTATTGCAGACCATTTCCCCTTCAGGGGGGAGGAAAAGCTGCTGGTAACCCTCAGGACCCACATCACCTATGCAGGCTGATGGGGTCACCGGGCTGCTCCTGGACCGGCCTGGAGTTGGCCGTCCAGGGGAACTACGTTACCTTTATGTGCTGAAGGGGTCACTGGGCTGCTCCTGGACCTGGAGGTGGCCGTCCAGGGGAACTACTGTCAGCTTTATGTGCTGATGGGGTCACTGGGGTGCTCTCCTGGACCTGCCCTGGAGGTGGCCGTCCAAAGGGTTCCAAGCTCCAGTCCTCTTTGTGTGTGTGTGTGTGTGTGTTGTGTGTGTGTGTGTGTTGTGTGGTGGGGGGGAGTGGGGGGAGGGGGGGTTCCCTTTCATCAGCTGATGAGGCCCTGTCAAAAGTTTGTAGTTAGACAAGGATACGCGGAAGAAAGGTCTTAAGGCCCAGGCCCGAAGTGCAATTTAATCAGAAAGTATGACATACCGCTGTGCACAAGTTAACGAGCGGAGGAGTGAGAGCGTAGTTTTGTTGCTTAGGGCGATATAGAAGAGGGCATGGGGAATTCGTACAGCCATCGTGGGGTGTGTAGCAACCCTGTGGCTCATAATATTTGTTTTCCAGGTCGTTCTCGTTACGTGGGCAGGGTGGTGTGGTGGTGGGGGGGGGGGGGGGGGGGGGGGGGGGGGGGGGGGTGAAGAGGTCAAGGAATTAGGGTTATGGATGTATGTTCTTCGCTGTTCTGTCCGTCTATCCAACATTGTAATTTTAATTCCAGAGTTTAAAACAAAATCCTTATCAATGGACCCAAATAGAAATGCTGAAGAGAGGGAAAATTAGAAAGAGAGGGTGTTAGTTACCGCCAATGACATTGACAAACAAAGCACGTGACAAGACACGATGCATTTCAACCTCTTGGGTCTTCTTCAGGCGAAAAAAAAAATCACATTAACATTTAAGACAGTACAAACAAAGAACGAAAATGACTCATCTGTTGTTAGTCCATCTGTTGTTCTTCCGCGTATCCTTGTCCACCACATGGACTAACAACAGATGAGTCATTTTCGTTCTTTGTTTGTACTGTCTTAAATGTTAAATGTGATTTATTTTTTCGCCTGAAGAAGACCCAAGAGGTTGAAATGCATCGTGTCTTGTCATGTGCTTTGTTTGTCAATGTCATTGGCGGTAACTAACACCCTCTCTTTCTAAATTTTGCTTCGTTCTCCGCCGTCAGTCACTCCATTTTGAAAGAGAGGGGATTCTATCTATCTTCTGCTGCTGTGGTTCTATAAGTCTAGGAGTGGCAGCGTCTTAGCGTGACTGGCCTCTCAGCCTCATTCTTCTGTTCCTCCAGTTCCCTGCTGGAACACACTGTGGACCCCATAACCATCTGCCTCGCACAGCTTCTCCACCAGAACAGAGTGTGGACCCCATAAACATCTGCATCGCACAGCTTCTCCACCAGAACACATTGTGGACCCCATAAACATCTGCCTCGCACAGCTTCTCCACCAGAACACAGTGTGGACCCCATAAACATCTGCCTCGCACAGCTTCTCCACCAGAACACAGTGTGGACCCCATAACCATCTGCATCGCACAGCTTCTCCACCAGAACACAGTGTGGACCCCATAAACATCTGCATCGCACAGCTTCTCCACCAGAACACAGTGTGGACCCCATAAACATCTGCCTCGCACAGCTTCTCCACCAGAACACAGTGTGGACCCCATGAACATCTGCCTTGCATAGTCTCTCCACCAGAACACAGTGTGGACCCCATGAACATCTGCCTCGCACAGTCTCTCCACCAGAACACATTGTGGACCCCATGAACATCTGCCTTGCATAGTCTCTCCACCAGAACACAGTGTGAACCCCATGAACATCTGCCTTGCACAGTCTCTCCACCAGAACACAGTGTGGACCTTATGAACATCTGCCTCGCACAGTCTCTTCACCAGAACACAGTGTGGACCCCATTAACATCTGCCTTGCACAGTCTCTTCACCAGAACACAGTGTGGACCTTATGAACATCTGCCTTGCACAGTGTCTCCACCAGAACACATTGTGGACCCCATAAACATCTGCCTTGCACAGCTTCTCCACCAGAACACAGTGTGGACCCCATAAGCATCTGCCTCGCACAGCTTCTCCACCAGAACACATTGTGGACCCCATAAACATCTGCCTCACACAGCTTCTCCACCAGAACACAGTGTGGACCCCATCAACATCTGCCTCGCACAGTTCTTCTCCCACCCGAACACAGTGTGGACCCCATGAACATCTGCCTTGCACAGTCTCTCCACCAGAACACAGTGTGGACCCCATGAACATCTGCCTCGCACAGCTTCTCCACCAGAACACAGTGTGGACCCCATGAACATCTGCCTTGCACAGCTCTCTCCACCAGAACACAGTGTGGACCCCATGAACATCTGCCTTGCACAGCTTCTCCACCAGAACACAGTGTGGACCACATGAACATCTGCCTTGCACAGTCTCTCCACCAGAACACAGTGTGGACCTTATGAACATCTGCCTTGCACAGCTTCTCCACCAGAACACAGTGTGGACCCCATGAACATCTGCCTTGCACAGTCTCTCCACCAGAACACAGTGTGGACCCCATAAACATCTGCCTTGCACAGTCTCTCCACCAGAACACAGTGTGGACCTATGAACATCTGCCTTGCACAGTCTCTCCACCAGAACACAG
>CM065720.1:25082437-25112437 GCA_033310375.1 Conus canariensis
GATTCAGGATCTCTGAATCAATTGTTTTCCCACTGGACATACCCACTGTGAACTTGTAATAACATGAACCTGCACTTTGTTATTTATCTATGAAATACTGTATTTTCACAGAACTGTAAACGTTACTAGAAATGTAAAGCTTAACGTTTCAAATTTGTCCATGTCCTATTTAAAAAAAAAAAAAAAGCATATGGGAAGTAACTCCTTCTGTCTGTACCGGATATCACTTCCCTTGATGGGGAAAACCAGTACTGACTGAGAGCACAGACGCAAAATTCATTCCAGCCTGGTTGAGGTCTGCGGTTCCAGAGTGTCCTTCCAGGGTTTTTTTTTTTAGCATTTAAAATCTTCTGTAGGTCAATATATCTGTCTTCTTGCTCTCTTGGCTGTTTAGTTATGATTAATTTTATTGTTATCTATCTAATATCACAGGGACATACATACAGACAGAATGATTTACTGACGAATACCATTGCTTTCTTTGCCATGAAGTCTCTATTGCATGATGGGCGGGCGAAACGTCAGAGAGAGAGAGAGAGAGAGAGAGAGAGAGAGAGAGAGAGAGAGAGAGAGAGAGAGAGAGAGACTGACAGACAGACAGACAGGCAGACAGACAGCCAGCCATGCATTCACTCTGAGAGAGAGAGAGAGAGAGAGAGAGAGAGAGAGAGAGAGAGAGAGAGAGAGAGAAAGAGAGACGGACGGACAGACAGACAGACAGACGGACAGACAGAATGATGGACGGACGACAGAGAGAGCGAAAGAGACAGAGAGACAGACTGAGAGAGGAGGGCAGCGGGTTGGGGGTGGTGCCCTCGTTCAAAGTTTTTATATATATATATATATATATATTTTTTATAAACGTTTGTCTTGTTTTATTTTGTTTTGTTTTGGTGCCGTGTTGGTGATGTCTGCATCACCTGGTTATTGTGTTGACAGAAACGTTGGGTGATCCAACATTATCCCAGTAGATAATGTGTGCTCTATCATGCTGTATCCCATGAGACAAGAATTTTCGCGTGTTGTAATCTTGTTGCCTTACTGTTGCTGTCATTTGACTGTTTTTCCGACAGAAAAAAAATTGGGTAACCCGCCATTTTCCTGAGTAGATGAGTGGCATTATGTTGCAGCCGATATCAGATATCTCCTGATGTTACCACTTTCAGCTCTTTAGAGCTTGCTGCTGGGTAGAAATATTTAAAAGAGAGAGAGAGAGAGAGAGAGAGAGAGAGAGAGAGAGAGAGAGAAGAGAGAGAGAAGTGAAATTCGTTAGCTGTGTGGTTGCAACGCTCTGTAGGAGTTCTCTTGATTCCCCTCTTCCCTCTCTGTCGGTCTGTCTGTCTGCCTCCTTTTTCATCTCTCTCTTCTTCTTCTTCTTCTTCTTCTTCTTCTTCTTCTATCTTCTTCTTCTCCTTTCTTCTCCATCTTCTTCTTCTTCTTCTTCTTCTTCTTCTTCTTCTTCTTCTTCTCTTCTTCTTCTTCTTCTCCATCTTCTTCTTCTTCTTCTTCTCCATCTTCTTCTCCATCTTCTTCTTCTTCTTCTTCTTCTTCTTCTTCTTCTTCTTCTTCTTCTTCTTCTTCTCCTCCTCCTTCGTCCAATGTTTCTTCTTCTTTCCTGCCTTATCCTTCTCATTGTACCGTTCCACATTCTGTCTTCTTTGGGGTTTAACGTTTTGAGAAGAATACATTTTCTTTCCATTGTCAATTGCCTAGACCCCTCTCTGGTTGTTGAAAACAGTCAATTCCGGTAGCAGACCGTATACATTATTTCCGTAAAATCATCTTCGAAAACCTGTTTTTTTTTCCCCCAAGGAAACTCACTGACGTCGCAAATTAGAATTCCCATTAAATCCCCTACAACCCTCCCCAAAAGGCTCTCACTCTGAAGGAGAACTGTGCATGTGGTGATGTGCATTTAAAGAAATAAAAAGGAATACTTATACTTCTTCCAGAGCGAAGCCAAATTCATCTCAGCAGATTCACATTTGTGGACGAAACAAACGGTGGAACAATTACAGATAAACTAACTAAACACTAGATTCACAGCGATACAAAGGTACAACAACGTATTAAGTATCGAACAACTAACTCTCCAAAGACCTATTTCAGCACTGGTAAGATCAGTCTCAAGGAATTTTCGATTAAAAATCAGCGGTTGCTAGAACTGGGACACAGAAATGACATGTTTAAATCCAGTTCATAATTCTAAGGATCTTTGTCACGGTAGTCCCACCTCAGCTACGCTGTCCTATTTTACCGAGAATTGTTTTAGAACCCTGTGAATAATTGTTGCGAAGCTTTGAAAATGGGTTGCATGTCACATTTGTTAATGAACTCACTATACGACAGAAAACTCATTTTTCCATGCACAAATGTCCAGTGTGTGACATACGTTTCTATGTATTGATTTATTTCCATTTAACGAAATATTACTCCGATTAACATTATTATTCAAAAATAACGTTCGACCAAGAGTTCGGCTGGAATATCATGTTTGATTTTACTACAAAACATTTCGTATAAATGAAGCGCATTATTCCAAAACAAACATTGATGTCTTGAACTACGTGGACAATTTAAATATAGTTGTTTTTTTTTTTCATGTTTTCATGTGTGTGTGTGTGTGTGTGTGTGTGTGTGTGTGTGTGTGTGTGTGTGTGTGTGTGTGTGTGTGTGTCCTTTCGTGGTTTCCTTAGCATGTGGTGAACGAATGATAATGTGTTTAAGCTATCGAATTACAAAGCCCACCTTCCTGTTCTTAAAAATATCTGACAGGAAATTCATCTATTCATTTGATCTTTAGCATTTAACTGAACGTTTGTCGCAAGGATATAAACCTTTTTTTAACATTAAGGACGAACAAAACAAATGCTGTTTACTCGGGTAGTGTTCTTATTGATGTCAATAAGACGTTCCAAATCCTGCTAAACGAAAGTTACAGTTTTTTGGAACTGTGATTTATCTTTTCAGTGTAAAACTGATTTGGAAAGAAGCAATGTTTGTTCCCCATGATGACGAAACTGCCCCCACTCCCTTCTCTACCCCTAATCCCCTCCCTCCCCCTTTCTCTCCTAGACCCCTCTACCTCCTCCCTGTCCACATGCTCACGCATATGTGCAACCCTCCTTTTTCTCTATTTCTGTCTCCATGCTGTCTGTGTTGGGAGCACAGCACCAGAATACAACCTGTAGACAGTCTTGACGACGTGCGGGGGATCGGAAATGGAGGGAAGGAAGCGGGGGTGAGAGGGGGGGGGGGGGGGGGTGAGAGATTAATTCAACAGCTGGAAATGATGTCCAGCAAGGATCTGTCTTTGTCAGGGGACTCATGCACCGAGGAGCAAATCGAATTGTCAAGGCTGTTATTTAGTTCTCTATGGCGTGTAATGACTACCCTGCGCCATTCTTCTTTTTCTTCTTCTTCATCTTCTTGTTGTTGTTGTTCTTCTTCTTCTTTGTTTGTTTGTTTGTTTTTTTTTTTTCAAGAATAGCTGTCTTCTGGTTGCTAGTTTTCTATCTGGCCCTAATATAAAGCTGTTGTTTTTTCTGTGTTGGGGGCCATTGTTTTCCTGTCTTTGGTGGCCTGCCCATAACGGTGGCCTACGCCCACGCCTCTGATCTGCGTCAGGTCCTTCACACCCACACCCGTACTCATGGGACGTTTCTTACAACGGTCACTGATGAAGAAGATGAAGTTGACGCTCCGGTGTTCCAATCTGCTCTCAGACGTCATGGTAAGGCTTTACTTCCTGCTTATTTTCTTTCTTTCTTTTTTTTTTTTTTGACAATATCTTCTGGCACTAAACACTCCTCAGAAATATGGCGCCTGCGGCTGCAGTGCTGGTCAGGTCATTTGAGCAACGCTCACAGAGACGCGTCAGTTTACTGGATGAAACTTGCCTATGTGCTTCCAGTCTTGCCGTGCGAATTCACAGCGCATTGAACACTCTGTGGAAGTCTGGAAGATTGAAAAACAATAGAAAATTAAATGTCTGTGATGGGACTCTAACTTAAATTGTTGCAACCAGCGACGCTGGCCACTTGCACCGTGAAAGGAGTTTGATCTTCCGTTATAGATGTTGTCCTTTCATATTTCCTTTGGTAGACGCCTCGACCAAACGGTCATAAGCCAAGTTAAAACCAATGTGCAGTAAGGGAAGAATTGGTGTAAGATTTTTACCTCAGTTGTCCAACAATACGCTCCACATGACGAACTTAAAAGATGAGCCATTCTGTGAGCCAGCCAGCAGAGGGTGATAGTTTGATCAGAATTCACATAATAACAAAAGGGGTTTGATTTACTGAGAAGTTATTCGTAAAAAAACTAGGGAAAAAGAAAGCAGTATGTTGACAGCGTCATCTTCATCCTCGTCATCCTCAATCACTGCTGTTAAAGATCACCCTCAAAATCTGTGTCCGTCACACTCTGCTCTTACAACAAAGTCAGTTTCAGTTTCCTCTCCA
The DNA here is from genome assembly GCA_033310375.1 of Conus canariensis. NCBI lineage: Eukaryota > Metazoa > Mollusca > Gastropoda > Neogastropoda > Conidae > Conus > Conus canariensis. The sequence goes on from CM065720.1 coordinate 25,086,901, forward strand.
CGTCCCTTCATGTGGTGCATTCAGGCTGCAGTCGTCCTGATTCGAACGCTGATGTACACTACATGTAGGCTGATCCCTCTGGGGGAGAGGGAGGGGAGTGAGAGAGGCTGTGGTGGTGGGAAGCCCACTCACGCTGTCCCGGTGAGGAAGCAATTATTGTCGTCAGTAGGGGGCTTAGTAGGTGGAGGACTTCGTATGTTGGATTAGAACTAGCACCACGGAACACTTATCAACTTGACCCGACAGCAGTTTAGTGTTCTTGTCAGGTGGCTTTATGTTATGTCGGCATGATATTGCCAGCTGGATTGCTGATAAAGTTGAGAAAGTAAGAAGTGAAAAATGAATAGATAATAAATGAATAAATAAATGAATAAATGAATACATAGATAAATAATAAATAAATAGATAGATAGATAAATAAATAAATAAAAACACAATGATTATACTGACACATGAATAACTAAAACAATGCAATAACAGTATTCAAAATGGAACCACCATTTACAGTTGCACAATAGGTTTTCACATGCTTTTTTAATTACGTTGATCTGTGAGAACTGTTGTTCAGTTATACTATTTAGATGTTGCTGTTTCGGACAAGTCTGCCTAGCCCTGAAAGGATGAACTGAACTGAATGATCTGAATCTGAATCTGTAGTGTGACCACGTCTACTGATGGAAATCACCCTGTGCCAGAGCCTGTACCCCAGTACAGGTACCACTGGCCAGGAACGAGGCACAACTTGCATTTCTGGCGTTTTCTCAAAAATTGGAATCTCCTGTTCAAGCGCTTGGTCAAATTCAGAACGTCTACCGCACTAAAGCAGTATCAAGATGCAAAGCATATAAACGTACTCCCAGTTTATCTTCCTGAAAAACGTCACGATCAAACATGCGTCATAATGTATTTGACGTCACAATCAAACATGCGTCATAATGCATTTCCTCACTCAGATATTCCATAAAGAAGAAAACCCGTTTTGGGTCGTGAAAGCTGGTAGTAACGGCTATTCTGGTAAAATAAAACATCGGGCATCATCCGTGACCCATAATGAACATACCTAGAAATTTTCAGAAAGATCGGCCCAGAAGTTTTGTCTGGAGCGAGTGGAACACATTTTGACCACGGACAGACACACAGGCAGACAAATAGACAGACACACAGACAGCATTTCTTCGTTCCCATTGTAAAGTAATCATGTTACTGACATTGTTCATCAAGCAAAAACTTTGTTCTATTCTTCAAAGATATTGGCCTGTAATACGGCCAAGCAACTATTTAATGTCACAAATAGTCTCCTAGGCAAAGTCAGCTACTCCCCCCTTCCCACCATCTTCCAAACTCAAGAGCTCCCTCAGAAATTCTTAGAGTTTTTCAATGGAAAAATTGACACTATCCGTGAAAAGCTAGATTCTACTGCACCTGTACATCCTCTGAATGACAAAGTTTACTGTGGACCTCCTTTGGCTTGTTTTAGTCCTGTTAGTCAAAACTATGTCAAAAAACTTTGTTTGCGATGCAGCCCAAAATCATGTGAACTTGATGCCATTCCCACTAACTTGCTCTTTCAGTGCATTGATGATGTCCTACCCCATCTTACTCATGTTATCAATACCTCTTTGTCCTCTGGTCACGTTCCTGAAATCTTCCGGTCCGCAGTGGTACGTCCATTGATCAAGAAACCTTCATTAGATAAAAATGTTTTAAAGAATTATCGGCCTGTATCAAATTTGTCATTTCTATCAAAATTATTGGAGAAGATCGTTTTGGAACAAATTCTAGAACATCTCGAAAAGAATCACCTTTTGAATCCTCATCAATCTGCTTACAGACAAGGCCATAGTTGTGAGACAGCACTCCTCCGTATAGTCAATGACCTCCTCTGCGGGCTTGACGATGGGAATGTTTCCTTATTAGCGATGTTAGACCTCTCTGCAGCATTTGACACGATCGATCATAATATTTTGTTCTCACGGCTTCAAACTTCCTTTGGATTCAAAGACACAGCTCTCGACTGGATTATCTCTTACTTGACTGGACGGACTCAGACAGTGTGTGTACAGGGAAGATACTCAGACAGTTCTCCTCTTAGGTACGGTGTGCCTCAGGGTTCTGTACTGGGGCCAGTCCTTTTTGTGCTGTATGCTAGTCCTGTGTCTGACGTCATCAGTGGTCACGCCATGTCGCATGAGAGCTTTGCTGACGATACTCAGCTTCATCAGTCGGCTCCCATTACTGAAACTGACTCACTGATTTCTCGGACGCGGGGCTACATTGCAGACCTGAAGGACTGGATGACAACCAACAAACTACAACTAAACGACGACAAGACGGAACTCATGTTCGTGACAAAACAGCCTAACCATCCTTCTCTGCCTTCAACTGTCACTATCAATGACTGTGCTGTCTCTGTCTCCACCTCTGTCCGCAGTCTAGGGGTCATACTTGACCAATCCCTCTCCTTTGAGAAACAGGTTTCAAATATTTGCAAGATTGCCTATTTAGAACTAAGAAGAATCAGCTCTGTACGTCACCTTCTCTCTACAGATGCTACAAAAACTCTCATTTGTGCATTTGTCTTATCTAGAATAGATTACTGCAACTCACTTTTGGCCGGCCTTCCAAAATACCTGATAGAAAGATTACAGCAAATCCAAAATCATGCAGCCCGAGTCGTCTGTAGAGCAAGAAAACATGCTCACATTTCGCCTCTCCTCCACTCTCTTCACTGGTTATCTGTCTCAAACCGTATCTCGTACAAAATCGCAACTCTCACTTTCTCTGCTCTCTTTGAAAATGGACCTTCTTATCTCTCAGATCTCCTTAAAATCTACACCCCCTCTCGACAACTACGCTCCTGTGCTGACGACCGCCTTCTGCGAATGACTCGCTTCAGGACTACTACTGGTGGAAGATCTTTCTCTTTTCAAGCTCCAGCGACGTGGAACAGACTGCCAGACTGTCTCAGACATTCAGATTCTATCTCTTCTTTCAAGTCGAAACTTAAAACCCATCTATTTTTCATAATTAGTCAATGCTGTGGGGAGGGGGGGGGGGGGGGGGGTACAACCTAACTCATAGCCGTCTGGGCCTTTTCAAATGTAGCGTATGTGTATGTTCTCTATTATATGTATTTGTTGTATGATTGAACGTTATAGGATTAAGTTTTTGTAGTGATATTTGAAGAATAAGTGAATGTCACATTGGTAGGATTAGGATGTGTTAGTTATTGTAGTAATAGTATTTGTAGTTGGGTATAAGGTGTATTATTGTATATGAGAAGGGTGAATGTAGTATGACTTTGTAAAGCGCTTAGAGAAATTCGTTTGATTAAGCGCTATATAAGAAATCATTATTATTATTATTATTAAAGTACTCCCTGTTCTATAAGAACTGGGAGTACAAAAACGTGTCCTCTAGCTTGTGACTTCGCGGAGACCTCACCTTGGCTCACCTCACCTGTGGACTACCAGCACGGGGACGGTGTCAGGACAAGGTGGGACATATGGATAGTTCTCAAAGAGATGCACAGAAGTCAGGCCATTTCTAAGGCAAATGAGATGAAACAGCATGGGTGAAAACATCCTGCTTAGGTTTCGTTTACTAACTGCCATCTTAAATACCTAACCATTGACTAAGAGTGCCGTCTCTTAGCGAGTCAAAATGTAGCGAATAAAGCATGAATGACCTCAATACCACAGGGATATCTTTCATACTTTTTTTTTTTAATTCGAATTTAACAGCCGCACGGAAGAAAGATGATTAAGGAGGCGTGCAAAGCCATTCAAGGAGAGGGGGAACTGGAGAGTTATGTAAAACTACAATTTCTCGCCATTGGAACGATAATGCATTAAATTGGGCAGTTTAAAAAAAAAGACCAAAAAAAAAAGGCTGTTTCTTTCGCTTTTTTTTTTTGTTTTTTTTTTTTTGCAATGTTCAGCAATTTCCAGAATGTAACTTTTTTTGTCGCATCTTCTGTGCCACCTCAGAGGCAGTGTACCCACGCCACTCATTCCGACACCCCGTCCACAGCCACAGCCCAGTCAGTTCCAACGCAGTCCCGGCACCGGCACTTCACAGGGAGTAGTCAATATCAAGTCGTCAGGAGGCAACCCACCGGAGGAGACACTGCACTGCTGTCGAGTCCCTTTGGTGGTGTTCAGTGGCGCCTGTTCTGATCCAACATACGCATGACACCACCTGCTAAGCCCCCTACTGACGACAATAATTGCTTAGTCGCGGAGCCGGCGTGAGTAGACTCTCCCTGTAGAGGGCGCCACCACGTCCGTCCAACGACAGCCCCATGGACTCGCCGATACCGGTGACCCCGACGGAATCAAACCAAGGCCACAGACGTGGAGAGGACATCGAAACTGAGGTCACCATGAGAGCAGGGCATGAAGGACCACATAATTTGAGACTTTTTTTATGCTGATCGATGAGAATGACGATGATGAAGATGTTGCTACGGATTTCTATTCCGGTCACAGGCTACCTTTCATAATATATTCCGGCGTCAACCAGGCCCGAGAGATACAAACACCTGCAGTGTTGGTTAGGATATTTGAGCAACACTGTCAGAGACGCATCCATTAGGTGGATGAAACTCGACTGTGTGGTCCCAGTCTTCCAAACTGAGCCCGTAGCGAACTCAACTCTGGGTAGGAGCCGGTCGGGGAAGAAAAATCCCACATGACTCTAATGGAAATCGAACCCACGACCTCCCAGCCAGGAGTCCGCGACGTTAACCACTTCACCACGGCGGCTGGTCAAAGGCTGAATCTTTTGTTGGTTGACAGCTGGATTCAACCTCGCAAAATTCTGATGGCGAAGTTGGAGCTCCTCCACTGAATACTTCCTTCACCACAACCAGCGAAATATAGATGATAGGTGGACATGTTTGCCGTAGCCCCAGTGAAACATAAAACCATACCAAACCAAAGCAACCAAACAGCAGAGACAAACGGCCTTCTTTCCTCAAAGGCCAGTCTCTGCATGACTTCCCCAGCTAAGGTCTTCACACATCAGGAAGGTGGACTCCATTTTCCCTGAGACTAACCGAAGTGTTTTTCAGATCAGCTCTGCTCGAAATGCTGCATTTCCGTGGTTCTCAACCTCTTTCCTGTTTTTGCCATCTCATATATTGATCAACTGGGCTAGCAGAGAGGCTTCTATCTGTAAGATATTGAGAGTGCGGGATTCTGTTACCGTAGTCAAACCTGCAAAGTTGGATGCTTGGCATCAATTTCCGGTGCACTCCACTTACATTCCACTCTCCTGTCTGTCTCTTTCGAACTCCCTCCCCCTCCCCTGCCCTTGACACACACACACACACACACACACACACACACACACGCACGCACGCACGCACGCACACACACACACACCACGCACACGCACACACACACGCAACGCACGCACACACCACACACGCACAGCACCACACACACCAAGCACGCACACACACACACACCACCACACACACACACACACACACACCCACCCCACACTCCTCCTCCAGCCAGACAAAACCCTTCTTTGTGGCCCAAACCGCGAAACGGAAACGAACTGATTTCGTCACTTCCGTCGACTTCGATGTCAGGAAGTCACTTAGATTGGGCGTAAGTATCTGTACACTTAAAAAAAAAAAAATGCTGCTCTCCCTTCCCCCATCCCTGCCCTCTCCTCCCCGACACACACACACACACACTCTCTCTCTCTTCTCTGGGACTTTCAAACCGACAATTTCCACCTCCCTGCCCCCTGCCTCTTTGCCTCCCTCCTCCCTTCTCCTCCACCCCCATTTCATTTATTCCCACCTCCACCACCCCTTCTGAAGACGCAGAAAAGCAAAGCTGCATGAAACTATACATTTAAGTCAACAAATAAGGCAATTAATAAATATATGAATGAATTCAAAAATAAATTAAATAAACAAATGAATAAATTAAACAGGCAAGCCAGCGGTTAAATTTTGCTCACTATGTAGACCGTTGAGTTTTCAGTCACATGGGGCGCGGATTCAAAAGTCGTCTACGACCAGCATCATTGAAACTATCATGTTCCTTACCGATCGAAACGGGTAATTGACCTGATAGTAGTGCTGTCATATTAGATCAGTCCCTGTCACAGCTTTCCTGTGGTATTCAACGTCATGGATGCTAACTACCAGAGATGATGGTGGACGTTGAACTCTGAATTTTTTGCTGGTTTCAAGTGTGGTGAGTGTTTGTTCTGTTTTATGTTTCAGTTCCCAACTGCTGCTCCTCCTAACTAACTTTGAAAACAAACTGATTCACACCGTTCACCTTTTATTGTTTTGTCTTTCGTCTCATGTGATTATTTTTCATGTTACTGTTTCACTGTTTGTTCGTCCTTTGTTTCCTTTGTATTTTGACTTTGTTTGTCCTGTCTGAAGAAGACCAAAGAGGTCGAAAAACGTTGTGTCTGTTTTTCAATCTGTCTATTCTTTCATTTGTTGGCTCAATAATTCTATTTTTCTGTCGTTTTTATTTAGTCAAAAGCAACGTTATTGTGTGTGGACTAGAGCATGTACGCTACATGATAGCTGCTACATTATAACGCCACTGTTGAAGAGGGTTCAACAAATAAAGATGGGAATGCGTGCACAGTATTTTAAGACTGGCGGAGGCAAAGGTGGAGAAAAAAATAACAACGATGTTAAAATCTGGATATGAACGGAAAAAAAAGCCCTTTGACAATGCTGTCTTAGACATCCACGAATCTGCAAGAAATAATGAATGATCAATTCAAAGATGTGCTCTGACACTGTATTCTGGGGGTCATGAAGGATAATTCAGGTGGTATTCCAATCCTATTTTCGCTGACAGAATGATAATGAGAGTCTTGAGGGCGTTCTGAACATAGAAGCCAACGAGAGAAAATGACAGGCAGGGACATGAGTGGGCGATAGATGGAAGGGGTTTAAGCTGTCATTGTGTTTCAGCCTCTGTGTATTATGCCTCAAAAATATGTTAGAATTCCCAGAGGGCATGTAAGTCTCAGAGTGTGTTGAAGCGCGGAAGCGCGTATGTGTGTATGATAGCGAAGTGGGAGCTTTTCCACTGAAACCTTCCTTCACAACATCCAGCGAAACATAGATAATAGGTGGGCATGTTTACTATAGTCCCAGTGAAACATAGAACGAAGCCAAAGCAAAACCAAACGAACAGCTGAGAAAAAAAACAAAAAAACACACCTTTCTTCAAAGGTCGACTTCTTCATGACTTCATCTGTCGAGGTAATAAATCTGTGTCGAGGAAGGTAGAATCAATTTTTCTGAGAATAACTCAAGTGTTCTTCAGATTAGCTCTACTAGAAATGCTGCTTTTCCGAGGATAACATTTTGCTCTCCATTTCTGTCCTGTTTTTTGCCGTCTCCACCTCTGTCCTGTTTTGCCGTCTCCACCTCTGTCCTGTTTTTGCCGTCTCCACCTCTGTCCTGTTTTTGCCGTCTCCACCTCTGTCCTGTTTTTGCCGTCTCCACCTCTGTCCTGTTTTTTGCCGTCTCCACCTCTGTCCTGTTTTTGCCGTCTCCACCTCTGTCCTGTTTTTGCCGTCTCCACCTCTGTCCTGTTTTTGCCGTCTCCACCTCTGTCCTGTTTTTGCCGTCTCCACCTCTGTCCTGTTTTTGCCGTCTCCACCTCTGTCCTGTTTTTTGCCGTCTCCACCTCTGTCCTGTTTTTGCCGTCTCCACCTCTGTCCTGTTTTTGCCGTCTCCACCTCTGTCCTGTTTTTGCCGTCTCCACCTCTGTCCTGTTTTTGCCGTCTCCACCTCTGCCTGTTTTTGCCGTCTCCACCTCTGCCCTGTTTTTGCCGTCTCATATACTGATCAGCCAGGCCAGGAGAGAAGCTTCCCTCTGTCAGACATTGAGAGTGCTGTAATTCTGTAACCATGGAGGAAACCGGCTGGATCAATGTTGGATGTTTCGCAGCAATTTCCTGTGCACTCCGTTTTTATTTCTTTCTTCTATCCCTTTTCTTCCCACTACCCACCCTCCTCCCTTGCTGCACACACACACACACACACACACACACACACACACACACACACCCCCCTCCTCCCTTCCTCCAGCCAGGCAAAGCCCTTTTTTGTGTGGCCCAAACTGCGAAACGGAAACCAACTGATTTCTCCGCACTTCCGTCGAGTTCGGTGTCAAGAAATGGCTTGGATTGGACGTACATATCTATGTATTTTTGAAAAAAAAAAAAAAAAATACTGCCTACTCCTATTTCCTTCCACCTCTCCGACATTGCGGCTGACAATTTTCAGCTCCTTATCCCCTGCGTCTTTTCCTCTCTCCCCCCCCCCCCCCCCCCCCACCCTATTTCCTTTACTCCCTCCACTACAACCCTTCTGAAGGGATAGCGAAGCTGGCAGAACAAGTAAATTAGTTGACAAAATACATAAATAAATAAATGAATAAATAAAAAGAAATAAACAAAACAGTATTAACACAACAAAGAGACCTGAAATGAAATCAACAAAACAGTATTAACATAACAAAGAAACCTGCAGTAGCTCTTGCTTGGTCGGTGGGTCGTTTGAAGTCAGATTTGAACGGGTTTAAATCCCGCTTACAATTACCATTGAAACTGCAATGTTCACATCTGATCAAATGTGTGACTGTTTTGGTATTGGTAGTGTAATGTTAAACATAAAATGGCAGGACAGAATCCGAGACACAGAGGCACTCGACCAAGCAGACCTGCCAGGCATCCACACTATCCTGATGCTGTCTCAGCTTCCATGGGTAAGTCATGTAGCTCGGATGCCAGACCACCAGCTACCCAAGAGACTCTTCAATGGTGAACTGCAACGAGGAAAGCGTTCCCATGGAGGTCAGAAGAATTGCTTCAAGGACACTCTCAAAATATCCTTGAAAACGTTTTATCATCAACCCTGTCACATGGGAACAAACTGATATGAATCGAGCTAAATGGCGTTACTCGATCCACAAAGGTGCCAATTTATGGGAAGAAAGAAGGACAGCTGCAGTGCAACACAGGAGACAGGCAAGGAAAGCCCGCGCTAGCAAGCAAGAGCAGGTCTCCCACATTGCCTTCCAAGCTGTCACCGCGCATTCCGTGCACGCATCGGCTTGATCAGCCACCTGCGTATCCACAAATCATCTTACCCCCCCCCCCCCTCCCCCAGCCCCACCACACCCCGTCAGCCCCAAGATGACTGAAGTGGTTCTCGTTGACGATATTCAAAGCTGGAAATGATGACCAGTAGGGATCTTTTTTGTCAATAAGCAAGTCAGTTGAACAGTCAATGTTTCATTTAGATCTCTTAGCCGTGTGATGACCATCCTGCCCCCCCCCCCTCCCCCCCTTGTGCTAGCTGTCTTCTTGCTTTCAATTTTCACTGTTCGGCCTTACCATAATTCTGTTTCTTTTATGCGTTTGGCGGTAGTTTTTTTTTTTTCTGTCTCCTCTTCAGTGCCTGGTCAGTGGCAGAGCTCTCACACCAGTTATTCTGGTCAGCGCATCCACAGCCACAGCCCCTGCCCTAGGGACGTTTTCTGTAATAAGTAATGAAGATGAGGATGATGGTATGGTCAGTACATCCACCGCCACACCCGTGCCCTAGGGACGTTTTTCTGTAATAAGTAATGAAGATGAGGATGATGGTATGGTCAGTACATCCACCGCCACAGCCCGTACCCTAGGGACGTTTTCTGTAATAAGTAATGAAGATGAGGATGATGGTATGGTCAGTACATCCACCGCCACACCCCGTGCCTTAGGGACGTTTTCTGTAATAAGTAATGAAGATGAGGATGATGGTATGGAGTTCCAGTGTGAGCTCAGCATGGCAGGGCTGTACGCTACACTTCGTTTGACAATATATCTCAACATTAATCAAGTCTTGCGCGCGCGCGCGCTCACACACGACATTGTGCTCACACACAGACACACACACACACACACACACACACACACACACACACATCACACACACACACACACACACACACACACACACACCAACACACACACACACACACCAGCATTGTCGCACAGGTAACCTGAGCAACTCTAATCGAGACACCGTCCATTAAGCGGAAGAAACATGACTATGCTTCAGACTTATCATCTGAGCCCAACCACACCACACTATGGCTGAAAAATCACAGACGAATACATGTCTGTGGCGGCACTCCAACCCACAGCCTGGAACGCTCGCTAGCTACTTGTGTTATGACAACTGGTACTTTTATTATCGATTTTTGCCTTTGTCATTTCTGTAGTGTAAACAGTATGGCCAAACAGTGCTGAGACAAACTGGAAAGACTATATGTATCGTGGGGAGAATAGCTGGCAGGCTCTCACTTGGTTTAAACAGAACTTATTAAAAATAATGGCCTGAAATCATATCCATTGAAAGAGCAAAACAAGCTTGCAATTTATATCGAACTCTGAAATGTATATTACAGTGACAGTTTATATGTCAACTGTTTGGCAAAGACAAAAAAAATAAAATGTTACAAAAACGACCTAGTCTTGGTTATATGATCTACAGAGTACATAAATACGATGATGTATTGATCTAACAATAACAAGAAAAGAAGAAGGGAGGACAAACGAGAGAAGACCAATTTCCCCGTAACAATGAAATCGTACATTAGAAAGCACAATGTTCTACATCCGCTCACGTCACTTCACTTACTGAACGATAATCTTCATACTGCCTGTAAACTGTAGGTCGTTGTGTGAATTGACAGAAAAAAGAGAACACTCTGTTATAATTCACCTTACAAGAGGTCTTTTATTCGCAGAAAAATTGTCGGTGGAAAGTCAGAAAGAGGAACGTGGTGTGCTATCATCTTCATTATCCTCATCCTCATGTGGACAGTTGTTAAACAAAATCAGCGTCAAATGATATAATCCTTCTTTCCCTGCTCGATTGTGACCCCAGTCTCAACCCACTGCGCGTGCGTGCTGGTAGCGAGTTCGTGTGAGAGTCCTCGGTAGTTGTAAGTTCACGTGAAGTATCAAAGGACGGAAGTGGGAGAGATTAAAAGAGGGGCGAGGAGTGGTGGGTGTGAGGTGGAGGGGGGAAGCTCTCTCACGCTGACCTCGCGACAAAGCAATCATTGTCGTCAGTAGGGGGCTTAGCGGGTGGCGTCTTCTATATGTTACATCAGAACCGGTGTAACAGCCCATTCTTACCCCCCCCCCCCCCCGGAACTTACCCCGGGGTAAGTCTGGGCTAGCCTGCTTTAACCCCCGGGTCATTCCAGGACCAGCTGGAACTTACCCCCCCCCCCCCCCCTAGTTGGAACTGACCCCCCCCCCCCAAGTCATCTACATTGTACAAGGTACACAGGCACTCAGGAGACACTAATTAGCTGCACAGATAGTTGAAATCTCTGATATACACTAAAGTGACCAATGGTCAGTGACACTGACCACTGGTTGTCTGCATTGCACAAGGTATACAAACACTCATGAGACACTGATTAACTGTAATATAGTCGAAATATCTGATTTACGTCATAGTGACCAGTGGTCAGTGGCACTGACCACCAGTCGTCTGCATTGTACAAGGTACAGAGGTACTCGGGAGACTATAATTAGCTGTGAAATAGTAATCTACATTGTACAAGGTACACAAGCACTCGGGAAACACTAATTAGCTGTTAAATTTAAATAGTTAACATCTCTGATTTATGTCATAATGACCAGTGGTCAGTGGCACTGACCACTAGTCATCTGCATTGTACAAGCTAAGGTACACATGTACTCAAGAGACTCTAAACCCCCCGAGGGGGGGGGGATAAGTTCCAACTAGGGGGGGGGTAAGTTCTAGCTAGTCCTAGAATGACCCCACGGGGTAAAAGCAGGCTAGCCCAGACTTACCCCGGGGTAAGTTCCAGAGGGGCGCAAGAACGGGCTGTTACACCGGCACCACTGAACACCACCAGCATGACTAGCCCACCGTTCAGTGTCTCCTCGTTTGATTTTGGTTTATGCTCGAATAACGTAGCTCCCACTGGACAGCCGGTGAATTTACTGCGACAGGACCAGCCTGGGTGGAGCTGTGATTGTAATGTCTGTACTGAGCAGCAAGAGGTTCTGCCACTGAGGAGGCACGAAAGCTGATACAGCAAATAATAGATGATAATGAGCGAGTAAGAAAAAACAAACGATAAATAGATACCTAAATAACTAAAACCTATAATAATGAAGGTTATGAAAATAAACCCCACCATCTGAAGTTCCACGATTAGCGTTCGTATGTTCTATTTTGCTTACATATATGAGTGACTCCTGCTGTTCGGCTGCTGTTTTCTAGCAAGCCTCCATATTCCTGAAAAGGTAAACCGGACTGAAGGTTCTTAACCCAGACAGTATGCTGTTTTAGGTGTTGTTACTCTGCCCAGACCTCACAAGCCCTGAAAGAGCGAACCGATGAAAATCTTCATGAACCGGAACCAGAACCTGAGTACCTGCATCGTTGGCCAGAAAGAAGCCACAACTTGTATGTCGGAAAATTATTGATCACAGGTGGAATCGCCTGATCAGAGGTTAGTTCCAGAAGAGGAAAGGGACACATGGAGGTGCTAGATGGACTCAGAGCAGTACTGCCCTCAACTATAAAACAAGTCAGCCGGAGGCAATCATGCCTCGCCATTGAAAACCTGCACTGTGTTCACGCAGGTGGGATCTCGACAGACAAACGAACAAAAGCCCGTATCCACGACGGAGACAAGTGTGTGTATGTGTGTGTGTGTGTGTGTGTGTGTGTGTGTGTGTGTGTGTGTGTGTGTGTGGTGTGTGTGGCGTGCGTGCGTGTGTGTGTGTGTGTGTGTGTGTGTGTGTGTGTGTGTGTGTGTGTGTGGCCAACAACTTCTTGACGTCATCGTATCTAGAGAGCGTGAGGAGGCAGGAAGGTGGGGGTCAACTTTCTGAGAACAGCCGGGCGATTTTAAAGTCACCTCCATTTGAAATATTAAAACAGTACATTTCCGTGGATCACATTTTGCTCTCAACGTCTTTCCTGTTTTGCCATCTCACAAGATTGTCGGTCGACCTTGGATGGAGGTTTCGTTCCCCAAAGAATCAGATATCATATCATAATATTGACTACTTAAATCCACGATCGAAATTAACGAAATTAGCGAAATTAAAGTTGAAGGTTTCGCGATTATTAGAAGCAATCGCCTGTGCATTCTTCCTCCGGTCCCTCTCTCTCTCTCTCTCTCTTGTCCTTTCCTTCCCATCTGCCTGACACACACACACACACACACACACACACACACACACACACACACACACACACACACACACACACTTCCTGTAACCAGCCAGATCATTTCTTTGTAACTCAAACTGCAAAATGGAAACGAACTATTTTGATTACTGCTAACAGATTCAATATCTTCAGACGGATTAGATTGTAGATGTGTATATACACAATAATAAAAAACAAAAACATGAAGCCTTCCTTTGCCACCCACCAATCCACATATAAACAAAACAAAATAAATAACATAAACGATGGACCAAAAACGTGCTTCGGCTGTCTTTTTGGTGGTCAGGGGGGGATAATTCAGGTGGCATTTCCATTCCATTTTCGTTGACAATTATGCTGGGAGTCTTGGGGGCATTTCGGACACACTAGCCAATAAGACACACATACTGACTGACAGGGACACTGGTGAGCGAGAGATAATGATGATAATGAGGACAATTTCTACAGCACCCATCTTAACAATGCAGGCTACAGGGCGCTTTACCATTTGTAACAAATCAATATCGAAAATATACGCAGGACACACACACACACACACACACACACACACACACACACACACACACACACACACACACACACACGCACGCACGCACGCACGCACGCACGCACGCACGCACACATACACTCATGCACGCACGCACGCATGCTTTCTACGCACGCATTCACGCGCGCGCTCACAAACACATACGCACGTACGCACGCACTCATGCACACGTAGATGCACACACACGCACGCACGCACGCACATACAAACACACACTGCACGCACACAGTACACAAGGAAAGCACGTGTGTGACATGTAGCAAGTTCATAATATTTCATGTGGTATTCTGCAACTGGCGATTAAACAATTAACGTTTTCAGTGCAGACTTGAAATTCGGGAAGGAAGGGGCATGACGTAGATGGAAAGGTGGCGAATTCCAGACTATCGCCGCAGACAATGAGAATACTCTAGAACCATGCTGGAATGGATTTTAAGATGTCATTGTGTCTCCTTCGTTGTGCGCAGTGCCTAAACCAAAATATGCCCGAATGGCCCAAGGGGAAGCTGCTTCCGGTGTCTGCAGGTGTATGCACGCGCGCGCGCGCGCGCGTGTGTGTGTGTGTGTGTGTGTGTGTGTGTGTGTGCGCGTGCGTGCGTGCGTGCGTGCGTGCGTGCGTGCGTTCGTGTGTGTGTGTGTGTGTGTGTGTGTGTATGTGTTTGTGCGTGTGCGTGTGTGTGCACGCGCGCGCGCGCGCGCGCGTGTGTGTGTGTATGCGCGAGCGCGCGCGTTTGTGTGCCTGCGTGCGTCTCCACACGCTTGCCCGCACTCGAACGTGTGTGTGCGTGTCTGTGTGTCTTTGACTGTGTGTGTCAGTGCGCTCCGATATTCACTGCGATGTTTTTTTTAAGAAGGAAAATGGAGATGTCATGTCCGTCATACCCACAAGCAGAAAAAACAGGGTCAAGTGGTAATGGATGCGATTTTTTTAAACGCCAGGAGGATCATATCGTTCATTTAGGTGTGGTGTTTCACTTTTAGCCACAAGGTGACGATAACCCGAAGAAATACACTGCGTTATTTGAGATAAAATACAATGCTTTCATACATTTCTTTCAACGAGTGCATTGCTGGGGGTGGGGTGGGGGGGGGGGGGTGTGGGGGGTGGTGGTGGTGGGGGGGGGGGTCACATTAGATGTTGTATGGAATGGAAATTTGTCTTAAATTCAAATAGTAAATTCTGTGAGAATGTCCAAATGGGGAACATATGAGTCACAAATGAAGGCTTACAGCAACTAATTACAACTTTTAATTTCCAGATGTTTTGCTTGTTTTAGGTTTACATGCTTACAGTGGCTTTGATCTAAATGTTCACTTCATTCCATAAAAGATAGATTGTCCCTATATATGATACATAACGAAACTATGTTATATAACGAAACTCTCTTTTAAGATGAATATTATGAGATTACTGGTGCATTGCGAGAACTTTGTGTTTTTTTTCTTTTCAGTTATCTCGATCTGCTTCCCCTGCTTACCATGATTCGACGTCCATCTTGCGCCGAATGTAAGAAGATAAGTGATTGCTCGTTCTTCGTTTTTATTGTCCTGAATGTTATCTTGCCTGAAGAAGACCTAAGAGATCAAAACGCGTCGTGTGTTGTCAAGTAATGTGTTTGTCCTCGTCGTTTGGCGGACTCACGAACAATTCTTTTTAACATTTGCTTCCTATGTTTCGTTCCTTCAATTTGTCTGTCTCTCTTCAACCACTTTCTTTTTCCTTTCTCCTTTTTTCTGCCTTTCATCTTTATTTTCCTTACCTTTCTTTATATCTTCCTTTTTTCTTCTTTAGTTTCTGTCTTCGTTCCTTCCTTTCTTAAGGAAACATTCTGATGGCAAAAGCAAATAAACTTTTTTTTTAGAATGTTTCGTTTTCGATCCAGTAAGTCTTGTTTATTTGTTAAACTGCCAGCGTAGCTTTATCCTGAAATGTATGTTTATAAAATAAACATGATCGCCTTCGTTTTCATAACAAAAATTAGAAACCTTTACATCAGCCGCCGTGGTGAAGCGGTTAGCGTTGTGGAATCCCTGCTTTGAAAGTCGCGGATTCGATTCCCATCACAGCCATTTATTTGTGGGATTTTTCTGCCCTGACCGGCTTCTATCCAAAGTTGAGTTTCTTGGGAGCTGGGCTGGGAAGACTGGGACTACACAGTCGAGTTTCATCCACTTAATGGACGAGTCTCTGAGAGTGTTGCTTAAATTTCCTGACCAACACTGCAGGTGTATCTCCGTATTTCTCGGGACTGGTTGACGCCAAGATATATTAGGGAGATGAGAGTAGAGTTCAGCTCTCCATGTAATTTGAGACCTGAGTTGAAATCCGTCGTTTCGTCTTCATCATCATCCTCATCTTTATTATTTAGCATTGAAAAAAAAATGCCTCAAAGTCTGCGGCTCTTCATGCCCTTTTGTTTGTGCTATGGGGGTCACTGTTCACGCCAATTTCATGTGGACTGTGGTTGGATAGACGTGGTGGTACCCTCTGCAGGGAGAACTCACTCATACTGGCTTTGCCAGTACGTAATCATTGTCGTCAGTAGGGGGCTTAGGGTGCGGTGTACCGTATATGTTGAATCAGAACAGGCACCACAGAATACCACCAAAGTAACTCGGGCAGCAGGGCAGTATCTCCTCTAGGGGGTTGCCTCATGACGACTCGACATTCACTCCACCCTGTGGATTGCCGGTGCGGAGCTGTGGCACGACGGACCAGGCAGTGGCTGCGAATTGGGGGGGAAGGGGGGGGGAGAGGGGGGGGGGGGGAATCAGCGGCGTGGGTACACTTTCACTGAAGTGGCGAGCAAAAAAGAACTACTTTACAGTCAAGCAGTTGACGCAGTTTATGCAGCTACAATGAGCTCGGCAATGATACGGAAAAAACAACACAAAAAAAAAAACATGTACCCCTGGCAACGTATGTATGATTTTGGTCAGGAGCTTCATTTATTGGTATTCCATAGTGAGAATGGGTCTTCTTATTCGTATTCCACAGTGTGAATTGACTCATTTATTGGGTATCCCACTGTGAAAATGGATCCAGCAAAACGTTACATTTTTTTTTTCCCATTTATGAAATGAAATTGCACACCATATCAAATTCAAATAATAATCTTGTTTGGTTCTGTATTTCAATTGTTATCTATAGCTTGGGAGTGGTGGATTGAACCAGAGTCTACATGAAACGACACTTAAGGAACGATTGATGAATCTGAAACGTGTTGCAACAAGCCATAAGCAGTGCCGCCACGCATCCAAGACAAAGGGAGTTATCTACCTTCAAGTGCGGTGTAGTAAAACTAGCGAGGTTTTACAAAACACACTCTGTTGGAGAGTCAATAAGTAAAATTCTCCTTAGACTGCGATTTAAATGTTGAAGCGAACAGTATTTCATCGTTGCGGAAATAGCAGTAAATGATGAATGTGCTTGCTGTTGGACACATAATTTATAACGACCTCTTTAGATGTATAGGACACCCCCCCCCCCCCATCTCTACTCAACTCACCCCCACACCCCCTTCTTTCTCTTCTTACTGTCACCCGGAGAATGAATATAATGACAGCAAATTTGTGTGCACGCATTGAATTCGTGTTGCCTGTTTTCCTATGTGGGTTTTTTATTTTATTTTTTTTTTTATTCATCTTCATTGATTTTCTGTTTTGCGTCCTTTGTTTTCTTCCTTATGTATGTACTTTTGCAAATTTGTAAACATATGTAAAATGAAAGATCGATTCTTTTTGTTGTTGTTGTTTTTTTTTTCCCCTTCTTTTGTTCCTTTCTTCTTCTTTGCCTTCCATGATGTCCTTCTTCATTCCTTTCTTCTTTTTTTTTCCCTTCCTTTCTTCTTCCTTCCTTCTTTTCTTTCTGCCTTCCTATCCTCCGGTGGTCCTTCCTTTCTTCCTAACCGTTCCTTCTGAATATATATATTCAATCAGGTTTCGAAATATCGGTATCTGACCAGGAGTTATGTGTTGGTGAGTTTCCTCCCTATTGGAGATTGTCTCCCCCTTGGAGACTACAAGCCTGCTGAAGGCTCATTCTGAGGAGCATTTATTTGATTTTTCCCCATTCACCCACTCAAGCACATACTGTTAGTTAGGCGGAATGATCTACCACTGCAGATATGAATGCTTATCTTCCCCCTATTTCTTCAATCTAAGACATAAGAGCAAGCTTTGTTTATCATTGAATATTTCTTGCGGTCATTGCAACACCAAGCTGCTCTGTAAGTTGCTGGAATGGTGCGGTACTTATCCTTGGAATTTATTAGTTTATTGTATATATATATATATATTGTTTTCCTTTGTCACACTCCTTGCGTTCCTTGTCATCTGTATTTATTTTTACTTGTTCTTCCTTTCTCTTGTGACTGTTTAGTAGGGCGAAACTATATTTATATCCGTATGAAAAGGAATACAAAGACCACAAACAAAGACAGCCGCATGACTTTAAATCATTGTCCTCCTCATCATAAGAATGCTGTTACTGAACTCTGTTACTCTGGAACAGTGGCTGATGAAAATCTAGACATGTGTTCAACTTTCTTTCACCTCTTTTTAGTGCTGGTGTTTTTTTTGGGTTTTTTTTTTCTGTGCATGTTTTTTTTTTTTTTTTGTCTGCTTCCGAATTAGAAAGCTAGTCCATGTACAGGAGGCGCTGTAAATGTCAATGTTTGGATGACACGACCACGTGCAATAAACAATGGCTAAAGTTTGCTATTTTGAAAAAGAAATGTGTTCTCTCTCTCTGTCTCTGTCTGTCTCTCTGTCTCTGTCTGTCTGTCTGTCTGTCTGTCTGTCTGTCTGTCTGTCTGTCTGTCTGTCTGTCTCTCTCTCTCTCTCTCTCTCTCTCTCTCTCTCTCTCTCTCTCTCTCGCCATCGCTCTCTCTCTCTGTGTGAAGATTTTGCTAGTGTTGATATCAAAACTCCTCACGTCCGCCAGAAACCTACATATATGGCAATGTTAAGAGTTCATAAAATAAACAAACAAACAATCAAACAAACAAACAAGCATGCACGCACGCAAGCGCACACGCACGCACGCACTTCACGCACGCACGCATGCACGCACGCACGCACGCACGCGCGCACGCACGCACACACACACACACCACACACACACACACACACACCACACACACACACACATCCTTAAGATTCCAGAGGACAGAGCTGGAAAGGGGAAGATGAGGAAAGGGGACGACAAAGGAGTGTGTGTTGTGTGTGTGTGTGTGTGTGTGTGTGTGTGTGTGTGTGTGTGTGTGTGTGTGTGGTATGTGTGTGTGTGTGTGTATGTGTGTGTGTGTGTGTGTGTGTTGTGTGTGTGTGGTGTGTGTGTGTGTGTGCACGCACGCGCGCGCACGCGCATGTGCGTGTACGCGTATGTATGTGTTTACGCGTATGAATGTGTGTGTGTGTGGGGGGGGGGGGGGGAGGGGTGGGAGGGGACTTGCGTGCCTGCTTTCGTACGTGCGTGTGTGTTTGTGTGTGTGTGTGTGGGGGGGAGGGGGGGGAGTTGCGCGGCGCGCACCCGGTGTGTGTGTGTGTGTGTGTGTGTGTG
Organism: Conus canariensis; assembly: GCA_033310375.1. Classification (NCBI taxonomy): domain Eukaryota; kingdom Metazoa; phylum Mollusca; class Gastropoda; order Neogastropoda; family Conidae; genus Conus; species Conus canariensis. The sequence continues at coordinate 25,106,296 of CM065720.1, forward strand.
TCTTTGTGTGTGTGTGTGTGTGTGTGTGTGTGTGTGTGTGTGTGTGTGTGTGTGTGTGTGTGTGTGTGTATGTGTGCTGTGAAAGAGAGACAGAGAGAGGTAGGGGAATCAGCAGAGAGAAGAGAGAGAGAGAGAGAGAGAGAGAGAGAGAGAGAGCAGAGACAGAGACAGACAGACAGACAGACAGGCAGGCAGACAGACAGACAGACAGACAGACAGACAGACAGAGCGTGTGGAGGAGGGGGTGGCTGTGTGTAACGCTATTTAACCAGGCACTGTTGTCACGCTTGACGTCTGTGGAGCGACCTCTAACATTGCCGCTTCCCTGATGTCTTGGACGAAGCTGTGAAATAAAATGGCTGATTTCCACCGCTCAAAGATGCTATCAAGGAGACCCGATACTTGAATGAAAAAAGATGTCTCCAGACCAAAATAACTCTAAGTCTGCTCTAATTAACTGAGTTTCATAGGAGACCCTCTGTGTTGGAAGCAAGTCGTTTTTTTGACTCCATGGCTTCCCGCTGTCTTATTTCGAAGAATTATCATTTTGTACTTCCTTCAGACAAGCCAAGAAGCGTCTTTGAGACGAAACTCATATACGATTGACTAAAGTGTACATCTATTTCTCTAGATAAGCTTTTTGCGTAAATGAATGGAAAAATATACGTGAAAAAAATCTGGATGGTCATGTCGACTGACACTTCAATTTACATATTAAAAAATATCACTGAAATATACGTCATTACGCTAAAGTAGTCGCTGAGCAGAATATTGATTTGAAATCAGAAGACACTTACAATCACCACCAGTTAAATATACAACATGGATCAGAGAAAGTTTGAGACAGCGGTCAACCATACGCACTTACATAATTAAATCGACAACCACTGAAAACAAAAGACTCCCGAGCCGTTCCCGAAAGTTGCTGTTTACATACTTTGCATTTGAGTTAAAACAATGAAAGCTGGGTCTTGTCATCCAACCAGGCCTATGCTCCGTGGGAGCACTTGCTTTCTTTTAGCTCACTGTAGATCGGCCTTTGGGTAAACGCTCGTCTGCCATAGAGGCAAAGGGACGTTGTACGTAGTATACAAATAGGTAATAGACCCATTAACCAGTGTGCCGTACCCATCGCACACGGTCGAACTGTGTCAAGGAGGACGAAGCGGTCAGGTGACAGATGGCACCTAAGGTAGTAAGGAGTTCGGACCTGCCCGATAGCGAAAGGGGGGAGGGATGTAACCACTAGGACCTCGGTGCACCAAGTGAGCGCTAAATACTCAGTCAGCTGAGGTTCTTTTGTAAACAGTCAGTGAAGAGCAGGAGTCTTGGACTCGTTCAGTTGGTATTGCCATGGGGCACTGTGTTGGTTCTATTGTCAGGCTGGTTGAATGCGCGTGGAGGTTGTTGTAGTAGCCCTCTTTAAGATAATTACTGTGTTAAAGTGGCCTCCGAAGTCGGCGGGAATTTTCGATGTCCATCTAGTGCCAAGTGTTTGTTTGCTAATCAATTAGGTAGGGATGTGTGTAAATGCTGATGTGTGGAAGAACGTAGCAAATGGGGAATTCAGGGTACTTGTGAACTAGGGGTTTGAGAAGCAGCATGGACAAAGGCATGGCCCGAAGGGGAATCCTTTGTTTCCATCCCTATATAAACTGAGGGAGAACAACGAGAAAGGAGAGACCACCACGAGAGAGAGAGAGAGAGACAGAGAGAGAGAGAGAGAGAGAGAGAGAGAGAGAGAGAGAGAGAGAGAGAGAAGAACAGAGGAGAGAGAGGAGAGAAGGTGGGCAGGACACAGGGTCGAGAGAAACGTGGTCTGGGAGCTAGAAGAGACAGCAAAGTCTTAGGGTTAAAGACAAGCTGGAAGAGAAGAAAACTAAGTTTGAAGCCCAGAGGTGGGTGAAGATAGACAAACTGAATTTGAACCCAGAGGTGGGTGAAAGAGACGAAGAAGAAGAGTTCTACGTCGAGATCCCAGAGACGACCACGAAGACCCAGTCCTGAAACCTGGAGCCAGTCAACCAAGGGCATCACATCAAGCAGTGCTGAAGAAGACGTGAAGAGACTTTTTCAAGAACTGTGGTGTGGTGTGAAAGCGTGGTTGTGTGTGTGAAAACCTGGCCAGGTAAGAAGTCATTTTCATTATAACCCGGGATTAGGAAGTATTGATCTTTTATGTTTTAATATTTCATTGCGTGTGATTTGATTGTTCATGATTAATTATAAGTAGCATAGAAATTGTATTTCTTGTTCTCAGTCGTGTTAGGAGAGAAACGAATGCGTGACATCCCATTCCCAGAGAGAGGCGAATGTTTGATGGGCGCATGAGTGTGCATATGCGTGTATGAGTGCAAAGATAACCTTGGTGTGTTAAACCTGACTAATAATGCATCAGCTTAGTGCACTTAAGCAATACCATCACGATTTCCCCCGTCCTGGACAGCGTGTCTCACCCGTATCTGAGTGGTGAGCCTTCAAGCATTGCACGGATGCTGTCCATCTCAGCTCTGTGCGGTGCTTCTGTATATGGAACTTCGTTCTGCTGTTTGATAGAGAGCAATCTGTAAATGTCATTCGCGAGGTCATGCACATGACAGTCGAAATGGTGTCCTACACGTGTGGCCGTTAGTATTACAAATTGCATCCCGCTTGTTTACACTTCCCATTGCGTTCAAGTGCTGAGGTTTGAGTATGCTCTCTTTGATCAAAGCACCGGTGGTGAAAAGAGTTAGTGCAAGTAAGGGCTAGCGAGGTATAAGTATACTACCACAAATGTGCTCCTTTTACACACACACACACACACACACACACACACACACACACACACACACACACACACACACACACACCATCCTCTCCCTGAAATTCATCCCATTTTACCTCCATCCTCACCATACCACTACTACCGCTATCGCCGACAAGCACCCCTTAACCCCTGCCCCCCCCCTCCCCCTCCCCCCAAGGAAACCAGAGAGGGAGGGGGTATTTTACTGTGGCGGTGGGGATGTCTATGTTAACCCTTTCGATGCAGCACGGTCCTTCTAGATATGCTAAATACTTGTAAACTCATCATTCCTGAAGCAATTCACTCGCTCCTCTGAATGAAATAGCATACCATGCCCCTACTTTGATAGTTCTGTAGCGCTGAATAAGAATTAAGTACGCTTTCTGTTTTTCAGTTGATAATACTTCCAGAAGGGTGCGTATACTTTTCAATACCATTCATCTCCAGAGATTTGTACTGTGGGTCCACATTACTTTGGCCGTGCTTGGGTGCCAAAAGAGCATCTGGCTCGGGTTCCAACCTTGGAGCCCAAGACATCAGAGCCTCGAGGCTTGTTCCTTCAGCTACCTGTCTGGCACGGCGGGAACTCCTTCTGAGAGGACTCTTTAATAATAATAATAATAATATAATAATAATAATGAATACTTATATAGCGCCTATTCTCGGCTAGAGACCAAGCTCTTAGCGCTTTACAATCAACACTCGTTTACACAACGGGCTGCCTACCTGGGTAGTGCCGACTGAAGAGCTGCCAGCTGGCGCTTCATTCAGTCGTTTCCCGTTTAAGCGAAACCATGCTGCAGGCAGACAACACTAGCCTGTATGTTTTCGCAAATATGCATGCATTAATACATGCATGTTATTGGTCTATATGATAGATACATGTCATTATTATATGGTAACAAACTGAAATTATTGAAAGATATTGAAGTATGCATGTATACTGCTCCGCGCTACTTTTATTTCTGATATCTGTTCAATGGCATTATTATGCTGAAATTATTGAAATATATTGAAGTATGCATGTATACTGCTCCGCGCTACTTTTGTTTCTAATATCTGTTCAATGGCATTATTATGCAGGTTCAAAATTAAGCGCATACAGACACTCACGTGAGCGGTGTGTGCGTTCGTGCACACACACACACACACACACACACACACACACACACACACACACACACACACACACACACGGGCACACACAGACACAGACACACGCACACACACACACACACACACAACACACACACACACACACACACACACACACACACACACGCACAATCAGCCCTAAACCCAAAGAATTATCAGCAGACCCAATTATGAAACCCCACAAACACAATACAAAAACATACTATATGTTCATTGGCAACTGAAAACAGAAAGCAAAAGACTGTAGCACGCACTCGCAACAAAAATTCCATTGACAGAGCAACAACAAATCCAAATACCAAAACGTGTTCATATGATTAAAAAAAAAACAGACATGGAAATGCATAGCTGTTGCTTATTTTTGTAAAGACTTCTAGCAAAGAGAATAGAAAAAAAAAAAAAGCGAAAAGAAGGTGAGGAAGGAGACTTGAGGCCACAATTGCAAAAAAGAGAACGAGAAGAAGAAGAAGAAGAAGGGGAGAGAGAGAGAGAGAGAGAGAGAGAGAGAGAGAGAGAGGGAGAGAGAGAGAGAGACTCGTGACTCGTGACTTTAATGTGAGGCCATCAGCCTATTCACATGAGTACGCAACAAGAAAAAAATCAATGTTATATAGTTAGAACACAATTTTCCATAACTGCAACAAACCATTCTTCCATGACAGTATGTACATGCAGAATTCTATCTTAATTATACATAAATACTTCTTAGTACGTTCTTCCTTATGAGCATAATATATTATTATTTTAAAACTCATGATATGAATGCTGTTGATACTAGCATGCAAAACACATGTTATCTATTTCATTCTCCTCGTCGTATTTTCGTATGTATACAGTGGAAACCTTACTACACCTGCGTCGTATAATTCTCCGGAAAGCCGTACTATTTAAAGCATCTTTTATTTACTACGTTTACGCATGCGCCAAATTATCACCCTCTACCGTGCAAAGGAAAGGAAAACCCCGAATCTTGGATCTGTACAACAATAGCTGCCATGCTAACCTTTGACACTCAGTGTGTGTTCTTCTGTGGTCCTGTTCGTGTGATGCTGGACTTACGTTGTTTATATTCGTTGGATTTAGCAGCCCCATGGATAAATTACTAAAGCCTAGCCGCTTTCCCTGTATCAGGTTAGTACTTTCCTTCAATTGAGAGAGAGAGAGAGAGAGAGAGAGAGAGAGAGAGAGAGAGAGAGAGAGAGAGAGAGAGAGAGAGAGAGACGCAGTTTTTAATACAAATAGCAAAAAGCCCTATTGGCAAGGGGGTTACAATTACTGCATAAAAATGTTTCATCAGAGATGATTTTCTGTTTGTACACAGTGACTTCACAGGGTGCATGATCAGTGCGTAGTTGAAAATGATCTTGCTGAGTAAATTCTGGACACGCATATTGATACAAATCTGCAGCCAGGAACCCGCCCGCACTGAACTGTTATGGGTTCGTGCTTTGACCGCATTTCATCTTTATTCTATTAGGAGTTTTTGCCCAATCTTACTGACAGATAAAGGAACAAAAACAAAACAAAACAAAACAAAACAAAACAAAACAAAACAAAACAAAAAACAGACTCGGACAAAAAACAATTCTTCGGGAGGGAAGTTACATGCCACTCATCAAATCACATTGGAACATCACTACTATCCACCACCTACCACCACCCCAGAATCAAAGACCCTCGGCACATTTTTCATTAATGACCCGGACGGATATGAACAGGTGGATTTGGACGAAAAAATGTCAAGAGAGTGAAAGATTAGGAAATGTATGTACAAAAAGATAATGACTCTCCTTGTTTCAAAATCAATCCTCCTTTAAAAAAAAATTCACTTATGGTTGTTATTATTTCTGATCTCCCCTCCACCCCCCCCCCCCCTCGAACCAAGACACACTCGTTTCTTCCATCTGCTCCTCAGCAATTACATTGAAATAATAAAAATACGTATATTTACATGATAAACAGATATGTTTAGCAGAATCGCAAACTGAACGCATAGGTGTACGTGGAATGCAAGAACATCTGCGTGGCTTCCTGAATTGCAGGACATTAATCATACACGTGAGCTGTTGTTCTTTCTCAGCGTAGATGTAGGCGGGAGGGGGGAGGGGCAAAATGAAATTATAAGGTCTCAGTTTCTTCTCTAAATAAAGCTTATCGATAACTTTGGATGGACGTACCAAACAAAGTATACAACAAATT
>CM065720.1:25122437-25133040 GCA_033310375.1 Conus canariensis
AGTACTTGATTCTCCATTTTTTTGTGAACGTATTTATCTTTTCTTCCGATTTTTCTTATACTGTCTTGAGTTAGACTGTTTAGTATTGGATAGTCTGAACCAGCTTGATTGTCTGGCTGTATGTACGTCTGTTTCTACATCTTTAGATAGATAGATAGAGAGAGAGACAGACAGACAGACAGACAAACAGACAGACAGATAGACAGACAGACAGACAGACAGACAGACAGACGGAAAGACAAAAATATAGAGAAACAGAGAAAGACAGACAGACAGACAGAGTGACAAGGGGAGCGCACACGCACGCACCACACACACACACACACACACACCACACACACACACACACACACACACACACACACACACACACACACACACACACACACACACTTACACACACACAATTACGTGTCATTTGCCCGTATGCAACTGTCAGGTCTAGTTTACGGAGCGTCTTTTCATCCAGATAAGGAACAGAATACCAACAGACATTTCTGCCTCAGGAGACTGTCTGCAAACACAGATGTATTGAACTGCCACAGCTGCTACTTAGCTGTGTCTGCTCCGTGTACATAAAGGCCATTTCCCAATTCCTTCCGGGTGTCATCTACCATCGGATAATTTGACCCCTCCATCATCCCACCCCTCCCTTTTCCTCTCAATATTCTACCTCCTTCTCCTCCTCCTCCACCTTCTCCTTTCTCCTCCCTCTTCCTCTCCCTGCTCCTCTTGCCCTCCATGTCTGATTTGGGGAGTCCTCTTGATGGTCCATTTACGCATTAGAAAATACAATAGAGCTAGTGGCTATTTTCGTCTCACTTTTGTGATGCCCCGAGTCTTCACTTCCCTTTAGAATCCCCTCATGTGTTTGGTGAGTTCATGTCCAGGTCGTTGTTTGTCGGCCAGTCCATGGAGTCCTTTGCTGGACTGATGTAATGGTGTGCGTCCCTCCAGGAGACGCCCACTGCTGCTGGCTTGTGACGATGGGGGACTGATGTAATGGTGCGTCCTCCAGGAGACGCCCTGCTGCTGGCTTTGTGACGATGGGGGACTGATGTAATGGTGCGTCCCTCCAGGAGACACCCACTGCAGCTGGCTTTGTGACGGTGTTTCCTCCTCCGTTGTTGGACTTATACTTGATTATACCAGGCACACTAAGAAGATACTGATGACTGCTGAAATTCAAGATGAAGAGATACTCAGCAAGAATGGTGAAATGAAAGATTCTGGACGCCATGGATAGACGACATGGTGTTCCAGAAGCCTTCAGTTCAACACTTTTTTTTTCTTCTAAAGTCCCCCTGAGCACCACCAAAATAGTTCAGCAGCTATTGTCCAGTGGAAATCTCATATTTTGTGTGGACTGCCTTGCTGAGGTTATGGTGGCATGAACCTGGGTGTGGCTATGGGGATGGAGGTATATGAAGTGGAGTGGAAATCAGGTCAATTCGAGGATACTGAGCATAAAATAACGCCCTTCCTGCCATTTACCCCTTTCCACTCAAACAAAAAAAAATCCTTTGATACTGAATATTTGGATGGTGGTCAGCTTTTAAATTTCATGTATTTCTAACTTATTTTTGTATTTGCATTATGGAGAGAGAGAGAGAGAGAGAGAGAGAGAGAGAGAGAGAGAGAGAGAGAGAGAGAGAGAGAGAGAGAGAGAGAGAGAGAAAACCCCACACACACACGAAGAGACGGACTACTTTAGAAGTTTGCAACGAACATTTTCCAAAGAAACTGTTTTTGAAGACTTCTCAAACATTTTGATCTACAGTTAAAAAAAAAGCTGAACAGTGAGTAGAACATAGAATTTAATAGATCGTAGATTCTGGTAGAGTTAAATGTTATGTTGTGTCATGTTGAAAGCAGAATTAAGAAGACTTGAAAACAAACACCAAAAACTGAGGATAGAATGGAGATCAACTTTCTACACTGATGGTCACATACGTGGTATGACTACACAGGTTCAGATGGACAATTAAAACCATTACCGTGTGTGTGGCTACTGTTGCATACTGACAACGATCAGGAGATTCTGATTAGAACTGGTTGCCAGGACTAAAGCGGTTGAATTACACACACTAACATGAAATGCTTCTCCATCAGAGGTGCATGCTACCTCTCCCAAATACCCCATACTTCAAGGGGCAGGGTAGCCAGCTGGTCTGAGAGCTCTGATGAATCCAGATCTTTCCACCCAGGTCTGTACAGTGAACACCCGGTTTACTATGTGAATAGAACCATTAGCAGTTTCAACTGGGTAGAGGGACGACTGCAAGCAACACATTATGGAGCATTAGCAGGACAGAACGAGACATTGAGGATACTGTTGGCCATCTACTACATCCTGATACATCATGGAGCACTAATAGGACAGAACGAGACATTGAGGATACTGTTGGCCATCTACTACATCCTGATACATCATGGAGCACTAATAGGACAGAACGAGACATTGAGGATACTGTTGGCCATCTACTACATCCTGATACATCATGGAGCACTAATAGGACAGAACGAGACATTGAGGATACTGTTGGCCATCTACTACATCCTGATACATCATGGAGCACTAGCGGACATCCTGATACATCATGGAGCACTAGCGGACATCCTGATACATCATGGAGCACTAGCGGACATCCTGATACATCATGGAGCACTAACAGGACATCCTGATACATCACGGAGCACTAGCGACATCCTGATACATCATGGAGCACTAACAGACATCCTAATACATCATGGAGCACTAGCGGACATCCTGATACATCATGGAGCACTAGGACATCCTGATACATCATGGAGCACTAGGACATCCTGATACATCATGGAGCACTAGCGGACATCTGATACATCATGGAGCACTAGCGGACATCTGATACATCATGGAGCACTAGCGGACATCCTGATAATCATGGAGCACTAGCGTACATCCTGATACATCATGGAGCACTAACAGGACATCTGATACATCACGGAGCACTAGCGGACATCCTGATACATCATGGAGCACTAACAGGACATCCTGATACATCATGGAGCACTAACAGGACATCCTGATACATCATGGAGCACTAACAGACATCCTGATGCATCACGGAGCACTAACAGGACATCCTGATACATCACGGAGCACTAACAGGACATCCTGATACATCACGGAGCACTAGCGGACATCCTGATACATCATGGAGCACTAACAGGACATCCTGATACATCATGGAGCACTAACAGGACATCCTGATACATCATGGAGCACTAACAGGACATCCTGATACATCACGGGCACTAGCGGACATCCTGATACATCATGGAGCACTAACAGGACATCCTTATACATCATGGAGCACTAACAGGACATCCTGATACATCACGGAGCACTAACAGGACATCCTTATACATCATGGAGCACTAACAGGACATCCTGATACATCACGGAGCACTAACAGGACATCCTGATACATCACGGAGCACTAACAGGACAGAACAAGACCTTGAGGATACTGCTGGCCATCCTCTGCATCCTAATACATTTTCAACTATCCTGATGATGTCTTGTTACTCAATACAGACAGGCTGGACTCAAAGATCAAGACTCAAAAATTTTATTCAGATAAAGGCCTAGGCCCCTTACTGAAGGGGATTTCATACAACTAAGCGAGAGAAAAGGCAGTGAGACTGGCTGGAACAGATGGAGAGTGAGGATCAGACCTGCACAACTCTTTTCACTCAACTTACACGCAAGTCAAGACAACACTTCAGCCCAACACCACCGTCCAATCCTGAAGCGATCCATGGGCAAATGATGAAGCATCAGGTGCAGATTCTGTTGGACGTTGAAGCCGCAGACCATCACACAGGCCCCAGGGAAAAGGTCGCCCTCTACTGCATCAAAGCAACGATAGAGCTTAGCACTCAATGAGTGTCCGACTAGCCCTCTTTAGCATTCCATTGCAAGTGCAAGACCATCTCCTAATCAGCATCTTCATGTCTTGTTGTAGCCTGGCAGAGCCTTCCGTGTCCACATCAGACAGATCAGCCACAGTCAGACACATCACACCAGATCTTCTTCCATGGGAATTGTGATGTCCCTCGTCAATAACTACCATGGACGAAAAACAAGAACAGCCTCACTACAAGATCTATCACTAGGTTGTTAATGCCTTTAATTTTCAAACTCACGTGGAGCAGATGTAATGGGCTTGTAAATCTTTGCAGCAAGGTTTCAATTTTTCTGTTCTAGCAATAAGATCTAATATTAAAATAACTGAAAAAATACCCCTTCATCCCTAGCAACTGTTTACTTTTTTTCTTTCTGTTTTTACAATAAATGAAGAAAAACAGTGTGTCCCCCTCCACCCCTCTCCCCGTCCCTACACATACCCCCATCTCACCCGTAAATGCCCAAAGTGGGTAAATCAATGGAAGCAAAATGCTAACATCACTCTCTGGCAAGCCTAGAACCAGCCCACGCGGGTTGAGGGTAAAATAGTAAAGAGCAGGGTCCGTTTTAGTGGAGTCCCTAATGGCCAGACTGGAATCAGCACTGCATTTCAGAACGGTTCTGGTGCTGAAAATAGCACGCTTCCGTCTGTCCCCGCAGTTTTGATTCTGGATCTCTTTGACGTCTCATGATCAACACATCGGTCGACCACACCAGGGGAATGGTTTCCTGCGATGAATGAGAGTGTGTTAGTTATTTCTGAGTTCCAGATATAGAAACTTGATTTTCAATGACGCTCTGATTTTTCTGTGCAGTGGGGAACCTTATTTACAGGTGTCTTTCTGAAAGCATTACATTTTCCATTTTGCAGAGCATGTATACACTTTTCCTCTTTCTCATTCTCTCTTTTGACATCCTCTCTCTCTCTCTCTCTCTCTCTCTCTCTCTCTCTCTCTCTCTCTCTCTCTATGTATGTGTGTGTATGTGTGTGTGTGTGTGTGTGTGTGTGTGTGTGTGTGTGTGTGTGTGTGTGTGTGTGTGTGTGTGTGTGTGTGTGTGTGTGAATTCAAGCGTACACGTAAGAGAGAGAGAGAGAGAGAGAGAGAGAGAGAGAGAGAGAGAGAGAGAGAGAGAGAGAGAGGAGGCGAGCGAGCGAGCGAAGAGAGAGAGAGAGAGAGAGAGAGAGAGAGAGAGAGAGAGAGAGAGAGAGAGATCATAGCAGAGACGGATCCAAAGTGTACAAGCAATAATTAGAGAAAGAGGTGGGGATGGGGAATTGAACTGTTAAACGTCACGCTGCCATGGAGGCGATATGCTTTGAGAACCATTGTAAAGGAGGAATAGCTGACTAGCTATGCGACTTTGGAAAACGTTTTCTCTCCAAAGGATTTAGAGTCAATTGTCTGGAATCTCAACTATCATATCTCACAGAAGGAGAAACACTGCCAGTGTAGTTTGCACAGAATGATTCATATGCATAAGGCTAATTTCGGTTTTGCTTCCTGATGTCGAAGCTTATCCTAAAGGGGTTTATGCTGAAAGCGTTTGGGGATGGGCAACCAGCAAAGGAACTGAGAAGGAGCGCTGTAATCTCTTTTCTTTTAGTCGTACTGACGAGACATGCGACAGAGGTCTGAGTCCTCCTGTGATCTGTCAAAGACAATGGGGGATCCAAAGAGTTGTACAGAAACTTGAGCTGATATACATCAAGTGATAACGAGATTGTATACCTCTGTTAATGTTGACTTTTTTTTTTCTTGTTTGAGACCCCCGGCGGCCCCCTCCCCTCCCCCACCCCCTCTTTATCTCTTTATCTCTGTGTGTACCTGAGTCTGTTTCTGTCTGTCTGTCTGTCTCTGTCTCACTCTCTCACTCACTCTCTCTCTCTCTCTCTCTCGCTCGCTCGCTCTCTCTCTCTCTTCCTCTCCCCCTTCTCTCTCTCTCTCGCTTTCTCTCTCTCTCTCTCTCCCTCTTTCTCTCTCTTTCTCCCTCTCTCTCTCTCTCCCTTTCTCTCTCTGTCTCTCTCTCTGTCTCTGTCTCTCTGTCTCTCTGTCTCTCTCTCTCTCTCTCTCTCTCTCTCTCTCTCTCTCTCTCTCTCCTCTCTCTCTCTTTCCCCTGCAACCAAAGTCGCCCCCTCCTCGTCTACATTACCTGACCATATCCACACAAACAAGAAATCTTTAGTCGCTAACATAAACGTCCTCAGCTCAAAAAGCATACGTGATCACTCTCCCATATCATACACATGGCTATAACAAACCACCAACGTACCGAACCAAAGACCATACCACCATTTACTATAGATCTTTCAAGCACTTCAATAGAAACGTCTTTCTGCCACGCTTTAAGTATGAAACGTCTTGAAATTTTTTTATTTTTTTTATTTATTTTTTTTTTAGTTTTTCAGATCCTACTGAAGCATTAGACGCCTTCATTGAGGCATTTCTAGCCGTGGTAGAGAAGCATGCACCACTAGTAGACAGGCAACAGGGTTTTGTGTCCTTGTGTAGCCTGTCAAGGACACTGGGGGACTGAAAGAGCAAAACTGAAACGTGAGCTGAACTAGGCCACAGCTTAGAGAAGAGACTCTGAAGCTCAGGTGATCAGGAACTGATTTCTTTTGCTGCTTATTTGACCAAATATGGAGGTAGGCTGAACAACCGGTGGCTGGTATTTGCTTATAAAGAAAAAAAAATGGCAGGTGGAGGGTAGGCGTGGGGTGGGGGTGGGGGGTGGGGGGGGGATGTATGTGTGGGGAAGTTTGAAACGAGATGTTGGCAAGTTGATAGCCTGATATAGATCAAGTGATGATGTGATTGTAAATCTTCGTTAATTTTGATTTTTTTTCACTTGTTTGATAACTCTTGCCCCCCCCACCCCCCCACCCCTCTCTCTCTCTCTCTCTCTCTCTCTCTCTCGGGGGGCGCGAACGGTAGTTTGGCACGTCAAGACGCACTTTATAGCTCTCTGCAAATTTCAGTGTCTACGTTGAAGTAAGTGCAGTATTTCTACCCAGATTTGATCACGCAGTGCATGAAGTGTCATGCCATCTGGAGCATTAGACTTCAGGGCCTCTTGTGGTTCTTTTCTGCCCATTTTTCTGGCTTTTATGTCAAAACGGGCTAGGCAGAAATTCAAATTCCAAGTCGCCATACTGCAGCTGAAAAGGAGAGTGGACGGTGCTGTGGCAGGTTTGCTCCTGTCGTACTTGTTCTGGGGGAGTCTTCTCCTCCGTTGCGGTGACATCGAAAGCAACCCTGGTCCCAACCCTTCGCAAGGCCGTGACAGCTCCAGGCAGACCCGATTCTCCAGCACTGGGACGAGCGGTGGCAGAGTGAGCCTGGAGAAGCCTGTCAACCCTCAGGGAGGCGCCTCAACCCAGCCGACGAAGGAACCGTCCTTGTCCGACCTCATGACCATGTTCCAGTCGATGGACAGGAAATTCGATGAGGTCAAGCAGGACATACGTGTCCTGCGTGAGGGGTATGCTGCCATGCAGGAGGAGCTGAGAGGGCTGAGGCGGGAGGTGGACGACCTTCGGCAGCAGAACCACGACCTGCAGAGAAGGAACGACGACCTGGCATCGAGGATGGACAACCTGGAAAGGAAGACGGACGACCTAGAGGGGAGGTCCAGACGAAACAACGTTCTGTTCTACGGCTTGCCCAGGAAGGAAAACGAGACAAGTGCTGAATGTGAAGACCTGCTTAGGGATCTTATCACTGACAAGTTGGGGCTGTCCCGTGACGTAGAGTTTGATAGGGCCCATCGCGTGAACTCTAAACAGGATTCCCCGATCATCGCAAGATGTGTTTTCTACAAACAGAAGATGGACATACTGAGAGCGAAACGAAAACTCAAGGGCACCAGCGTCTTTGTGGGCGAGGAGAGAACTATAAAATAGGCATTCTGGCTCACCCACCTCCGCCAGCTCCAACCGGCTAAAGCCGGTTTCGCTGCTGCTCCGGCGGCTTACCCAGAATGCCTATTTTATAGTTCTCTAATAGTAAACACTTTACAAACATACATAATGTGTAGGATTATCTGTTTTATAGTTCTCTGTCACTGGACCATTAAGAAGTAAACAAACAAAACAATGGGGACTTGGTTAACCATGCCTTTATTCTTAGGAGGGCTATTTGTCAACCAAGTTGGGATTTTATTCTATTGTGAGGAATGACTGGCTATTGAAAGCTATCTGAAAAGGGGTGGGATGTGTGTTTACACAAGCGTAGAATCGTGGCACGTTGTTGAAGATTATTCTAAGCAGCCACCAAGTGCACTTATCAAAAGCTTGATTCAACAAACAAGACAATTGTATAAAGTACACCCGGCGGCCGCCTGAAAAGGCAGCCTGTTGAATAGGACGTGACAAAGCGACGATCCACCTAGACCGCGGCCGTTAAAGCGTGGCTTTCTGCTATAGGCTGTGACGTGTGCCTGTTTAATATTCATTTCACGCGCTCTAGCTAGAGCGCGGCCGTTCTCTGCTGTGGCTCTTGAGAAGATCGTGTTTCAAGCTGCATTGGTAGTTGAATGGGAGTGGACCAATACTGCCTTATCTCCTCACTATATGAAAACATTGCTTTTAGTTCTTTTCTCATGGAGTAGACTTCAATGAAATAGCAATTCTTGATGAACGGTTTGTGATTCAAGAAGTTCTATCTCAGAAGAGATACTGTCTTGCGACATAACACAACACTGAAAACACGACTGCACTGCACACCCGCAAATGACAAGACAGCTAGGTTTAGTTGCTAACAACACAAGTGCTGGGCGGAAATGTCGTCACTGTTACTAATCAGCTGATTCTATCTAGTCTTGTGATTGGGGGAAGGTAAGAAACATGTTTTGATATGTTTGGAAATTTAGCCGCCTAAATTTATACAATGACGTCTAACGCCTGTACTAAACGACGCCGTCTAAATTTATACAATGCCGCGTGGCGGCCTGCAGTAAACGACGCCCTTACATCCGTTATGTGTAACTCAACACGAACCCGGAAACAGTGCGACGCTTCGACTCGGCAATTGTGCAGTTGAGTAAGCCGTGGCTAGACATGTCTGACCTAGATACTACATAAAGGCAGAAGGGAGTTGTCTCCCCGGAAAAGAATGTAACAATTAATTGTGAAAAAAATCGTCATTAAGTCGTTCTAGGTTCTTATTCAAGTCAGCATCACGTTCTTATTCAAGTTCTTATTTAAGTTCTTAACAAGTTTTTATTCAAGTTCTTAACAAGTCAACATCAAGTTTTTAACAAGTTCTTATTCAAGTACTTATTCAAGTACTTATTCAAGTACTTATTCAAGTTCTTAACAAGTCGTCATCAAGTCGTCATTAAGTTCTTATCAAGTCGTCATTAAGTTTTTATCAAGTCGTCATCAAGTTCTTATCAAGTTCTTATTTAAGTTTTTATCAAGTCGTCATCAAGTCGTTATCAAGTTCTTATTCAAGTCACTTATAATTATTTATTAAGTTCTTGAAATATTACTGCATATCAAATGGATCAAAATGATCTTTTGTTGTTGGCGGTTCTGGTATTCTTTTTTGTTCAGATTTTGTATTTAGTGGCTGTGATTTTTTGGGCTGCTTTGGTTTTTGCTGTCTTTCTTTATATGTTTTATAAACGTAATAACCACCCCCACCAACAGCAATGACGCCAAAAATGCTAACTCTTTTAATCCAAATAATCCATGACGACTTTGGTGTTGTAGGTCTTGAATCAGCTTGTGTATTTACAGCTGGCGTTGGCGGTGTTATGTTTTCATTATGAGTTATATTCTGTGATTGCAACATTAATTTTTTTTGTTTGTTCCACTCTGCTAATTTTTTTCCTGCTGCAACGCGCCCAGGATGAGGAGGCTTTTTACTGGTCACTTTCTCCATCAATGTTTTCTGCTGATTTTCTGGCTCGGTCATTTTGAAGGGAAACAAAATCTATATGATTAAAAGTAATTAATCCCATGATTAATGGCGATAACAATGTTCCAAATCTGTAATATAGATCACATCCTAGAGACTCTAATGACTTTGTTAAAACTGGATCCTGCGTTAAATCATACATAAAATCTTGTTCAGAATCAATGGGAGCAAATCTACTAACTATTTAGTGTACAAACTAAGAACCCTTTGCCCAACACTTTTTACCATTCTTGACCCCAGTTGCGCTTCATACCTGTTGTGATACTTTACAATGTCTTGCGTTGACATTTGTTGAATTGTTCTATGCTGAATTCATTTCCAAGGTACTGTTTTTTTTTTTCCACATGCTGCTAAAGAATACAGCCTTTCCTTTTGGGCGCATAATGCTTGGTCTCAACTTGATCATTTGTAAGTTCAGGAAGTAAATCATCGCAGTTCATGTTTTATTAATGAATAAATATTATTTTATTTTTTAAAAATGAGCACCGAAAAAACTATTACTAACCTTGTATACCATTCTGCTGTTATTTGGGGGCCTAAGTGTAGGATACACAATGCTTTTGGGAAAAGCCTGTTAAAAATAAAACCAGCAGATCTTGGCAAACTAGGCTTTGAAGACTCAGCAAGCTGATTGCTGTTATTACAGCTTCATTTGCTACGAAAGATTTTCTAGTTAAGCAAGGAATAATTCCCGACAGTATCAATATGAAAATTAAAAAATCATTTA
>CM065720.1:25133140-25143140 GCA_033310375.1 Conus canariensis
GGAGTTTAGCTTTTATTTTTTTGCTGACAGCACTTACAGCCAATGAACACAGGCCAAGAGTTAAAGACAAACCGCCTAGAGGTATAGCTACCGGTGCACCTACGCCTGTTGCTAAGAGACCTACACTTGTTCCTGCTGATAAAGCACTAGTGATCGATGCTCCAGTATTAACATATGTAACAGCATTAAAGACAGCAGAATACCTTCGTTTGGTTTTGCTGTATTTTGAAAGGTCCTGCTCTAGTTGGGTTTGCATTTGTGTTATGTTTGTTAATCTGAAAGTTTTTATGTCTACAGCAACAGAGTTCTCTTCTTTGGGCACTTTTGGATAAGTCGTAACAGACATGCTTTTTTAAAATAAAAATAATTTAGTATTGGATATCTTTCAATCTGTTATCTTGAATATTCAGCTGCGCATCATATATTAAAAACAAATGTACATTAAGTGGTTTATCACTCTCTTTTTCTTTATCAATTTGAATGTTTATTACGTCTTTAACTGTTCTCCCACTCCCATGCAACTGATTATCTTCTGTTGACCTTAGGTCAATCCATAAACCGTATTTCGTTGTTAAATATTCATCAAGTCTAACACTGTGAAGGTGTAGATCTTTAGACACAAGGTCTACTGTTGGATTTCTACACCTCCCGCCTCCAAACAATTTTCTTATTTCATCAAAATGATGATAAGGTTTAAGCCCGCTACCGTAGACTTGGTTAGGACTACCCTCAATTGAACATTGTACTTTCGTTATTTTAGGATTAATAAATTTTCACTTTGTCTTTTGAATGGTTCTTCATCTTCACACAGCAATAAAATACCTTTAAGGGATCTTGCTGTGGCACTAAAACTAAAGTTCCATATTGTGTCTGCCCTGCTTTTAGGATATTTTGAATGATGAATCACTCTTTCGTAATATATTGCTAATTTTGACTGATATTGTTGCTCAATCAGCCTTGCTAAGTTAGGGTTGCTAACAATGTCAAACTCTAACGAGATGTCGAAAATGCTGTACTTGGAATCAGTGTCTGTCGATCTAATGACACGTTTGTATTCATTAAAAGTTAGTTCATATGACAATCTGTCTTTTAATGCTCCTTGAAAGTATGGCGCATGCGCTTTTAACAACTCAAAATCCAAGGGTATAGAAAAGCGATTTCCAAACGCATAACTTACAGCTTCATACTTGTTACCGTCTTTAGCATCTTCGGCGTCTATTCTGTGTTTTAGTGCTTCGTTATTTTCGATTCCTTGAAACGCAAGATCGGCCCTTTCATTCTCGGTTAGCCATAGATCACAATAGATTAGAAATATGTCTGCATTGTGTAAAGAAAATATTTCTTGCCCCTCAAGTTTTATAGAAATTTTCTTAACGATTGCCCGTCCCAGATTCTGTACAACTGTCCTGTTTGCGTCTGTTGCTGAATCAAGTTCTATTTTGAAAGTAAGCCGTGCAGATCCCGGCACAATCACTTCATCTGCTCCTAGGTCTGGAAATTTAACAGTAAGAATTTGATCTGAATCAATAGTAGATGGATTATTTGGAACAATAATATTCTGTTTATTTCCCTTCACGCCAAAGGGCTCTTTCAGTCTTCTATGCGGGTCAAGAATCGAGCCATATGCTTGTGACATTTTTTTATAAAACAAAATAAAAAGTTAATTATTTAAAAACATGGCAGAAGAAGATTATGATGTTTTTGATCCTGGAGACGACATGAGTGAAATGACGCCTTTGACACATCCATTACAATCATTGCGGCGTGAATTAACAGAAAGTAAGGTCAAATCATTTTATCAAAGTTTAGGCCAAGAACCTCCCGAATTTATAGACCCTAATGATTTTGAAACAAAAGATGACCATTTGTTTGTGAAAAACGAGCAAGGACAACTTGTTCAGCTTACAACTAAACCAGACCCATCAAAGTTTTTAGCAAAGACTACAATTAGACAAAGGCTCAGTGTGAGCGATCAAAATCGCCTTGGCATTGCTAAACCGCGAAGATTAGACAGTGAGGCAGTTGCTAAACTTCAAAACACACTACAAGAACTCCCAACAGATAACCAAATACAAAACATACCCCTTAAAGATTTAAGCCCAACAGCAGACGAAATAATAGAAACCAGTTTTTCAGAAGCATTAAAAACTATGCACGATCCGCCGCTACCTATGAGAGAAATAACGGCCCTTGATCATGTTTTGAAAAGCATCAGAGGCGAATTAACAAACAATTTAGCAAAACTGGGTGAACTAGATGAGCATATAAAAAGAGAAAAAGAAAAACTAGTTGAGGCTGATGACCACAACTTAGGACCTGGTGTTAAAGAAAGAATAACACAAAGACTAAAAGATCTTGAACAAGAGAGATCAGCAAGACTAGAAGTGCTGTCTACTAACCGAGAACAATTACGAACTCAAGTGAGCAGAATAAGAGAAACTATCCAAAGAATTTTATATGAAGACACAACACTAGCAGAACGAATAAGAACACTGTTTAGAGAGCAAGGCGTCACATTAGCAAGTGTTATAACAGCCTTAGGATTTGCAATAAGTACACTGGTGTTGGCTATTACAGGCGGTGGGGGAGCAGTGCCACCAGGCCCGCCAACAGATAAATCATGGGTAAAAAAAACAACTCAATCATCTTGCAAGTTTATTAAAAAAATTAGCCAGTAAGGCAATAGATTCTTTGCCTGGTATAATAGGAGGGATCGTTAGCTGGCTTTTGTCTGCCGCAAGTAAAGTAGTTGGCTTTATGGCTGAGCACTTATGGGCATTAGTTGTCTTAATAGTTGGGTTACTTTATAGTAAGATAAAGACCAAGTAATCCTAGGGCAGTTAATCCAATAACAAGTGCTGTCTTTTCATATTCATGGTCATCACGAACAAAGTCCGCGTCTTCAATGGCCTTTGGGCTTTGGGCCTTGGGGATTGGATGGGGTTTTGAGGGGGGGATTGGGACTTCTTTTTTTTATTGCTATTGCTGGCTTAGAATTTATGTCGTTTTTTCCGACCTTCTCTTCTTTACCAGCCACAAGGATTTCATTATTATAGTTTATTATTGTTCCTATCTGGAGTCTGAGGTCAGAAGGCAGCATGTATAAACCAGTGCCGACAGCAAAGTCTACTTTCGATCTTGCAAATTGCAAAACATTTTGGTACCTTTTAATACTTGAAGGCAAATCAATTGCAGAATTAATAGAATCCTCTAAATTTGCTAAATACTGTTTTTGGGCGTCAAAGCCAGTAGAAGGATCAATTATGTTTGATCTCGTTTGTGCTTGCGAACCTAGCAAACACCAAACATAAGTACGAATGGAGTCGTTTATTCGTTCTATTCCCGCTCTAGTTAGACCATTAGAAGTATCCAAAATAAATGTTGTCCATGCTGTTTTATGCTCTTGCTCTATGGACCCGAGGTGAACAGTTGTGCCTGAAGAGAAAGATGTGTAAGGAGGATTCCAATCATAGTTATACTTTCTGTGCACGCCCCAAAAATAAAGGGTGCCTAAACCATGATTAAGATCCAACTTTTGTCTAAAGTCTGTCTTTGGGTCAATATCAAATTCGTTACAGATCCTTTCAAAAGCCTTGTAATCTATTCTGTTGCTGAATGGATTAAACGTTTTGTCATTTGGTAATGGCGCTTGCAGTTCAGACAAAATACGTCTGAAGGTGTAATAAAAATGAAATCTATACACTGACCTCACCAAAGGATCAGGATGATTTAAATGATCAACATACGACACTCCACACCCAGTTGACGCACAAAACACAGCAAAGTTTAACTGGTTCTGATAAAACTGCATCGGATGACTGAACCACACTTTTGGGATGTAGTCGTTTTTAATAGGGGGGTTAAGATATCTGTTCAATGGAGTACTAACCTTTACTTGAAAGGCGTCAGTCTGAGTCACAGAAATGTCGAGAGTATCAGTTGTTATATCTTTAGGACTGTAGTGCGGCCCAACAGAATATTTTGCATTAGTATATTTGAATGCACTCATTTTTAAATTTGTTTTAAAAATGTTTGTAACAATAACAACTCAAGGCAGTCCTTCGTTTTTAGAGTATGCTATTGATAATAAATGCGGAACCCGAAGGGTTGCACTCCATGAAATTTTTTACAAAGTCGTATGGTTTAATATAAGTCAAACCAAGAAGAATAATGTAATTCAAAAACTTGACCTTGGTGGAGACATAATTAGCCAGTTAACCATACCTGATGGTTATTACGGGTTTTGCTCGCTAAAAGAAGCAATGAGTAACTTCGACATTACTCTCAAACTTAACAATGCAAATTTGAAAATAATGTTGACATTCAAACCTGAAAAAGAAGTAGGAGGTTACCTTTTTGATGTAGAGCTAGCTAAAATGTTAGGCTTTGCAACTGGCAATCATGGCTTTCATGCCTTTCATAGATTTATAGTTACACCAGACAAAACTACTTATGAGGGAGAATATCCGCTCGATCTTGCATTACATTCATTACTCTATGTTCATTTGGACGAGCTGAGCACTGATGAAAACTTATATGATGGAAGGCCCTCAACTGTTTTAAGAGCTCTTCCATCAGGGAAAGCTGCATATTGCGATTATGAAATTATACAATTCCCTAATTTACAGTTTAAAAAATTAGCTTGTGGGAGGGTCAGATCATTTAATATAAAGATCACAGATAAAACAGGGAAAGTCGTGAAATGTGATAACCTGCACATTGTTTTAGAAATAAAATAATACGTTGTTTTAAAAAATGTCACGTGGACCAGACGATTCGGGGGTTACATTAGCGCCTGAGAGGTGTGTAACTTTAGAATTAAAAGACCTTGCAGACGTTGAGGACTTTGAACAAAACGGTGAGATAGGCACTTTATATGGTTTTGAGTACACTAAAGATGGTTATTATAAGCGCAAAGAGGTTGACGACAACAAAAGGTTTCCTAAACTAGAACAACTACGCAATCTAGAAGCAAATAATACAGGTCAGTATGAATATAAAATAGTTCGAAAAACTGACAACAAATGGCACTTAGAACCATATTTAGAATGGGACATAAAATTTGAATTCTTAAGCCCATTTACATTTTTTGACCGTCAAAAAAGTTTCAGAAAAGCATTGAACTCTGGCCCTTTACATGTAAGTCTTATGCCAGAGGACAACAGTCGGAGAGAGATCGAAATAAAGCCGTTTGGGGACAAACAGTACATCCTCCACAGAAGAGAATCGGTTTTAAAGAAAGCTTCTACAAAATTACAGTTCATTCCACGCACAAAATTAGGAGACACGTTCACAATGATATTTAAAATTTCTGTCTTAAAAGATGAGGCAAGAAATGGAGCTGTGGGTGTCAGTGACAACCTTATGGAAGGAATTCTTATTAGCTGGCAAAACTTAGACGTTGACAAACTTAAAGTTACTGTCGTCGTTCTTTACAATGGCGAGGATATTAAGGTCATAACAACAAGCAACAAAATTGATATTAGTTTAAATAGAAACGATCTTACAGAACTGAACTGGATTAATCTTACACATTTGGGCCTTATAGGGTTTTATTATACTGAACAAGTTTTGACAGAGAGTATGATAAAAACAATAACTGGTGTAAATTAAATTCTGTTTTAAAACTATGGAGCAAACAACTTTGGTGTCAATGTTAAACTTTATGATAAAAACCCCTCATTGTTCATTGATTTGTGGACAGACTGGTTGTGGAAAAACAATATTTGTCCTCGACCTATTACAAACAGTTTATCGTTATAATTTTGATCATATAGTAATTTTCTGCCCAACACTTAAATGGAACAAAGCATATCACGACAGAAGGTTTATATGGACAGATGATGACATATATTTAGTTGATCCTAGCAATAAACTGAGTGAGTGTTTAGAACATTTCTTTAGACAGTTTGAAGGAACTCAGACACCATTTATTATAGATGACTGTTCGGCAGAAAGAGACATAGTTAAAAAGAGAAACACTTTATCAAAACTGGCTTTCAGTGGAAGACATGCTGGGATAAGTGTGTGGATTTTATGTCAAAAATATAACTCAGTTTTAAAAGACTTTAGAGAGCAATTAAAGACAGTGGTTTTATTCCACATGAAAGATAGAGACGCATTTGATGAATGTATGCGTGAAAATGATGTTATTGAAGACGATCAAGAAAAACGAAGGATTAAGCAAAAACTAAAGTCTCAAAAGTTTTCTAAATTAGTGTTAAAAACAGATAATCCTACACATTATGTATGTTTGTAAAGTGTTTACTATTAGAGAACTATAAAATAGGCATTCTGGGTAAGCCGCCGGAGCAGCAGCGAAACCGGCTTTAGCCGGTTGGAGCTGGCGGAGGTGGGTGAGCCAGAATGCCTATTTTATAGTTCTCTCGAGGACTTCTCCACCAGAGTGAGAGAAATGCGAAGAAAACTGACACCTCATCTGAAAAAGGCGCGAAGTGAAGGGAAACGGGCCACCATGATCCATGATCATCTGTTAGTGGACGGTATCCGGTATATGTTGGACTCAGGTGACCATCTCGTGCCAATGAAATAGGGTTCCGGCCGGTCCCTTTCTCATCCCCGATCTTTGTCCGCGGCTGTGGAGGGAACGTCAACTGAGGCGACACCGGTTACCTTGTCACCGCACGACAGTGGCAGTGAGCTGGCGACGCCACGTGAAAACTGTGCACCCGTGTTCTGTGACGATGTTTTTGTGTCATCTGAACACGTGGACAGTGATGCCGTGGGTGGTGTTGAATGAAAATGTAAATAGTCCGAACTCGTCCGAGTTGAGAAATGAGTTTAATGATGCCAGTGTGTGTAATACATCAAAACCGTTTTCTTTCCTACATTGGAACATTAATGGATTGCTTACAAAAATATATGATCATGATTTTGTTTCGTATGTCTGTTCTTTTGATTTTGTCTGTTTAGTTGAGACGTTTGTAGAAGATTTTCAATTGTCTATTTTTAAAGGGTACACGGTTTTTTGTAGACCGGCTGTTAAACTGTCAGTACACGGAAGACGCTCAGGCGGAGTTGTCTGCCTTATAAGAAATGAGCTGTGTCCTTATGTCAAACCTGTATGTGTGAAATCTTCTCTTTTCTACGCCTTTCTTTTGGATAAATGTCTTTTCGGTATAGATAGAGACATTATGTATGTTTGTGCTTACATACCACCAGAAAACTCACCCTATTATGTGCATTTTGACTGTGAAAATGGTGTCGCTTTATTGGAAGATTTTTTATGTGACTGTTTGCTGTGTAATGAAGAACATGATGCTTATATAGTAATAAATGGAGACTTAAATAGTAGAAGTTCAAACATTTCTAGTGATTTTGTAACTAATGAGTGTGATTATGAAAATCAACATTTGAGTGGTCCTTTGAACTTGAACAGAAATTCTGAAGACCATGTGCTTAATAACTATGGCAAAATGTTACTCAACATGTGCACTGTTTTAAACCTGTGTATTTTGAATGGTATGTGTCAGGGTGACCTTCAAGGTCATTACACGTACATATTGGATAATGGTAGCAGTGTAGATGATTATTTTTTACTGTCGAATGATCTGTTCTCAATAATTTCTGATAGCAGTAGAATGGATGTGTCTGACAGGATCGAATCTGATCATTTGCCTTTGGAGTTATGTATTCATTTCCCTAAGAATAATAAGATATGTTCAAAAGATAATGATAATGTTCAGGTTTTGGAAAAGTTTATGTGGGACGAAGCCCACAGCAGTATGTTCATAGACAACATCTGTTCAAATGAAATGCAAATTCAGTTTGAAATGGCGATCACTTTGATTGATGAAAATATTAACGAGGCACTTGAGCTTTTTAATCATTGTATAAAAAGTGCTGGAGACTTTATGAAGAAACAGGTACACATTGGTAAGGGCGTGAAAGAGGACGACTGGTATGATGATGAATGTCGTGTGGCCAAAAGAACTGTACGCAATTTGTTGAACAAATTTAAGCGTACATTGTCTCCACCCGATCGCACTTCTTTATGTATAGCAAGGCGTGAATATAAACATTTGTTAAAGAGAAAAGAGAAGCAGTTCAATGACACTTTGCTCAATAATTTATTAACTTCGGTAAATAACCAACAGGAATTCTGGAAATCTGTGCGTAAAATTTCCAAGACAAGAAGGCAGCCTTTGAATGATATTAGCATAAACGATTGGTATGTACATTTTAAAGAATTGTTAGAAAGAAAAGACAAATTTGATAATGATCTGATTCAGGGAGAAGATATTAGTAACCAACGTGCTTTTGGAAATCGATATAGTGCTATAAACAGTGACGATTGTTGTGATGACGATGGTGATGAATCCGACGATAGTGATAGCGAAAGTGATTTGAATCAGCCTATCTCAGCAGAAGAAATTTTGAGCGCTTTAAAGACACTGAAAAATCGCAAGGCGGCTGGACCTGATAAAATTATAGGGGAATTTATCAAAAATGCTTCCAAATCAAACTTAGTAATGGAATTTTTTGTTAAATTTTTCAATTCCCTGTTTAATAGAGGCATATACCCTGAAAGCTGGTGTGAATCAATTGTTTTACCATTATATAAAAAGGGTGATGTTATGAATCCAAATAACTACAGAGGAATTTCGCTGTGTAATGTATGTAGTAAATTGTATAGTACAATTATTAATAAAAGACTTCAAGTTTGGGTTGAGGATAATAACATTACAGGTGAGTTTCAAGCTGGATTTAAACAAAATCATTCCACAATAGACCATATGTTCACATTATTAGCTTTCGTTCAAAAACAGTTTTGTCTGAATCGTAAATTGTATGTTGCTTTCATCGATTTTGAGAAAGCCTTTGATTCTGTTAATAGAACTTTATTTTGGCCTATTTTGTTGAAAAACGGAATTCATGGAAAGATGTATAAATGTATTATGAGTATGTATGACCATGTAAAAGCAAGGGTGCGATGTGGTGCTGCTTTAACAGATTATATCAACTGTACATCTGGTGTTAAGCAGGGTGATGTTTGCAGCCCAGTTTTGTTTTCTTTATTTATTAATGAGTTGACTTCCAAAGTCATAAGCTCTGGAAAACATGGTGCCCATTTTGTAAAGGATGTTCTTGAAATATTTATTTTACTTCTTGCTGATGACGTTGCATTAATATCAGAGACTGTAATAGGCCTCCAAACTCAGTTGAATAGTTTGCAAAGGGCAGCTGATTCACTCCAGTTGAAAGTAAATATGAGTAAGAGTAACATAATTGTTTTCAGAAAAGGCGGTTATCTCGCTGCTAGAGAAAAATGGACATATAATGCAATACATATGCCTGTTGTAAATGTATATAAGTACTTAGGGATATATTTCTCTACGAGATTAAGTTTCACTTTTGCATGTAAAGATATTGCTTGCAGAGCCAAAAACGCATTGCTATGTATTATGAAGAAATTGTCGATGCTTAACAATGAATCTCTTGCCTTGTTTTTGAAATTGTTTGATGCTAAAATCCTGCCTATGTTACAATATGGGGCTGAACTGTGGGGTCTTGATGCTGGAGCTGCACAATGCGAAAAGGTTCATTTATTTGCTTTAAAAAAGTTTTTGGGTGTCTCACCACAAACACCAAATGATCTTGTGTATGGTGAGACTGACAGATACCCCATATCTTTGCACTCCACTGTTAAATGTGTAAAGTACTGGCTAAAACTAACTCAGATGGCTGAACATAGATGGCCTTATAAAGCGTATAAAATGCTGTTAGAACTAGATAACAGAGGCAAGATGAACTGGGTGTCGCATGTTAGAATGAAATTATACGAATATGATTTTGGGTATGTGTGGCTTAACCAAGGTGTCGGAGATATGAACAACTTTGTCCGTACGTTTAAAGAAAGACTTATCGTATGTAGATGGCAAGACTGGAATTTCCATGTTCAAAATAGTAACAGGTTTAGTTTTTATAGAACATTTAATAATCTTCATTCTCTCCCAATGTACATGTCAATGCGTATGGA
>CM065720.1:25163140-25165640 GCA_033310375.1 Conus canariensis
CTTCGCTACCCTTACACTTTTTAACTTCAATAACAATTCAAGATCTCAGAGAGACAGACAACATAGAGAAAATGATTGATCTGCCTAAGTGTATGCAGGGTGATGCTTAAACGCATTTTCTGTTCTGTTGCCCACATATTTGTGGAAGCTTTATTCAACAGAACTGTCATATATAAAATCTGGCATGTTTAGGTTGTGTGTCCTACTGCATCCGACAATTACCGAGATATGAAGAATGGTGGTCCAGCTTCGTGCGAGGCATTCCAGACAGGAGAATGACTGATCTGCAAATGCCGTGTTTGTTTTGTGACTTTGATATGATGTGATGAGCAGCCCCCCCTTCAGATGGGTCAATGGCCTCTCTGAATAAAGCGAAGTCTGGTTTATTAAGTGCCCCATTCGTCACCCCTCCCCCCCCCCCCCATCCTCTCTCTCTTTGTCTCTGTCACTGTTTCTCACTCTCTCTCTCTCTCTCTCTCTCTCTCTCTCTCCTCTCTCCCTCCTCTCTCTCTCTCTCTCTCTCTCTCTCTCTCTCTCAGTTCCTCTCTGTCTCTCTGTCTCATTCTCTGTGTATGTCTTTCTGTCAGTCTGTCTTTCTGTCTGTCTGTCTGTCTGTCTGTCTGTCTGTCTCTCTCTCTCTCTCTCTCTCTCTCTCTCTCTCTTATATATATATATATGCCTTTTTCTCTCGTCCTCTCTCTGTGTTTATTTTTGTCTCTCTGTCTCTGTCTCTGTCTCTCTCTGCTCTCTCTCTCTCTCTCTCTCTCTCTCTCTCTCTCTCTCTCTCTCTCGTGTAAAAATTAATATGGTGATGATAGTCCTTGCTATAACTTTCTTTTCCAAAGTTGTCCATGCCAGGAAGAATTCTTATTATCGCACTGACCACCGCGCACACGTTGCCCAAGAGATCGTCAAGCAGCCTTGAGTCAAGACCTTGTCTGAAGGGGATGGGGATGAGAGAACGGGAAACAAGACCAGTGCAGAGCTCATTGTATCGCTGACCAGAAACACACTACGTTACGTTTCTTTTCTTCTGTCCCATCTTCTGTGCCGTCTCAGTAGCATTGCACCCAAGCCTCCCATTCCGACCCAACCCCCCCCCTCCCCCCACCCCCCCCCCCCCCCCCCTAATCCACAGCCACAGCCTGGCCAGGCCCGTCGCAGCCCCGGCACCGGCAATCCACAGGGAGCAGTCAATGTCAAGTCGTCAAGAGGCAACCCACCGGAGGAGACACTGCACTGCTGCCGAGTCACTTCGGTGGTGTTCAGTGGCGCCTGTTCTGATCCAAAATACACAGGACACCACCTACTAAGCCCTCTACTGACGACAATAATTGCTTAGTCGCGGAGCCGGCGTGAGTGAGCTCTCCCTCCGGAGGGCGCCATTATGTCCGCCCAACAAGATCTCCCATGAATTTTACCGATGTCTGCGACCCCGACGGAATCAATCCAGGACCACAGACGTGGAGAGAATATCAAAACTGAGGTCACCATAACAGCAGGGGGTGAAGGGCCACAGAACTTGAGCCTTTTTTTTTTTCTTCTTTTAAGTCCGCATGACGATGATGGTGATGATGAAGGCGATGCTACATTACGGTGTCAGACTGTATGACAGGGCTGTACTCTGCACTTCCTTTCATAATATATCCCGGTGTCAGCCAGGCCCGAGAGATACAGACACCTGCAGTGTTGGTCAGGAAATTTGAGCAACACTCTCAGAGACACATCCATTAAGTGGATGAAACTCGACTGTGTGGTTCCAGTCTTACCAACTGAGCCCGTAGCGAACTCCACGCTGGGTAGGAGCCGGTGTGGGCAGAAAAATCCTACAGGTAAATAGCCATGATGGGAATCGAACCCACGACTCCAAACCCGGGAGTCCGCGACGCTAAACACCTCGTTACGGCGGCTGGTCCTCCCTCACGTTTCTTGTTGAAAATCTGAAACAGAGCTGCTGCAAGGTTCATTTCATGTGAATGACACCCCCACAGAACTTCACAAAAAGGTCTCAGTAACGAATGCATGATGGAAAACAATTATTGTCCAATAAAAGCATTCCCAAAAAATGCTAAATTCTGAGCCCCCAAACTGTTTACAAAACAAAAACAAACAAAACAAAAAAAAAAAAGAAAAAAGCAAAAAACAAAAAACAAAAACAAAAAAACAAACAAACAAACAACAACAAAAAAACCCGGCCACAGTGCCGCGATGGTTTGGGTCGCAGACGTAGGAGTTCTGAGGTTATGGGTTCGATTCCCATCAGAGACTTGTCCTTACGGATGTTTTTTTTTTTTTTTTTTTTTTAGTTCCTGCTCCCTTCTTGCTCAGCGAACACTACGCTCAGATATGAAGGAACGCTGCAACCACACAGTCCAGTGTTATGTGGATGTGTCTTTAAGGCAGCTGCTCACGTTTCCTGACCAACACTGTGGGCGTTTATATTTTTCTGGTGCCTGCTTGGCGCAAGGATATATTATGACTGGACGATAGAACACAGTCA
>CM065720.1:25170640-25178140 GCA_033310375.1 Conus canariensis
TTTTTTTTTTCCTCCTTGTTTTCCTTTCTTTCATTCCTTGTTCCGTTCATTGATTTCTTTTCTGTCGTTTCTTTCTTCCTTTCTTTCTTTCTTTCTTTCGTCCATCCTCCCCCCCCCCCCCCCCCCCTCCCTTCACTCTTTTCTCGTTTTCCTTCCGCATAATTTCCTGTATGTTCTCCGTTCCTTTTTCTTTTTCCTGTTTTTTTTTTTTCCTCCCTTTTTCTCTCACTCATTTTCTTTTTTTTTATCTTTTCTACTTTCTTTCCTGCTTTTTCTCCTTTTTTTTTTTTCTTTCTTTCTTTCTTCTTTTCTTCCCTATTTTTTTTTTCTTCCTCCACAGTTTGTCGTTATTTTTCTTTGCCCTTTCCGCTCCACTCTTCTTCTCTTTCTCCTTTCCTCTTTTTTCCTTCCTTCATTCTTTTCCTTCCATGTCATTTTTTTTTTGTTTTGTTCTTCGTTTCCTTTCTGCGTTCTAGTATTTCTTCTTTTCGTCCCTTTCATCTTTCCTTCTTTCCTTTCCCTATTCCTTTCTTTTCTTCTTCTTTTTTTTTTTTTGTCCTTCTGTTTTTCCCCACTCCTTTCTTTCCCATTGCTTGTTTTTTTTTTTTTTTGTTCGTTTCTTTCTCCTTCCATTCTTTCGTTCCTTCTCCCATCTGTCTTCCCATCCATTGTCGTCCTTCCGCAGTTTATTCCTTCCTTCCTTCCTTCCTTCCTCCTTTCTTGTCTTCTTTTCTTACTTTCTTTTTTTTCATGTTTCCAGCCTTTTCTTCTCCCTTCTCTCCTGCGTCATTCCCTTCGTTCCTTCTATCCCGCCCCTCCCCCCCCCCCCCCTCCCCTCTCCCCCCACTTTACTTTTTTGTTTGAATTCCTTTATTCTTTTGTTTATTCCTGTCCCCGCTTCATTTTTTTTTCCCAATCTCCTACCCCCCCAACCCCCCCCCACCCCCACCCCCTTTCCACCTCCCACCCTTTTTCTTTTTTGTTTCTGTTCTTTCTGTCTTCTATTCATCGTTCCTACTTGTTCTGTTTCCTTTCGTTTTTGTTTCTTTTTTTTTTTTTTTTCCCAATTTTCTTAATTGAATTATATATCTACCCCCTCCCTCCTCCCTCCTCACCCCCCCTCCCAGTCACTCACACACAGACACACACAGAAGCACACACACACACACACACACACACACACACACACACACACACACACACACACAAACTACACACACACACACACACACACACACACACACACACACACACACACACACACACACACACACAACACCTCCCCCCCCCACCCCCCACTGCCTTCCACCCACTTCGTTCTTAATTCATTTTCACCTCCAATCTTTTTCAGTCTTCCTTTCAATGCTTGCATTATGTCATCCCTTCTTCTGTCATTCCTCTTTTTGTTTTTTTTTCATTTCTTGTTTTGCTTTCGTTCTTCGTTCCACACACGCTTACCTTAATCTTCTTTTTTTTTCAGACATCTTTGCTTTTTTTTTTTTTTTTCTTTTGGTTTGTTATCCATTCTTTTATGACGTCCAGAAGGTTTAACATCGACCCGAGGGACGGGTCACAATGGAACTATCGGAAGACAATGATCGGACTTGGATGGGGGGTTTGAGTGTCTCCAGCTGGTCGGCATTTTTTTTATTTTTTATTTTTTTATTTTTTTTATTTTTCTTTTCTTCTTGTCCCTAATCCCACCTCCCCACCCCACCCCTTCTTTCCTCATCCCCACCCTCCCCGTCCCTTTCCCCTTTTCCCCCGGTACAGATGAAGGCGTTGTTTGTTTGTTTGTTGTTTTTTGTTCATGGCAAGATCATTTTCTCCGGTATCATGATTTTGAGTGCGAGCTAATTATTTCTCGAAAGGGCTTTCACCAAGGCAATCAAGCAGCTCAGTAGCCTATTTATTGCTTTATTTTTTTTCGCCTTCTGCAATCATTATTATTTTGTGAGGGTGTTTTTTTTTTTTCCTTTTCTTTCTCTTTCTTCTTTCTTTTATTTTCCTTTTTCTTTTTTTTTTTTTCTTTTCTTTTTTTCCCCCCTCGCGACTTAAAATGAGAAAGACTCTCACTGGAAGCAAAGCCATGTTAATCTCTCTTGTCTCTCTATCTGTCTGTCTGTCTTTCTGTCCCTGTCTCTGTCTATGTCTGCCTGTCCGTCTGTCTGTTTGTCTGTTTTGTCTGTCTGTCTGTCTGTCTGTCTTGTCTGTCTGTCTGTCTGTCTGTCTGTCTGTCTTCTTCTCTCTCTCTCTCTCTCTCTCTCTCTCTCTCTCTCTACCTGACTATCTGTCCATCTCTCTCGTTCTCTTTGAGAATGCAAATACTCTTTCTTGCGTGCTTGTGCGTGTGAGGGTATACGAACGTGCACGTACGTGTGCGTGCGTGCGTACGTGTGTGTGTATGTGTGTGTGTGTGTGTGTGTGTGTGTGTGTGTGTGTGTGTGTGGTGTGCGTGCGTGCGTGCGTGCGTGTGTGTGTGTGTGTGTGTGTGTGTGTGTGTGTGTGTGTGTGTGTGCGCGCGCTGTGTCTGTGCGCGCGCGCGTATATGCGTGCGTGCGTGCATGCGTGCGCGTGTATGTGTGTGTGTGTGTGTGTGTGTGTGTGTGTGTGTGTGTGTGTTGTGTGTGTGTGTGTGTGTTGTGTTCTGTGTGTGTGCGTGCGTGGTGGTGCGTGCGTGCGTGTTGTGTGTGCGCGCGCGCGTGTGTGTGTGTGACGTAATGGCAACACACAAAAGAACAACAGAACAAGGGGGATTATAGAAAGAATGCCAAAGAGAGGGCATCAAAAATAAGACAAAGCAACAAACAAACACAAAAGTCTGGTAATCCCTCTTGAATGAGCTATTGTCTCTGGGTTTTTTTTTCCTCTCTTTTTGCTGGATGTTCTCTTTGTTATATTATTCCTCTATGGAAAGCATAACTAGTCCAAAATGTCATGCCATTTTGCAACTATTTCACTTTTGTTGTTGTTGTTGTCCTTCACATACTTTGTGAGTGGTTGCATACCACGCGCTTCGTGGGACACAACTATACCCGACGTATCTCTCCCGGCATCAGAAGATTTGCATCAGCGTTGTTGGTGGATCCCATTCTCTTTCAACGACAGTGCTCCGTGTCCTCAAAGTGTGTGTGGAGTTGTCTGCCTGTTGTCTCCATATGTACAGAGTCTTCCTGACTCGTGGGAATGAAGGGGGGATAAGCAGCACAGTGAGGCGCGGGGTCGTGTAACTCGAGTAAGCGGAA
The DNA here is from genome assembly GCA_033310375.1 of Conus canariensis. NCBI lineage: Eukaryota > Metazoa > Mollusca > Gastropoda > Neogastropoda > Conidae > Conus > Conus canariensis. The sequence goes on from CM065720.1 coordinate 25,173,886, forward strand.
ACGAGAGTGACAAGAAAGATAACTCCAAGGAAACGAAGAATACGTCCTTGGTGAAGTCGAAGAGATTAAAATGAAATCGGAGGGGGGGGGGGGGGGGGGGGGGGGCAGTTCTGCTTTATGATTCTTTTGCTCATAATAGTATGATCAAGTGAAATTGTACTTCGTAAAGAAACGGTTTTCACAAAAACAAACAAACAAACAAAAACTCCAAAGAAACAAACAAACCAAGTACTGAGAGAACTAGTCCCTTGAAAGTTGCGGTGTCCGATAGTTGTCGCCCTTTAAAACAGAACGCAGTTTCGTCCAGAGGATTGTTCACTGAACTGAGTTTTAAGCCATCCTGTGTTTGGTGAGTCAGGTTTTGCTTTCAATAAACAGTGCGCCATCCCCCTCCCCCCCCCGCCCCTCCCCCCCCCCCCCCCCCCCGCTCCGTCCGGTCTCTCCGCCCTGTCGTTATTGCAGTGAAGAACATAAAACGAAATCCAGTCATGACAAACAGAAGCAGGATCTCTGAGAACAGCTGCATGCCAGAGATATTGGTAACTAGCATACAAAACAGATACGCGTGTGATATCCTCGATAGTCGAAATTTTAGTTCAAGTAATTCCCTACACAAGACACATCAGAACCATCCGACTTTACCTCTTAGTTTAAGGCAAGTGAATTAGACCGGAATTACGGCTTAGACTCAAACAGAGACACGTCAATTGTCCATGCGTCTGTTGTGGAAGAAACTAGATAGTACCAAAAGTTGAAACCTAATCTTTCCGTCATCAGTCTTTTCCATTCTGCGCACCACAGATTTAGAATTCTCGTTCATATCAGATCATGCCATTCCGTTCTCCTTACTCTTTCAAAAGTTTCAGTTTCATCAAGGAGGTGTCACTGCGTGTGGACTAGTCCATATACGCTTCACACATCCGCTAAGTTTTGAGACCATACTGGCCTGAATTAAAGCTATGGATAAATGATTAACGTTTACCGGATGACGCTCTTGAATACACAGACCCGATCGGGCGGGTCGTCCAAGACCCACACATTTTGTAGAGGCTTTTCCCTAATGCTTATCCCTATTCTGACCGCGTGGGTCCTGTAAGACCCACACCTGATAAAGGGCGGTTCAGCAGCTTCTTCCTCACCCGATGGCGCAGGTCGTGTGCCACCCATTAAAATGTATGGGTCCTGGGGGAACCGCGACTAACGATGCTGATAATTGATTGTGTCTATAAAGAACTTACTTTCTATGACCAACGGCTATAAAGATCGTTGACAATGTCCTAAGATTTCGTGAGCATACTTTTATCCGTTTATAAGATTTTTTTTTTTTATTGAGTCACTGGGTCATGGAAGACCCAGGAAGCACGCCAAGTTAATGACTAAAATGGAAGAATTGAAGAAGAGGGTCTCGTGGCTACGACTTAGCGGATGTCGGACCTACGCATCAGCCCAACGTGCTGGTGAGACCTAACATTGGTTGTGCCGTTTTTTTCCTTCAAAGAACATTCCAAACATATCTTTTCAAACTCTGCAACAATTCCAACTTTCTCCTCCGTACCTAACACCAACCCAGTAATACAGTGTATCTAAACACCAACCCAGTAATACAATGTAGCTAAATACCAACCCAGTAATACAGTGTATCTAAACACCAACCCAGTAATACAGTGTATCTAAACACCAACCCAGTAATACAATGTAGCTAAATACCAACCCAGTAATACAGTGTATCTAAACACCAACACAGTAATACAATGTAGCTAAATACCAACCCAGTAATAGAATGCAGCTAAACAGCAGCCCAGTAATAGAATGTAGATAAACAACAAACCAGCAATAGAATGTGGTTGAACACCAACCCAGTAATAGAATCTAGCTATAGACCAACACAGTGATAGAATGCAGCTAAACACCAACCCAGTAATACAATGAAGCTAAACACCAAACCCAGTAATACAATGAAGTAAACACCAACCCAGTAATACAATGAAGCTAAACACCAACCCAGTAATACAATGAGCTAAACACCAACCCAGTTAAATACAATGAAGGCTAAACACCAACCCAGTAATACATGTAGCTAAACACCAACCCAGTAATACAGTGTAGCTAAACACCAACCCAGTAATACAATGTAGCTAAAACACTAAAACACCCATAATAGAATGTAGCTAACACAACAAACCAGCAAATAGAAAATGTGAACCTAATACAAGCAAACACAGTAACAGAATGTAGTTAAAACACCAACCCAGTTATGGAATGTGACTAAAACAACCATAAACAATGTGAACACTAAACAGCAATGAATGTACTAAACAACAAACCAAGTAATGAATGTGATTAAACACCAAACCAGTAGTGGAATTGACTAAACACCAAACCAGTAATGGAATGTGACTAAACACTAAACCAGTAATGGAATGTAGCTAAACACTAAACCAGTAATGGAATGTTACTACACAACAAACCAGTAACAAGTTGACGCGGATTCGTTTTGCAAATCCGGTTGAAAGAGTACATTCAAAGTCCGTTCGACAAGATCTCTAAAGACTGGCGATTTGAACAACACTTTGTCAAAAGATGAAATGTAATCTAAGTCCGGATCCTTTACATTTTTTTTTTTTAATGAATACGTGGTACTGACCTGGATCAAAAGACGGATGCATGATTTGTTCAGTCTTGAAAGAGGTCTGCATTTGCCCTTTTAGATGATGATCTAATGGCGTGTTGAGCTTCCAGCTGATGGACAATGATAGCATTTTCAATGGGTTTAACCAGTATTTCTTGTTACTAGATACGTCATCCCATCTCGCGCCCCCTCCGGATCGTTCAAATATCAAAACAAAGAAAGCGATCAGAGAAGAAGGAAGAACGAGAAAGAAAATATATGATCTTGAAGCTGTTGTGCCATGATATTTACTTCTAGTCGTTGTGCGGGTTTTTTTTTTTATGTTGATGAAAGTTTTCTAATTGCAAATAAGCATCTCTGCAGAGATCGTATCCCAAATTTGTATAAGTCTCTGGTTGTGTGTCTACATGTAATAGTGTGAATTTATTGTTATGCATGTGTAACCAAGTGGTCCACCTTTGTGCATATTGGAAAATGGGTACAGTGGAAACTGTGTATATACTACAAATACTGGATGCATTTATGGGAAATCCATGTATAAACTTACCTTCTGGATGGATTATTTGGTCGTGCTAAAGAAATGAAGAAAGAAAGCAGTCAGCAGCAATGATACAGAATCGACTCTCCAGGACGAGGAACCCCAGCATACACCAATTAAACTCCTCACTCGCACTTGAAACAATGATCTAAACCGCCGGACATGAATCAACGCAGTATAAGTTGTCGTTCTTTCTTGGTAAAATCTTTGAGAATAGAGACAAAAGAATGAGCAGGGGACAGTGTAACGGAAGTATTGGAGATAGAACAGGCTGCACACCAACAATTATTGCGCCAAGGTCTTGCCTAAGGAGTCGAATATTTATAGACGGGCGCAATTAGATTGTTTTGAAAATGTTTATTGTGTCTGAGAGTTGATTTTACCTTCTTTTCTTTTATACATGCCAGGTGGTTCTAAGCAGACAAATTAAAATGAAAGAAGTGGGACTATTTGGTGGAAAAAAAAACACTTGGCGCAAAGATAGGGTCACGGGTGAGTGAGAAGGCCTGAAATGTGACGTCAGCCAAGGGGTTCTCAAATGTTTGAAGATTGTAAATGATGTCATCGGTGGAAAACAAAACGAAACAAAGCAAAAACATAAAAAAAAGTAAAATGATTGGGTGCGGGGGGGGGGGGGGGGGGTGTCTTGTGATCAATTATCAATTTGATATCAAATGATGGTCAAACTTATGCTAGGCCTCAAAACGCTTACATGGATTATTTTTGTGTGATTTAGAGCAAAATCCTAATTGTAGCGTGTGGCCACATTTCTGGAAGGGTACGGGGACTTGGAGTTCGGGGGGTGGGGGGTGGGGGTTGGGGGGGGGGCAGGGGAGAGGGGATGGTGCTAGAGAAGGAGGTGGGGGGGGGGGGAGGAGAAGGTCTGTTTTCTTTCCGGAAACTCTCGCAGGTAACTTCTTGATGTTCTCTCGCTGTTATCACTGGGGTTTACAGCATAGCCTCTGCGTGTTAGCGCCGACATTGCTTCGGAACTCTGCAGGTAACTTCTTGATGTTCTCATCGCTGTTATCACTGGGGTTTACAGATAGCCTCTGCGTGTTAGCGCCGACATATGCCGAGTGAACTAC
>CM065720.1:25198140-25203140 GCA_033310375.1 Conus canariensis
TCTATCCCATTGTAACACTCCCATCCTCCTCACGTCTATCCCATTGTAACACTCCCATCCTCCGCCCGTCTATGGCGTTGTAACACATAACCCTGCTCACGTTTATCCCGTTGTAACACTCCCAACCCCCTCACGCCCATCCCAGTGTAACACCCCCCCCTCCTCACGACCATCCCCTTGTAACACACCCACCCTCCTCACACCCGTCCCTTTGTAACACACCCACCCTCCTCACACCCGTGCCTTTGTAACACACCCACCCTTCCTACGCCCATCCATATGGAAACTGACAACAGAGGTTTGTTCAGCCAAACTGCGGCTCCTGTTCCGGCCATGCCTGCAAGACATTTGCAGTCCATTGTCAGAAACGCTCTGTCTGTTTAGAAGTGTGAGTGTGCGTGGGTCGTGCGTGCGTGCGTGCGTGGTGTGTGTGTGTGTGTGTGTGTGTGTGTGTGTGTGTGTGTGTGTGTGTGTGTGTGTGTGTGTGTGTGTTGTCTGTGTGTTGTGTGTGTGTGTGTGTGTGTCTGTGTGTGTGTGTGTGTGTGTGTGTGTGTGTGTGTGTGTGTGTGTGTGTGTGTGTGTGTGTGTGTGTGTGTTGTGTTGTGTTGTGTGTGTGTGTCGTGTGTGGTTTCAGGAAAATCTAGTTATAACTTATTAGATCACTGGCTTATGAATATTAATGAAAACAGATTTTATGTGGCATGGTTTGTTGATTTTTGGAAAGGCTTTAGGTGTCATAGACGACATGTATTAACCAAAAAACATCATAGTATGGCATGACGGGAAATGCGTTTCAGCTGATTTAATCATTTCTATAAAATCGTCAACATTCTGCCTGTCTAATTCTTCAAAATTGAAATATATGACTCTCAGATATAGAGGAACCCTGGGCTCAATCTTAGAGGTTCTCTTCTAATTGTTATCTATGTAAACGGTCTCCCTCTTCATGTGAAAGAATCTTGTGAACTTTTCAGTGATCAACCACAATTCATATAAACAGCTCTAAGCTTACTTCTGCGTATACGTCATCACAAAAGTCTGTGGACCTTTAGGTGAATGGTGCTGTGTGAATCATATGTCACTAAACTCCAGTCAGACTTAAGTCATGCTGATAACAACATGCCAAAGACGGCCAAAATAAAAACAGCTCTCTTCCGTTTTGATCAACAGTGAACCATTTCCAAAAGTTTCAGTCATCGTGTTTTAGGCATAACAATTGACAAAAGTCTTTCATAGACTGCTCACATCAAAACACTCTGCGAACAGACAAATAGATCAGTTTTGCAGGAATAAGCAGTTCTTGAATTCCATGCCAGAATACTGTTACTGAAGGCACACATACTCTCTTCGATCAATGATTGCTCGGCTCTTTGACTCCCCAGCACAAATAATTCAATGGAACCTTTAATCAGCGCCTTGAAACGTACCCCTTAAAGCAGCTCTCCTGAAAGTCTGGAGCTTACAGAATCGGATTACATTTCAGTTGGAGTTTTTTTTCCTTAATGGGGATATTTGCTTTCAATAAAGAAATATTCATGCACACACACCAAAACAATCTTGATTAGCGCTGCAAACTATTCAATCCAAATTTTGCATGAATTCTAGAGATCGTACCAAACTCCAGGTTCACATATCTAGGATTGATCAATTCAAAACAAGGCTTTATTATTCCGGTCCGTTTCCCTGGAACCCATTTCTGTTGAGCTTAAATTCCATGGATGCTCGAATCTTAGAAAAGAAAAGTGTTGACCTATTTTGCATACTCGTACCAATTATGTAGATATGCAGTACAAATCATGTTCCCAACGGCTGTTAGCATGTTTCCAATGCCTCTGCGCTCTCTGTCTGTCTGTCTTGTCTGTCTGTCTGTCTGTCTCTCTCTCTCTCTCTCTCTCTTCTCTCTCTCTCTCTCTCTCTCTTACCCACCTCACTAACCATCCACTCTCACACATACACACACATTCAAACAGAGAGAGAGAGAGAGAGAGAGAGAGAGAGAGAGAGAGAGAGAGAGAGAGAGAGAGAAGAGGAGAAGACAAACAGACAGACAGAGATAGAGACAGATACACGGAGACAGACAGAGAGACAGAGACAGACAAACAGACAGACAACAGACAGAGACTTCAACACACTCACACACACACACACACACACACACACACACACACACACACACACACACACACACACACACACACACACAGACGCACACAGAGTGCGTGCGCGTGCACTGTGGCCATAAAGCGCGTCCAGAAGGGCTAATCAATACGTTTAATTACCGCCTCTGCTAAAGGCAATGCTTCACGAGAACTCCAAATTCAAACTTGGAAGAGATCCTGACCCAGCTAAATCCACCACGATCCATCCACCCACTCGGCTCACTACCCACCCACCCACCCACCCACCCATCCACCCCCTGGCTCCCATCCCACCCCTTCACACGTTTTGTTCACCCACACTCCTACCCTCTCTCTCTCTCTCTCTCTCTCTCTCTCTCTCTCTCTCTCTCTGGACTATGGTTGAATCACGGAGCCGAAATTCATAGCAAGAAATTAGACTGATTGAACCAACTTTGTTTGTCTGTTTGTTTGTTTGTTTGTTTGTGTGCTTTTTTTTTTGGTCTTGGTTTTCGTCCTCCAACCTCCATCCCCCCCCCCCCCCCCCACACACACACACAACTTTTTCTTTCTTTCTTTCTTTTCTTTCTTTCTTCTTCTTTCTTCTTCTTCTTCTTCTTCTTCTTTCTTGTCTTTGAAGCGTTTTTTTATTATTTGGATGAAATCAAATTTAACTTTGACAGCGTCTTTATGTCTGCTGAACAGTGAGTCTTGCGTACGTAATAACTCTCACTCAACCCCCCATATTGGAGCTTGACTTTGTATCTCCATAAACAAGTGTTATTGCCCCCAATGGCCCTGTTTTGTATGTCATCGATTAGGAACCTTTTCTCAGAAAATCGTATCTTACAGGAAGGAAAACTTCCTATCATCAAGAACAACAATGTAGGTTTGTACAGTATTGACGTCAAACCGTCGTTACTATTATCATGAGTACTTGCATTACTAAGCTCTAAGCGCTTTACAAGCCACGTTCTCGTGGCATAACGGGCTGTTTACCCGGGCAGAGCCGACTGAAGAGCTGCCTGCTGGCATGTTATTCAGTCAATATCAGCCACTCAGTTTTTTTCCTTCATTTTTATGAATGTTCTTTCCACGCAGAGTGAATGCTACGTGTAACGTGTCATCCACACCAATCACCAAACTGGTCTTCTCTTCCGAAACTTGGTGATGGGGTTCTTCGTGTGTGCAAGATGTAATGCGTACGTTCGCACAGGAACCTTGGTGTAAATTGATTCGCAGCGCTTTTCCGGAAAAGGAGTCAGAACCAATGCTAACTTTGACGAAGAAAATCCCCTGTACCAAAAACGGCTCAGCGGAGATTCGAACCCTTACCCCCAGGATCACCATCATTACATGTCCGATGCTTTACCAGATCAACCAAGCGGGCCCCTAAACGTCAGTGAAACATGGGAGAAAGTGCCACATGCATAAAACTGAATGATAAGCTGTGGTCACTTTGGTCATAGTCATCCAATCGTGCACACTGCGTCAGTGGACAGACGTTGGGTTTACAGGTCAACTCTTAATGCGTGCGCGCGCGCGCGTGCGCGCGCACACGCACGCACGCACGCACGCACGCACGCACGCACACACACACACACACACACACACACACACACACACACACACACACACACACACACACACACACATACAAACATCGCGCAAAGCGCGCGTGCGCGTGCGCAAGCAGGCGATTTCGCTCGTGAGATGAAAAGTATGGGATGTTACACTTTTCTCGGCCCGATTTGCTCTGCATATTTCTTTCCTCGGCACAAAACATTATTCAATCGGTCCTTTTTGTCAGCTTTGTGACAATTATAGTGATTACAGTTCACCGTCAATCTTTTAAGCGACATTCCTATTTTGATTACAACATAGACAGGAAGGAGAGATGGAAGTACACAGCAGGTCTGCGCATATGGGGTGGCTCGACACGACATTTCCCTGCTTATGCATCTTAACGACGACGTCACAAATCTGCCGGAATGTTTTGCGAAAAATCGCACTTAAAAAAAAAAAAGTCTCAATTCTGTGGCCCTTCCTACCCTGCTCTCATGGTGACCTCAGTGTCGATGTCTTCTCCGCGTTGTGGCCTTGGTTTGATTCTGTTGGGGTCACCGATATCGGCTAGTTCATGGGGGCTGTCGTTGGACGGACGTAGTGGCGTCCTCCGGAGCTAGAGCTCACTCGCGCCGGCTCCGCGACTAAGCAATTATGGTCATCAGTAGGGAGCTTAGTAGGTGGTGTCCTGTGTATGTAAGATCACAGTGGGCTCCACTGAACACCACCGAAGTGACTCTGCAGCAACGCAGTATCTCCTCCGGTGGGTTGCCTCTTGACGACTTGACATTGATTGCTCTCTGTGGATTGCTGGTGCCGGGGCGGACCGGGCTGTGGCTGTGGACAGGTGTCGGAATGGGCTGCATGGGTGCAATGCCACTGAGGAAGCCTAGAAGATGGGACAGCAAAACCAAACAAACAACGACAAAAAAGTGGACACCTCTATGATTAGAGGTCCCGAACAGGAGATGTTAGAGGAACGAAACGGGTGTAGGCCTAGAGCACCAAACGATTGGAACGTGAGTGGTTTGCATTTGTCACTTCGGTTTATTGTGCCTACAACAAATGGACTGTAGAGTCGAAATGCATTGTTTTTCTATTGTTAACGCGTTTGTTCTGTTCCAGCGGTCGTCTAGTAATCCGGTTTCGGCCTTGCTTTTAGCGCTGCCTCTACTAACCAATGTTTTAATCTTACACGAGCAGCTTTTCTATCCCTTTGCGTGTGTGTGTGTCCATTTATGGGTTTTGTTGATGCTACTCTGTGTCTGTGTGTGCGCGCGCGTGCTCTTTCTCTCTCTGTGTGTGGGTGGGCAGGTG
>CM065720.1:25220640-25238140 GCA_033310375.1 Conus canariensis
GCAGTTAGCCAGCTCTGTCAGGCCGAATTTTTTCCCGTGGCCAATGCAGTCATAAGACAGTCACGTGATGTCACCCCACTTCCGGCCCCGGAAGAAGCCAGTGTCAACTTCCTATAAGTCATTCATCTTCGGCCTGCCGTCAAAGCAAGATAAGTCTTGTGCTCTGTCTCGCCTATACTTGCCTTTGTGTTAACTTTGCTGTGTTTTGTTCTATACTTGATTCAGTTGTGGCTTGCAAATGTGAGGCTCTTGGTGGGAGCGTATTTATCAAAAGATTTGTCTCTTTTACCGGCACTCTCGGGAGCGTATTTATTAAAAGATTTGTCTCTTTTACCGGCACTCCCGCGACTTTGTTACTCGCGATCGTCGGCACCGCTCGCCGGTCGTGTTCCCCCACCATATTGCCGAGCCTCGGGTTCAGCACGCATTTTGTGCTGGTTCCGGCTTGCACTAGACCCTGAGTATTTTTGCCGTGTGAGGCTCTTGGTGGGAGCGTATTTATTAAAAGATTTGTCTCTTTTACCGGCACTCTCGGGAGCGTATTTATTAAAGATTTGTCTCTTTTACCGGCACTCTCGCGACTTTGTTACTCGCGATCGTCGGCACCGCTCGCCGGTCGTGTTCCCCCACCATATTGCCGAGCCTCGGGTTCAGCACGCATTTTGTGCTGGTTCCGCTTATTAAGGTTTAGGGCTCAATAACTATCACACCTGTACTCTTTACCCTTCACAGGTAGAACGTGTTCGAGTAAGGGTGTGTGACACTGATCTGCTTATTAAGATTTAGTGCCCAAGAACTATCACACCTATACACAGTGATACTCCACGTGTAGAGATTGCTATTAATAGCCATACCAGTCACACGACCGGTGGCGTGTACGGGTAGTTCGAGTTTTCAGTCGATCTCTCGAGCACTTTGCACGACACCACACGGACGATCGAGATTAATTGATTTTCTCGATCGGCCACCTTGTCTCCTCTTTGCGGTCGTGTGTTCCGGGTTTGCTCTATCCACCTGTGCCCAACATGGTGAAGGACACCGCCGGGTCGAGCCACTCCACTGCTCGGAGTTCGCTCAATTTCCCGGAGAACCCGCGGGTCGATTCCATCTCGGAGCAATCCGTTCGCACTGATGAACGTACGGTTCGGGTAGACAGAGACGACTTCTCCGCGGAAGGGACGCGTGATCTTCCTCGTCTACCAAACCGACGGACGCACGACCGCGGCGTCCCAAGGCTGATAGGCAAGCGGCCACCATTTCAAAATGCCTTTCATTTGATCTGCCTGCTAGTCTAAGGGCAAAGCTCCCCTCAAGGTGCTGCCCAGAAAGTCTAATGGCAAGGCTCCCCTCAAGGGGCCCGGCCGAGCAAAGACTAGCCAACGGAATTCGCCCTCCCCCACCCCTTCTCCATCGGCCAGCTTGCCCTCTAGCCTACGGACTCGCTCGGAGACTTCTAACTATCATGCTGAGTCACGCGAATCTCGGCCCCCGGGGCACCTTGCCGAGCCGCGGACCAGCACGGGTGACGGATCTGGGATGGAATCACCATCCGTCACTCGCCTTGATGAGTCACGTATCTCTTTTTCCCCCCAAATTGATACGTGCACTCATAGCGCTCGGCCCCACCGGGCACAGGTGCAGCCAACACCTGAGCTCGAGGAGCGCTTCGACTCCGGAAGCAGCCTTATGGTCACCCCGACGCACGACCTCGGTGGTGTCCATAATCCTGGGCGTGCGGGCACGCCGCGCCATGGGCCCGGCCGTGCCCATGCACAAGGACGGTCGACCTACCCCGATCGAACGTCACCTTCTTCCCTAGGGGTATTGGACGTTGGGGAACCGACCTTTCGGATCCCCATTTGGGCAACGTCCGCGGTCCCGCTCCTCCGGGGGGAGGATCTACCAGCGGGACCAAGGGTAACCTGACATATTCCTCCAGGGGGAGGAACACGGGACCGCATCCTGACCAATCCGCACTTTCGCGGGTTGGGGGCTCGACTTCCGCATCCTCCTCCATACCATTATGGCCCTCCCAGGCCCATTCCAAGGACGTGTATGGTGCAGTGCACGGACCTGGACGGGGACGACAGGCCACGGCCTCTCAAGCCCCCCCCCAACAGTGATTCAGGTTACCCGGGTCCCCGGGGACTTTCTGCCTACAAGAAGAAGAGGGTCTCGTGGCTACGACTCGGCGGATGTCTGACCTACGCATTCGCCCAACGCGCTGGTCAGACCTTGAGTGCGGCCTACCTACCATGGTTTTTCCCCAGGGCCGCCACAGCCCGTTTACCTCCCCGGGGACCGGTGGCTCTATGCCCCCGAGAGAGACCAGTGGCTTAACGCCAACACCCAGCACGACCAGCTACATGGTCGAATGTGGCACCCGGCCTCACTTACCTGGGTCGACCTTGGTCTCCCTCCTCGGGCGCTGTCCTATCGGCAGGACGATGTCCCGGCCGCCGATTATAGGGCCACCGGGGACACACTACAGGCACCCCTCGACTTACCTCCTGAAGACGGGTGCTATGAACCCTCTCAGGACCAGTACCTCCCTGAGGCGGACGATGACGAGGAGCTAGCCCCCACCTCATTGTACGATGTCCGCACGATAGAACGGTGGCGACCAGACCTCGTTAGGAGGGAGGCCGCACCCGCTGACGAATTTCTCTCCCTCTCCCCCGGCCCAGAGATCTAGACCAATCTACCCAAGAACCCCTCAGTCGCCTCCTTGTTTACGGACAATCCCGTGACCAGGGAGATGGGCATTTCCCAGTCGGACCGTCGGTTGATCCCCCACCTGCCCCCCCCTACTTCCGGCGCCATCTCCTTTAAGAACCTAAAGGAATGGGTCCGAGTAGCCAGGATGGGCATCCTCCACACCACGGCGGGACACACCTACTTGGACATGCCCCTTCAGCGAGCGGAGGCTCTATGGCCGGAGGACGATGGTGCCATCCCAGTACCGGGGGACCCGGGCTCTGAGGCGCACCAAGAGCCTGACCCTCGCTTGTTCAGCGATCCTTTCATGCGACACCTAGTTAACAGGATTTCGCATCACCTTTCGGCTGCGGCGGACAGCGCAGCCAGAAGCCACTTCAACTGCTTGTTGGTCGCGAGAGAGGCCGTGCTGGCGCGGACCTCTCTCTCCCCGACGCTTAAGGCAGCCCTGCGATGCATCCCGGGCCAGGTCCAGTCGCTCTTTGGCGACTACTCGGCTGACGTCATAGCACAAGCAGTTGAGGAACGCAAGCAGGCTGTGTCCTTTGCACCCAGGCCACCGCCACGCCCTGCTAGACCCCCACTTCGTTCCTTCCCCAGGCACAGACCCTATCCCAGACAATCGCCTTCCCGCACCGCACGGCCCGCCAAGCGACCTAATCTTCTCCCAAGGCCTAAGCCAAAACCCCATCAGCAAAATTTTCGGTTAGGCCAACAGTCACGCTCCCGGAGCTGACTAGGGAGACAGCCCGAGGGGGACTTAGATCAGGTAGCACCCCCCCTCGCCCTATCCCCCACCCACCAGCCCAGACCCTCGCCCCCCCTGGCGGGCAGCCTCTCCCGGCATGCCCACCAGTGGAGACGCATACGCCTCACCCCTGGATAGTGGCGGTGCTACAGGAAGGGTTTCGCCTTCCTTGGGCCCACGAGCGTCCCCCCCCTCATGCTATCTCCCCCTCCCTCCCCCAACGAACCCTCCCCCGCCAAAGCAGAAGCTCTTCGCACGGAAGTCCAAGACCTCCTCAAAAGAGGGGCCATCTCGGAGATTTCCCACCCAAACCCCGGCTTCTACTCTTTGTGATCCCAAAAGCCTCGGGAGGATGGAGGCCCATTCTAGATCTTTCGCCCCTCAACAAGTTCCTCAGGCCCACCAAGTTCAAGATGGAGACCCCCACCCAGATCCGAGACTCCATCCATCATCGCGACTGGGCCACATCCGTAGACCTGAAGGACGCCTATTTTTCAGATCCTGATTCACCCGGCCCACAGACGATTCCTACGGTTCGTCTGGCAGACCCCGGAGAGGCCTGCACGCATAGTGGACCTCATCTCCTGCCTGTCACAGGCACCCCACACCTCGGCCAGAACCCTGTCCTCCCTCCTAGGAATGATGGAGTCCCTGTCTCCCCTCATTCCCCTGCGGCGGGTCCCCAAACGCCAACTTCAGAGGGAGTTCCGCCGACGTTTGTCACAGACCTCCGACCGCTGGGACCAGGTCATTCCCCTCGGACACTGGTTCATTTCGGCGACGGAGGAGCGGCTCACTCCAGCCACTCTCTCCACCGGGGTCCCCATCTCCCTCCCAACCCAACCCAACCACTGGAACTTTATACAGACGCCTCCAACTTGGGCTGGGGGGCCCACGTGGAGGACAGTCACGCCTCGGGGAGTGGGAGCTGGAAGCGGTCAGGCTAGCCCTTCTCCAACTCCAGCACAAGGTCGCGCACCGACTTGTTCTCCTCCTCACGGACAATACGTCGGTAGCTTGCTATGTCAACAAAGGGGGAGAGGCCCGCTCCATAGGCCTCTCCCTCAGAACAGAGGCCCTCCTTCGCTGGTGTCGCGCAACCATTGGTTTGTGCCCATGATCGACCTGTTTGCCACCAGCTTCAACCATCACCTGCCCCTGTACGTCTCTCCCGTTCCAGATCCCCAGGCGGATGCAGTCGACGCACTATCCCTCCCCGGGACGGGCCTACTGGCGTATGCCTTTCCCCCCTTCCCCATCCTACACAAGGTGATCAGGAAGGCAAGGCTGGAAAGACCCAGGCTGATCCTCGTAACGCCATGGTGGCCGACCCAGTCTTGGTTCCCGGACCCCAAGTCCCTCACCCACGTTCCCCCCCTCCGGCTCAGCCCTCGCTGGGACATGCTGAGACAACCCCGGTCAGGTCTTCCTCACTCCAATCCCAAGATGCTTCGCCTACACGCGTGGCTTCTATGCCAGCCCAACTGCGAACATCTGCATCTACCCCCCACTCGGAGAGACCCCAGTCCGTCCTAGACACACTAGCCGGGGCAGGGGCCTCTCAGGGATTACGGGACTTCGCCTCGGCATCTCGCAGAGCCAGCACCGAATCCCTCTACAACTACCGTTGGGAGAGATGGATAACCTGGTGCTCAGATAACTCTGTTCCCCATTACTGCCCCTCCAACATCCAAATAGGAAATTTCCTCTCCCACCTATCCTCTTCCCTTAAGCTGTCGGCTGGCTCCATTCGGGGCTACAGATCAGCTATCTGCACTACCATTCGTCAACTGGGGGGCCCTTCTTTTGACAATGACTTTCTCCTCAGAGAGGTGTCTAGAGGAGTTGCTCTACGGGAAGCTCAGTCCCCTAGGCGCATTCCCCTCTGGGACCTTTTTACGGTCCTCGATGCCCTCAGAAAAACCCCTTTTGAACCCATTGCTTCTATTCCTTTTGACCTCCTCTCCTTTAAGACCACCTTTCTCCTCGCCCTGGCCTCGGCCAGAAGACGAAGTGAGATTCACGCCCTCAGCGGTGACCCCACAGATATCGCCTTCCACAGGGACGGCTCAGTCTCTCTCAAGTTCCTTCCGGAGTTCTGACATCTTGGGAAAGGGAGAAAAAGATGGAGACATGGACCTTTGCCCCTCCAGGTGTCTCAGGTACTACTGGGAACGCACACGCCCCAGGCGCTCCTCCCAGAGACGACTCCTTATCTCCCTCAACCCCAACAATACTAGAGATATCTCGGCGGGAACTATCTCCAGGTGGCTCTCCAAGACGGTGAGATCTACCTACGCTCAGGCGTACAAGGATCTCCCTGTCCTATCACCCAGGGCCCACGAGGTCAGAGCACTGGCCACTTCCACAGCGTTCCAGTGCTCTGTCCCCGTGCGCCACCTGCTGGAGGCAGCCTACTGGCGTTCGGAAAATCCCTTCATTAATTTTTACCTGAGGGATATCCGCATGACCAGAGCTGATGGGTCTAAGGGGATTTCCTTTGTGGCGGCCAATGCAGCCATATCGGTCAACCCCAAGAACCACTAGGGCGCTCGCCCTCCTCCGATTCCTTTAAATTCTGCTATGGTCTGACATGGTAAAGTATATGACGCCAAAATGGGGAGTTTGTGTTATACTCCCTGTTTGGCTAGTATACTTACCATGTCAGACTCTAATTCCCTCCCTACCTTCCCCTCTGGCGCCAAGGTTCTCGGGGTCACCATACACCAGGCCTCGCTGAATGACTTATAGGAAGTTGACACTGGCTTCTTCCGGGGCCGGAAGTGGGGTGACATCACGTGACTGTCTTATGACTGCATTGGCCACGGGAAAAAATTCGGCCTGACAGAGCTGGCTAACTGCCGTTGAATGCTATGGTCTGACATGGTAAGTATACTAGCCAAACAGGGAGTATAACACAAACTCCCCATTTTTGTTTCTATACTTGATTCAGTTGTGGCTTGCACTAGACCCTGAGTATTTTGCCGTGTGAGGCTCTTGGTGGGAGCGTATTTATTAAAAGAATTATCTTTTTTACCGGCACTCTCGGGAGCGTATTTATTAAAAGATTTGTCTCTTTTACCGGCACTCTCGCGACTTTGTTACTCGCGATCGTCGGCACCGCTCGCCGGTCGTGTTCCCCCACCATTTTGCCGAGCCTCGGGTTCAACACGCATTTTGTGCACAGGTAGAACGTGTTCGAGTAAGGGTGCGTGACACTGATCTGCTTATTAAGATTTAGTGCCCAAAAAGAGATTGCTATTAATAGCCATACCAGTCACCCGACCGGTGGCGTGTACGGGTAGTTCGAGTTTCAGTCGATCTCTCGAGCACTTTGCACGACACCACACGGACGATCGAGATTAATTGATTTTCTCGATCGGCCACCTTGTCTCCTCTTTGCGGTCGTGTGTTCCGGGTTTGCTCTATCCACCTGTGCCCAACATGGTGAAGGACACCGCCGGGTCGAGCCACTCCACTGCTCGGAGTTCGCTCAATTTCCCGGAGAACCCGCGGGTCGATTCCATCTCGGAGCAATCCGTTCACACCGATGAACGTACGGTTCAGGTAGACAGAGACGACTCCTCCGCGGAAGGGACGCGTGATCTTTCCTCGTCTACCAAACCGACGGACGCACGACCGCGGCGTCCCAAGGCTGATAGGCAAGCGGCCACCATTTCAAAATGCCTTTCATTTGATCTGCCTGCAAAGTCTAAGGGCAAAGCTCCCCTCAAGGTGCTGCCCAAAAAGTCTAAGGGCAAGGCTCCCCTCAAGGGGCCCTGCCGAGCAAAGACTAGCCAACGGAATTCGCCCTCCCCCACCCCTTCTCCATCGGCCAGCTTGCCCTCTAGCCTACGGACTCGCTCGGAGACTTCTAACTATCATGCTGAGTCACGCGAATCTCGGCCCCCGGGGCACCTTGCCGAGCCGCGGACCAGCACGGGTGACGGATCTGGGATGGAATCACCATCCGTCACTCGCCTTGATGAGTCACGTATCTCCTTTTCCCCCCAAATTGATACGTCCACTCATAGCGCTCGGCCCCACCGGGCACAGGTGCAGCCAACACCTGAGCTCGATGAGCGCTTCGACTCCGGAAGCAGCCTTATGGTCACCCCGACGCACGACCTCGGTGGTGTCCATAATCCTGGGCGTGCGGGCACGCCGCGCCATGGGCCCGGCCGTGCCCATGCACAAGGACGGTCGACCTACCCCGATCGAACGTCACCTTCTTCCCTAGGGGTATTGGACGTTGGGGAACCGACCTTTTCGGATCCCCATTTGGGCAACGTCCGCGGTCCCGCTCCTCCGGGGGGAGGATCTACCAGCGGGACCAAGGGTAACCTGACATATTCCTCCAGGGGGAGGAACACGGGACCGCATCCTGACCAATCCGCACTTTCGCGGGTTGGGGGCTCGACTTCCGCATCCTCCTCCATACCATTATGGCCCTCCCAGGCCCATTCCAAGGACGTGTATGGTACAGTGCACGGACCTGGACGGGGACGACAGGCCACGGCCTCTCAAGACCCCCCCAACAGTGATTCAGGTTACCCGTGTCCCCGGGGATTGTCTGCCTACACCCCAGGGCCGCCACAGCCCGTTTACCTCCCCGGGGACCGGTGGCTCTATGCCCCCGAGAGAGACCAGTGGCTTAACGCCAACACCCAGTACGACCAGCTATATGGTCGAATGTGGCACCCGGCCTCACTTGCCTGGGTCGACCTTGGTCTCCCTCCTCGGGAGCTGTCCGATCGGCAGGACGATGTCCCGGCCGCCGATTATAGGGCCACCGGGGACTCACTACAGGCACCCCTCGACTTACCTCCTGATGACGGGTGCTATGAACCCTCTCAGGACCAGTACCTCCCTGAGGCGGACGATGAGGAAGAACTAGCCTCCACCTCATTGTACGATGTCCGCACGATAGAACGGTGGCGACCAGACCTCGTTAGGAGGGAGGCCGCACCCGCTGACGAAGTTCTCTCCCTCTCCCATTTCGCCGGTCCCCCCCCGGCCCAGAGATCTAGACCAAAGATCGTTGCCCCCCAATCCCTCGTCTCAATTTGGGAAGGCCCAGCAACTCGCGCCAGGGGTGCGCACGCCATCCCTCCACCAGGACAGGGACCCCTCTCGGCCCCACATGCAGCCCAGGTCGGTTTCCTCCTCGGGGACCGCAAGAACCCCTCAGTCTCCTCCTTGTTTACGGACAATCCCGTGACCAGGGAGATGGGCATTTCCCAGTCGGACCGTCGGTTGATCCCCCACCTGCCCCCCCCTACTTCCGGCACCATCTCATTTAAGAACCTAAAGGAATGGGACCGAGTAGCCAGGATGGGCATCCTCCACACCACGGCGGGACACACCTACTTGGGCATGCTCCTTCAGCGAGCGGAGGCTCTATGGCCGGAGGATGATGGTGCCATCCCAGTACCGGGGGACTCGGGCTCTGAGGAGCACCAAGAGCCTGACCCTCGCTTGTTCAGCGATCCTTTCATGCGACACTTAGTTAACAGGATTTCGCATCACCTTTCGGCTGCGGCGGACAGCGCAGCCAGAAGCCACTTCAACTGCTTGTTGGTCGCGAGAGATGCCGTGCTGGCGCGGACCTCTCTCTCCCCGACGCTTAAGGCAGCCCTGCGATGCATCCCGGGCCAGGACCAGTCGCTCTTTGGCGACTACTCGGCTGACGTCATAGCCCAAGCAGTTGAGGAACGCAAGCAGGCTGTGTCCTTTGCGCCCAGGCCACCGCCACGCCCTGCTAGACCCCCACTTCGTTCCTTCCCCAGGCACAGACCCTATCCCAGGCAATCGCCTTCCCGCACCGCACGGCCCGCCAAGCGACCTAATCTTCTCCCAAGGCCTAAGCCAAAACCCCATCAGCAAAATTTTCGGTTCGGCCAACAGTCACGCTCCCGGAGCTGACTAGGGAGACAGCCCGAGGTGGACTTAGATCAGGTAGCACCCCCCCTCGCCCTATCCCCCTCCCACCAGCCCAGACCCTCGCCCCCCCGGGCGGGCAGCCTCTCCCGGCATGCCCACCAGTGGAGACGTATGCGCCTCAACCCCTGGATAGTGGCGGTGCTACAGGAAGGGTTTCGCCTTCCTTGGGCCCACGAGCGTCCCCCCCTCATGCTATCTCCCCCTCCCTCCCCCAACGAACCCTCCCCCGCCAAAGCAGAAGCTCTTCGCACGGAAGTCCAAGAGCTCCTCAAGAAAGGGGCCATCGCGGAGGTTTCCTACCCAAACCCCGGCTTCTACTCTCACCTCTTTGTGATCCCAAAAGCCTCGGGAGGATGGAGGCCCATTCTAGATCTTTCGCCCCTCAACAAGTTCCTCAGGCCCACCAAGTTCAAGATGGAGACCCCCACCCAGATCCGAGACTCCATCCATCATCTCGACTGGGCCACATCCATAGACCTGAAGGACGCCTACTTTCAGATCCTGATTCACCCGGTCCACAGACGATTCCTACGGTTCGTCTGGCAGGGCCGAGTGTTCCAGTTCAGGGCCCTCCCTTTCGGCCTATCACTGGCACCCTTCCTCTTCACGAAGGTTGTCAAGGAGATGGCCTCCCTAGCCAGGCAGGAAGACATCCGCCTCCTAGTGTATCTGGACGACTGGCTCATCTTGGCCCCCTCCCGGGCCCAGTGCCAAGCCCACACCACCCGCCTCCTGAGTCTGTGCTCCACTCTGGGGTTTGTCACAAACCCCAACAAGTGCGAACTCACTCCCAGCCAGAGGTTCTCCTTCCTGGGAATGAGTTTCGACACAATCTCCATGATAGTCTCCCCGACCCCGGAGAGGTCTGCACGCATAGTGGACCTCATCTCCCGCCTGTCACAGACACCCCACACCTCGGCCAGAACCCTGTCCTCCCTCCTAGGAATGATGGAGTCCCTGTCTCCCCTCATTCCCCTGGGGCGGGTCCCCAAACGCCAACTTCAGAGGGAGTTCCGCCGACGTTGGTCACAGACCTCCGACCGCTGGGACCAGGTCATTCCCCTCGGACACTGGTTCATTTCGGCGACGGAGGAGTGGCTCACTCCAGCCACTCTCTCCACCGGGGTCCCCATCTCCCTCCCAACCCAACCACTGGAACTTTATACAGACGCCTCCAACTTGGGCTGGGGGGCCCACGTGGAGGAGAGTCACGCCTCGGGGGAGTGGGACTCACAAACTGCACGCCTCCACATCAACATCTTGGAGCTGGAAGCGGTCAGGCTAGCCCTTCTCCAATTCCAACACAAGGTCGCGCACCGACTTGTTCTCCTCCTCACGGACAATACGTCGGTAGCTTGCTATGTCAACAAAGGGGGAGGGGCCCGCTCCATAGGCCTCTCCCTCAGGACAGAGGCCCTCCTTCGCTGGTGTCACGCGCGGGGAATCACCCTCCGCGCGAGACACATAGCAGGGAAACGCAACATCCTGGCGGATTCCCTCAGCAGGTCGAAGTCTCTCCTCCACACGGAGTGGACCCTCAACAGACATACCCTGTCGGGGGTATGGGAGCATTGGTTTGTGCCCATGATCGACCTGTTTGCCACCAGGTTCAACCATCGCCTGCCCCTGTACGTCTCCCCCGTTCCAGATCCCCAGGCGTATGCAGTCGACGCACTATCCCTCCCCTGGACGGGCCTACTGGCATATGCCTTTCCCCCCTTCCCCATCCTACACAAGGTGATCAGGAAGGCGAGGCTGGAAAGACCCAGGCTGATCCTCGTAACGCCATGGTGGCCGACCCAGTCTTGGTTCCCGGACCTCAAGTCCCTCACCCACGTTCCCCCCCTCCGGCTCAGCCCTCGCTGGGACATGCTGAGACAACCCCGGTCAGGTCTTCCTCACTCCAATCCCAAGATGCTTCGCCTACACGCGTGGCTTCTATGCCAGCCCAACTGCGAACATCTGCAGCTACCCCCCACTCGGACAGACCCCAGTCCGTCCTAGACACACTAGCCGGGGCAGGGGCCTCTCAGGGATTACGGGACTTAACCTCGGCATCTCGCAGAGCCAGCACCGAGTCCCTCTACAACTACCGTTGGGAGAGATGGATAGCCTGGTGCTCAGATAACTCTGTTCCCCATGACTGCCCCTCCAACATCCAAATAGGAAATTTCCTCTCCCACCTATCCTCTTCCCTTAAGCTGTCGGCTAGCTCCATTCGGGTCTACAGATCAGCTATCTGCACCACCATTCGTCAACTCGGGGGCCCTTCTTTTGACAATGACTTTCTGCTCAGAGAGGTGTCTAGAGGAGTTGCTCTACGGGAAGCTCAGTCCCCTAGGCGCATTCCCCTCTGGGACCTTTTTACGGTCCTCGATGCCCTCAGAAAACCCCCTTTTGAACCCATTGCTTCTATTCCTTTTGACCTCCTCTCCCTTAAGACCACCTTTCTCCTCGCCCTGGCCTCGGCCAGAAGACGAAGTGAGATTCACGCCCTCAGCGGTGACCCCAGAGATATCGCCTTCCACAGGGACGGCTCAGTCTCTCTCAAGTTCCTTCCGGAGTTCTTGGCAAAGAATCAAGAACCGGGCACCCCCTCTCCCTTCCTCGTCATCCGTTCCCTGACGGACATCTTGGGAAAGGGAGAAAAAGATGGAGACATGGACCTTTGCCCCTCCAGGTGTCTCAGGTACTACTGGGAACGCACACGCCCCAGGCGCTCCTCCCAGAGACGACTCCTTATCTCCCTCAACCCCAACAATACTAGAGATATCTCGGCGGGAACTATCTCCAGGTGGCTCTCCAAGACGGTGAGATCTACCTACGCTCAGGCGTACAAGGATCTCCCTGTCCTATCACCCAGGGCCCACGAGGTCAGAGCACTGGCCACTTCCACAGCGTTCCAGTACTCTGTCCCCGTGCGCCACCTGCTGGAGGCAGCCTACTGGCGTTCGGAAAATCCCTTCATTAATTTTTACCTGAGGGATATCCGCATGACCAGAGCTGATGGGTCTAAGGGGATTTCCTTTGTGGCGGCCAATGCAGCCATATCGGTCAACCCCAAGAACCACTAGGGCGCTCGCCCTCCTCCGATTCCTTTAAATTCTGCTATGGTCTGACATGGTAAAGTATATGACGCCAAAATGGGGAGTTTGTGTTATACTCCCTGTTTGGCTAGTATACTTACCATGTCAGACTCTAATTCCCTCCCTACCTTCCCCTCTGGCGCCAAGGTTCTCGGGGTTACCATACACCAGGCCTCGCTGAATGACGTATAGGAAGTTGACACTGGCTTCTTCCGGGGCCGGAAGTGGGGTGACATCACGTGACTGTCTTATGACTGCATTGGCCACGGAAAAAATTCGGCCTGACAGAGCTGGCTAACTGCCGTTGAATGCTATGGTCTGACATGGTAAGTATACTAGCCAAACAGGGAGTATAACACAAACTCCCCATGTATGTTTGTTGAGTTTTCAAAAAACCAAGCAAAGGTGCCACCTAAGAAGGAAAAGAAAATCATGAAAGAGCAAAACAAGCTACATTTTCTTGTGAAAAATAGAAAATATAAAAAGATAACCTCTTAAGACACAAGTGCTGAGGGCCAGTTCTTGGAATGAATCCACAAGGGACTAAATTACAATAAACTAATAAATTCCAAGGATAAGTACCGAGCACCATTCCTGCAACTTACAGAGCAGCTTGGTGTTGCAATGACTGCAAGAAATATTCAATTATAAACAAAGCTTGCTCTTATGTCTTAGATTGAAGAAATATATTAAAGAAGAAATTTATTAGTTTATTGTAATTTAGTCCCTTAGTGAATGCTTATCTCCCCCTATTTCTTCAATCTAAGACATAAGAGCAAGCTTTGCTTATAATTGAATATTTCTTGCAGTCATTGCAACACCAAGCTGCTCTGTAAGTTGCTGGAATGGTGCTCGGTACTTATCCTTGGAATTTATTAGTTTATATATATATATATATATATATATATATATATATATATATATATATATATATATATATTTCGTCCCAGATTGAAATCAACGGAAGAAAAGAAAAAAAAAGTCTGCAGACTATTTCAAAGGGCTTCCCTCTCACTCACTCACCTTATCTGTCACACTCAACGTTGAAACACAAGCATTAGAAGCCCTAATTATGAGGGTTCCATTTCAAGGAAAGGAATCTTCTCCCGTTAATGAAATCTGCCAGTTTTCTGTCAGACTGTCTGCCATGTTGGCAGGCTCTGTTCGGCCAATGGAAGCGTGATACGTGTGATCACGTGACGGCTGTATCTGACGTGGCTTGGTAGCGGCTTGCTGGCACTTCACACGAGCTTCGGGAGTTCCGGAGTCTGCGCACTTGACGGACCGGCGTGTCCGTGACGTCAGCCCCCTGTTCTGGATTTCCCCTGCATGTTGACAGTCTATCTGCTTCGCTTTCTGTGTGTGTGTGTGTGTGTGTGTCTGTCTGTCTGTTTCTCCCTCCCTCTCTCTCTCTCCACACACACACACGCGCGCGCGCGCGCACGCAGGCGCCACACACACACACTTTCTCTCTCTCTCTGTCCCTGTCTCTCTTTGCCCCTCTCAGTCAGTCTGTCTGTCTGTCTGTCTCTCTCTCTCCCTCTCTCTCTAGTTTTCTGTCAATCTGTCTCTTTCTGTGTGTGTGTGTGTGTGTGTGTGTGTGTGGTGTGTGTGTGTGTGTGTGTGTGTGTGTGGCGTGCGCGCGCGCTTCTGTGTGCGTGCGTGCGTGTGTGTGTGCGCGCGCGCACGTGTGTGTGTGTGTGCGCGCGCGCGCGTGTATGTGTGAGTATATGCTGTGTGCGTGTCTGCGTGGTGTGTGTGCGTGTGTGTGTGTGTGTGTGTGTCTGTGCCCATGCCTGTGTGTCTATGTGTTATATATGTTATCATCTGCCACAGAAACAAATGTGAAGTGCAGAACACATTCTGTATATGAGGGAAAACATGGATGGTGAGGGTCAGGTAAATGTCAGTTGGACCACCGTCTACACCACAGCGAGATGACCATTCAGGAGGAACTCAATCACAGACAGCCATAGGATTCTGCCCATTGCCCGAGTGTGGTCCAGCGGGAGGAGATCCTGAGGTCCCTGACATCTCGTGAATCTGTGCGTGGTGGTCAACGCAGAAGGAAAATAGAATTCCTTCAGAGAGTCTGTCTACATCGCTGTGGTGGATGCCTTGGGATTCGTGCAGCGGCAGCATGAGAGCTGGTTCGCCGTAGAAGATTGCGAGATCAACAAAGTCATCAACAATATTTACTGGACACAGGAGGTCCATTACAGCGACAAGACCCCGCAAGAAGAAGAAGAAGAAGAAGAAGAAGAAGAAGAAGAAGAAGAAGAAGAAGATTTGCGAGAAGAAGAAGAATTGGAGAAGAAGAAGAAGAAGAAGAAGAAGAAGAAGAAGAAGAAGAAGAAGAAGAAGATGAACAAGAACAAGAACAAGCACACGAACAAGAAGAACAAGAAAAAGAAGCAGGATTACCAGCAAGCAAAGCAGCACCTAGAGCAGAAGCTCAAGGAAGTGAAGACAAAATGAGGGGAAAAGAAAGCCAGACATATGCAAGCTGCCGTCAATGCTAAAGACGTGAAAGAATTCCACAACAACCTTAGAACCGTATAGGTATACACCGCATCTGGCTAAACTCCCGTTCGCACTTCTGATCAGTTTACATTGCTGGTTGAGCACACCGACATACTTGCACGCTGAACAGAGTACTCCAAGTCACTCCCCAATAGAGAGACATCCATATCAGACAAGGCGACTGCGGCATAGCCGAACCTATTGGTAAGGCACTCACTGGCAGTCTGCTGTGAGTTTCTCTTTGTGCTAGACTGTTCTCTGGGTGCAGACTCCAGTGAGGACCCCCAGTTCCTGACAAACCACTTGGCATCAGCCTGCAGACGTTGTGGACTGGTAGTAGTTCTCAGCAAGACCAAAGCCATGCTTCCAAAAGACACAATTTCTCAGCAAGACCAAAGTCATGTTTTCCAAACATACAAGTTCTCAGCAAGGCCAAAGCCATGTTTTCCAAACATACAAGTTCTCAGCAAGACCAAAGTCATGTTTTCCAAACATACAAGTTCTCACCAAGACCAAAGCCATGTTTTCCAAAAGACACAAGTTCTCAGTAAGACTAAAGTCATGTTTTGCAAGAGACACAAATTCTCAGTTAGACCAAAGTCATGTATTCCAAAAGACACAAGTTCTCAGTAAAACCAAAGTCATGTTTTCCAAGAGACACAAGTTCTCAGTAAGACTAAAGCCATGTTTTCCAAAAGACACAAGTTATCAGTAAGACCAAAGTCATGTTTTCAAACATACACAAATTCTCAGTAAAACCAAAGTCATGTTTTCCAAGAGACACAAGTTCTCAGCAAGACCAAAGCCATGTTTTCCAAAAGACACAAGTTCTCAGCAATACCAAAGCCATGTTTTCCAAACGCACAAGGCACCAGCACTCTGCGTCAACCAAGACGTAGTAGCCCTGTTACACTGTAAAATGTCACAATCCTACGGTTTGTTGCAAATTGCGACACAAAGTGGCAAGCTACCTCGAAGACTGGCAAAGAATATCGCAGTTGCGAAGTTGCAAAGTTGTGGCTTTTGCGCCGAAAAAAAAAAGAAAAAATTGTCGCCATTGCCACAACCATGGAGGTGATCCCCCCCCCTCCCCCTCACCACCACCACCCCGGCCCTTTCCCTCCGGCCCCCTTCTCCTTTAATCATAAATTGCAACATGCTGTTGCGAGCTCGCCCGTATTATCAGTTTTTCGTATTGCACTCCTGCGACGAGAGGGGGTGGGGGGTGGGGAGGCATGGGTGGGGGGGGGGGGTGCTTTACACCTTCACCTTTCATCCATGTAGCAATGGACGTCGCGTGTTTAACGTCATGTGTTCTTTGTGACGTATTGGCTGTGCGTGATGCAAAACAAGAAAGTTCGGGAACATCTAAGAAACTGTGCCTGGAAAAGTGTCCGTGTGACGTCATCACATATTTTCCTCTGCAATCGCAGCAGTAATCACCCTAATGCAATCACAACACCTCAAGGATGGAAGGGTATTCCTTTGAAGACTTGCTTCCCCTACCAGCGTGTTGTTATTGTTATTGTTGTTGTTGTTGTTGTTGTTGTTGATGATGATGGTGGTGGTGGTGGTGGTGGTGTTTGGTCATGACCATAGTGTTTGTTTAACGCTCCATCAAATAAAGTTTTGGTCTAACTGAATTCTGAATTATGAATCACCCCCCCCCACCCTCCCTCTCTCTCTCTCTCTCTCTCTCTTCTCTCTCTCTCTCTCTCCTAGATCCTCATTTACTCTCTCCTCCCTCTCTCCCTCCTCAATTCATCTTCCCTTCCCTCTCCCTCCCTCCTTTTTCTATCTCTCTCTCTCTTCCTCATCCCCTTCTTCATTTTCCTCCCTCTCTCTCCTGCTCAATTCTTCCTCCCCCACCCCCCCCATTCTCTGTCTGTCTGTCTGTCTGTCTGTCTGTCTGTCTGTCTGTCTGTCTCTCTCTCTCTCTCTCTCTCTCTCTCTCTCTCTCTCTCCTAGATCCTCATTTTACTCTCTCCTCCCTCTCTCCCTCCTCAATTCATTCCTCCCTCTCCTGCCCCCTTTTTCCCTCTCTCTCTCTCTCTTCCTCATCCCCTTCTTCATTTCTCCCTCTCTCTCCCTGCTCAATTCTTCCTCTCCCCCTCCCCCATTCTCTGTCTGTCTGTCTGTCTGTCTGTCTGTCTGTCTGTCTCTCTGTTTCTCTGTCTCTCTTTCTCTCAGTGCCCCCTTCTCCCCACCCTCCGCCAGTCGGATGTCAAAACTGCTGATTTCTACATGTAGCGCATTAGTTCTTACATACCGGAGCAGGACAACCCTTACCCACCCACCCACCCACCCTTCCCCATTTCGGAGGAGGACAACCCCACCCCACCCCCATCTCCCATCTCTTCTCCCACCCCCTTCTTCCTCCCCATCTCCTGGCCCCGTGTTCTTGACAGAAGCCTTCAATCACGTCATTAGACTTTGCTCTTCCTGGACATTAGCAGACTGCAAACTTTGGAACAGGCTCCGA
>CM065720.1:25240640-25243140 GCA_033310375.1 Conus canariensis
AACCAGTGTCAACAGACAGATGTGACCATCGTGACAGAGACTGCCACTCTCGTATCGGTCTCTACAGCCACAAGCGACGCTGCTCAGGGCAAGCAGAGAGCCCGGACAGTAATAAATCCTAGGTCGGATATACTCTATCCATGGTCAGCTATGACCGACGGAGGCCTACTACTACTACTACTATGTTCTAAAACACTGATTTCAACACCGTGCCCGAATGATTGCTGTAGTTCTTAATACACTTTGTAGGTAGTCACTTTGCATGTGATTTCCTATTCAGCCAGGGCAGTTGATCCACGAGCTAATGAATATTCACGTTTCTAAACTCATGTCTTAAAAGGTGTACGAAATAACTCCGCCAAGCAACATAGACAAATGAATCACAAGACAAAACACAACGCGTTTTTGAACTCTTAGGTAGAAAGACTACAGGTGGAGGTGGAGGAGGATGACATTCACCAACGTGCGGCGTGAGTTTGGGCCGGTGCAGTGGAACGCCAAGAAAAGCTGTGGGGAACGGCGGACTCACTCCGACGGACCGCTGACTTTGCCCAAGCTACCGGACTTTGTATCTGACCAGCATGACCAGGGGACGCAGAAGAAGAACAAGAAGAAGAAGAAGAACTCTTAGGTCTTCTTCAGGCAAGATAAACAACACTAAGGACAACGAAAATGAAGAACGAGCAATCACTTATCTTGTCAGATTCTTGCCTGAAGAAGGCCTAAGAGGTCAAAACGCGTCGTGCTTTGTCTTGTGATTCGTTTACCCATGGTGTTTGGGGAAATATTACATGCTCTTTTTACGATTGGTTAAGATGTCGGCTTGCAGTCGCCTCACTTTGCACGTAAACTCGTATTTCTTCGTTTCTAATCTCTCTCTCTCTCTCTCTCTCTCTCTCTCTCTCTCTCTCTCTCTCTCTCTCTCTCTCTCTCTCTCTCTCCTTCTCACTAAGATTCCCGTGCATCTCCTTCCTCTCAATCAGTTGAATTCCAAACCGACGCGTCTTTCAAGAGAAAAGACAAGGGAAGCCAATGTAAGGGTAGCGTCCTACGGATGTCGGGAATCGAAGTCCGGAACACGCGTGATGGATACCTTTAAGGTAGAAACCCGACCAATACTTCTCCAGACGGAAGTTAGAATGAGCTCAGGATGGCTTCAACTAGCCATTTGTTCCCCTTGGTAACGCCGCGGCAAGGGGCAATTATGCTGCGCTTCTGTGTGGTTGATTTTGGAGTTGTGTCCCCTCCTCCGATGTGCTGCGGGCTGAAGTTTCGGTGTCCGGTGTGCTGAAACTACCTTCATTCTACCCTCCCCCCCCCTCCCCCTCCCAATCCTCCCACCCCGTACCCTTCATCCCCACCCCTACCCCCACACATTCCCCTGTCCTCTGTCTTTCGTTCCTATTACCTCCGGTGCCCGTTTGAAGAGAGTTTACACCGTTGAACATGGATCACTGCGTTTCCTGTGCGCGCGGACGTGGCACTGTGGACAAGAGTTTTATTTACTTCGTTTTCATTTTGTTTTAATCGAAGCTTTCCCTTTCACCAAATGTGACTGAAACGTAATTCAATATTTCGCAGAAAAGAAATAAAGAAACATTTGTCAAATACATATGTTTATACACACTTCATGTCCATGCGGAAGAAACCACATACATTCACTTTCAGGCATACACATGCACAACAGACACATACACAGACACACACACACACACACACACACACACACACACACACACACACACACACACACACACACATGCGCGCGAGCACAGAGGGGAGAGAGAGAGAGAGAGAGAGAGAGAGAGAGAGAGAGAGAGAGAGAGAGAGAGAGAGAGAGAGAGAGAGAACTTCTGATTTAATAAAGTTAAGCAGCCCTTGAATCGTTTTTAAACTCGTTGAAAAATCATCACAGTATATTACCTCGTCTGTGCCTTATTTCTCTCTCTCTCTCTCTCTCTCTCTCTCTCTCTCTCTCTCTCTCTCTCCTTCTCTCTCTCTCTCTCTCTGTCTCTCTCTCTCTCTGTATATGTGTGTGAAGGGGAGAGAGAGAGAGAGAGAGAGAGAGAGAGAGACAGACAGACAGACAGACAGACAGACAGGCCTGTAAGGCAATAGTATGATGAAAGCAAAGATCGGCATTTTCTGCCAACGGGACAAACAATACCGCGCATTCGCCGACAGGCTTAATCACGGAGATATTATGGTGTCCCTGTTGCACAGTGAGAGTTCTCCCTGGTAGATTCTCCAGCATATTCTAATCAGATCTATCGGTCCGTTGGTTTCTCAGGTCGTTGACGGATCTCCATGGAGAAGAATAAATAGTTGATCAGGTTTGGGATCGGAGAGACGACAGCACTGGGCGTGATGGCGTGGCAGAAAATGCTGATGAATTGTATTCCAATCATGTCTGTGTATGTATGTATGTATGTATTGTATGTATGTATGTATGTATGTATGTATGTATGTATGTATGTATGTATGTATGTATGTATGTATG
>CM065720.1:25245640-25248140 GCA_033310375.1 Conus canariensis
CCTTTCATGGTATAGAAATATATGGGGAGCATCGGACGTGACTTTTCACTTGGTATTATCAATACTCATGTAGTACAGATTCTTCAAGCCTCTTGACTTTGGCATGGAACGAAGTCGTATGTTTAGGTGTCATGTAAACCAATATCAGGGTATTAATTCTTTTCCAAATCTGCATGTTTCATCTCTAAGTGATGCAGGCATTCGTTCAGTGTCATAGTTACAAAACTATTTCCTTTAAAAACATACTTGTAGATTATGTTTTATGTTTTGTATTCTTGACTTATATAAGAAGAACTTACCTAGATGGATTGTGTCATTGAGGTGAACTATTTCGTCAGTTTTAGTGTTATCTGCTACAACAATGAGAATTGATTCTATACGTTATGACAAACGATGGCAATTACTACATTTTTTTATATAATGAATATCCTGTCTGTTTCTTTGTCTGTCCCACTGCCTGTCTGAATGTCTGTCTGTCTGTCTGTCTGTCTGTCTGTCCACAGGATAACGGCAAAGCAGCTGAGCGGAAAGCTGATCATCTGATTTGTCAGGACTGCCCATCGAGTCAATATCTGGGAGTGATTAAACTAATGACTACGCAGAGGGAAAACTGTTTGCAAGCGAGAGAATGGATTAAGTGAACTTTTATTTATTTATTTATTTATTTTTTTTTTTTTTGCATCCTTTCCTGGACAACGCTTTCTATTGTTCTCATCATCGGGAGCAGCAGGGGTATTATCCTCCTTCTCCTTCTCCTCCTCCTCCTCCTCCTCCTCCTCCTCCTCCTCGTCATCATCATCATCATCATCGACATCATCGTTCTCCTCCTCCTCCTTCTCCTTCTCCTCCTCCTCCTTCTCCTCCCCCTCCTCCTCTTCCTCATCATCATCATCGACATCATCGTTCTCCTCCTCCTCCTCCTCCGCCTCCTCCTCCTCCTCCTCCTCCTCCTCCTCCTCCTCCTCCTCCTTCTCCTCCTCCTTCTCATCATCATCATCGACATCATCGTTCTCCTCCTCCTCCTCCGCCTCCTCCTCCTCAACATCAAAATCATTGCATCCGTTACCATTGCTGTTGATTTTTTTTGTTTTGATCAAACCACGGTGGAAGACAGATCTCACAGACTCAATCTATCACAGTTTGACACGGTCAGAACTTTAAGAAAGCTAAACTCCTTTTCGGCTTTGTCCATTTCAGTGACTGTCTGTCTGTCTGTCTGTCTGTCTGCAAAGTTAACGCAGGCTTCTGTACTGACGTTCTTCGAACTGGACAATCATTTGAGTCGGCAAAATTTATTAGTGTTAAGAGAAATACGTATCTGCAAAGGGCAAACACTTTTCAGTTGGGCAAAGAACGGCTAGACGCCGCTGGTTTACCATCTATTATATGACGTTGTGTGTGTGTGTGGTGGGGGTGGGGGGTGGTGGGGGGGGGGGGGGGATTGTTGGTGGTAGATGGATGCTTGCGTAGTGCGCAATGCGTGTACGTGTGTGTGTGTGTGTGTGTGTGTGTGTGTGTGTGTGTGTGCGTGCGTGCGTGCGTGCTGCGTGCGTGCGCGCGCACGTGTGTGCGTGTGTGTGTGGTGTGTGTGTGTGTGGTGTGGTGTTGTGTGTGTTGTTGTTTGTGCGTGTGTGTGTTGATAGAGGAAGTGGAGAAGGAGAAGAAGAGAGATCTTCTTCTCTTCTTCTTCTTCTCTCTTCTTCTTCTTCTTCTTCTTCTTCTCTCTGTTACCGTCTCTGTCTCTCTCAACAGCAACATCAACAACAATGATGAAAACAACAATAAATAATAATTATTATAATAATGATGATGATAATAATAATAATTATTATTATCATCATTATTATTATTATAACGAAAATAATCATGTAATGCTGATAATAACGGTGATGATGATATAATATTACAACAATGATAGTGACGATGATGATGATGATGATGATGATGATGATGATGATGATGATGATGAATGATGATGATGATGACGTTAACAGTAACAGTCATCATCATCATCATCATCACACAGCAGCATCATGAGTTTTTCATTGAATAACAGGATAATACTATCTGAAATAGCAGACAGGTGCACTTGCACTGGCTTTGTCCTTGAGTTATAAAGGTCCTCTGTCACTGGCTGCCTGACTCTCTCTCTCTCTCTCTCTCTCTCTCTCTCTCTGGCACTGGTTAACCTCTTCATCCTTGAATCATAAACTCTCTTCCTCCCTCTTCTTTCCCCCTCCTCCTCTCTCTCTCTCTCTCTCTCTCTCCTTCTCTCTCTCTCTCTCTCTCTCTCTTCCTGTTCCTAAAATATCTCGATGCCACTTCTGATCTCTGCTGGGGTACATTTACTGTTTTTGTTCAGACTGTGGTAACATACAACGAAAATAACCCATTTCTACAATACTCCTGGAAGAAAGGGGAAACCGATCGATTGGAACCTAAAAAAGCATCAAGCTTCAAGTCAACATTTATGTGGTACATTACCACAATTCGACCGACT
>CM065720.1:25273140-25275640 GCA_033310375.1 Conus canariensis
AAGAGTTGAATCTGACCATATGCCTGTAATGATGAAATTCAGATTTTATAATGAAAACATAAATAATGCGAAAATGAATATTGGTAGATGTTTAATGGAGAAGTATGTATGGAATGAGACTTATGCCAGTACTTTTAGTGATGCAATGTGCTCTCCTGAAATTCAGGAGAGAATAGAAATGGCGATTACAAAAATTGGTGTTGATGTTAACGAATCTTTGAATATATTTAACAGTTGCCTAAAAGATGCAGCTGAATGTATGAAAAAACAGTTGAACATAAATGCAAAACGAAGTTGTGATGACTGGTATGACGTAGAGTGTCGTAACGGTAAAAGAAAGGCCCGTAACCATTTAAATAAATATCGTCGCACTTTATTACCCCCTGATCATTTTTCTTACTGTGCAGCCCGGCGTGAATACAAGAATCTTTTGAAACACAAACGTAAACAGTTTGACAGTAATTTAGTAGAACAGTTGGTTTCTTCTGTGAATGACCAAAGGGAGTTTCGGAACTCGATGCGTAAAATCAACAATAAAGGAAAACAACCGTCTAATAACATTGGTTTGGAAGACTGGTTTGAACATTTTCAGAAACTGCTTGAAAAAGACGTTGACACAGATGATGCTACAGATGAGGAAGGCAGTGGTGGTGGAAATGTTCAACATGATTCTAGTGATGATAGTAATTCCACTAACGATTATTTCAATCGTCCAATTTCAAGGGATGAAATTATGATGGCCTTAAGAAAACTGAAAAGTCATAAAGTTAGTGGCCCTGATAGTATTATTGGTGAAATGGTGAAAAATGCATGTAAGTCTAATTTGATATTGGATTTTGTTACAAAGTATTTCAATTCTCTATTTGACAGGGGTGTTTTTTCCTGTGCTGTGGACAGACTCAATAGTTCTTCCTTTATATAAAAAGGGTAATGTTGATGATCCTAATAATTATAGAGGAATTTCGTTGTGTAATGTTTGTAGTAAATTGTACAGTACTGTTATCAATGGAAGACTGCAGGAATGGGTAGAGGAAAGAACCTCACAGGTGAATGCCAAGCTGGATTTAAACGCAATTACTCCACGACAGACCGCATGTTCACTTTAATGGCGTTTGTGCAAAAACAATTTTGTTTGAATCGTAAATTATATGTCGCTTTTATTGATTTTGAGAAAGCATTTGATTCTGTTAACAGGAGTATATTATGGCGAATTTTGTTTAAAAATGGGATAAGAGGTAAATTGTATCAATGTGTCATGAGCATGTACGACTCTGTAAAAGCTAGAGTAAGAAGCGGCGGTTCTCTGACTGATTATATAACCTGTGCAACTGGAGTTAAACAAGGGGATGTTTGTAGTCCCATTTTGTTTTCTTTGTTCATAAATGAATTAACGAAAGAAGTGACTAATTCTGGACGACATGGTGCAAAATTCATAAATGATTTTTTGGAAATTTTCATTCTTCTTTTAGCTGACGATGTTGCATTGATGTCTGAAACGATAGTTGGTTTACAAACCCAGTTGAACAGTTTAGAAAGAGCATCCGCTTCACTTCGATTAAACATTAACATGAATAAAAGCAATATAATTGTGTTCAGAAAGGGTGGATATCTTGCAGCCAGAGAAACGTGGGTATATAATGGAACTGCTATGCCCGTTGCGAATGCTTACAATATCTTGGCATATATTTTTTCTACAGGTTTAAGCTTTACCTTCGCTTGTAAAGATCTTGCAAGTAGAACTAAATATGCGTTATTGTGTATACTGAAGAAATTAACGATGTTAAATAATGAATCTTTGACTTTATGTTTGAGATTATTTGACGCTCAAATTCAACCGATGCTACAATATGGTGCTGAAATATGGGGTTTTGATTCTGCTGCTATGCATATTGAGAAAATCCACCTGTATGCTCTAAAGAAATTTATTGGTGTTTCATTGAAAACACCGAACGATCTGGTATATGGAGAGACCAATAGAGAACCTATACATTTAATTTCAGTGGTAAAGTGTACTCGTTACTGGCTAAGAATAACACAAATGGAACAACACAGATTGCCATACAAAGCCTACACTGTGCTTTTAGAGTTAGATAACAGGGGAAAGAAAAACTGGACCTCTAATTTAAGAATTGTATGAATTCGGATTCGGTTTTGTGTGGGAAAACCAGGGTGTTGGTGATGTAAATGGTTTTATTCGTGCGTTTCGGCGAAGATTGATTGATTGTAGTTGGCAGAGGTGGAACTCGCATGTTGAAGATAGCCCTAGGTTTTCTATTGACAGACTGTTAAATCCTATGCATTGCATTCCTACCTATTTGTCAATGGCTATTAATAAACATTTGAGACATGCTGTGACAAAGTTTAGATTGGGTATTTCAGATATCATTGCACATTCTCAACGATATAGACTTGTAGGTGATCGTATGATTTTTTGTCCATTGTGTCACGAATCACAGGAAAATGAAGTTCATTTTGTTCTTTCATGTCCAGAATTAAGTGA
>CM065720.1:25290640-25298140 GCA_033310375.1 Conus canariensis
AGGAGTGGGGTTGTCAATGTGTGTGGGAATGGGAGGACAGGAAACCGAATGAGCAGGACTTTGGTGGCTCATCTCCTAAAGAAGGGGTAACAGTATCACCACACTCTGTTTCCCTTGATGACACAGGATTGACCACATTACCCACACTCTACCATGATGACACAGGATTGACCACATTACCCACGCTCTACCATGATGACATAGGATTGACCACATTACCCACGCTCTACCATGATGACACAGGATTGACCACATTACCCACACTCTACCATGATGACACAGGATTGACCACATTATCCACGCTCTACCATGATGACATAGGATTGACCACAGTACCCACGCTCTACCATGATGACATAGGATTGACCACATTACTCACGCTATTCATGATGACATAGGATTGACCACAGTACCCACGCTCTTTCATGATGACATAGGATTGACCACAGTACCCACGCTCTACCATAATGACATAGGATTGACCACATTACCCATGCTCTACCATGATTACATAGGATTGACCACATTACCCACGCTCTACCATGATGACATAGGATTGACCACATTACCCACGCTCTACCATGATTACATAGGATTGACCACATTACCCACGCTCTACCATGATGACACAGGATTGACCACAGTACCCACGCTCTACCATGATGACATAGGATCGACCACATACCCACGCTCTACCATGATGACATAGGATTGACCACAGTACCCACGCTCTACCATGATGACATAGGATTGACCACAGTACCCACGCTCTACCAGGCCTCCATCCAGTATGATCACCTACATCTGGCACGCTTCCCCTTCCAGAAACGATGGCTTAATTCCATTGCTGCCAGACTAGACCAAAACAAAATAAAGGCATTTCGTCCCTACCTACACCCCACTTACAGAGCCTGATTCCACTATGTGAATTTGCAATGCTGAAAAACGAAAGAGAAAAGCCACATGAAAAAAAAAAAGGAATAAAAATGCCGCGATCGTCATCGCATCGACCCGTCAGTCGACATCCTTACCGTTCCTGGTCTCGCAATTTCTCGCCAGGGGTGGGCTAGCCAATGAAGACCGAGATCTGATCAGTGGATAACAAGAACTCTCCCGATCCCTGGACACAATCGCCACAGTAACGGAAGGACAAAGAAGGACAATAATCCGCTTACGACCCACAAACTCAGAGTTCGTTCCCCCTATTACCACCTCGATGAGGTTTCCTTTCTCTGTAATAAGGGACTGACGCAGTGGCGGTTTTCAGAGCGCAATTTTTGCCCGGAGGAAATAATTTTGAGGAGAAGACAGAAGAAAGTGAAGGGGGGGGGGGGGGGGGGGGGGGCAGGAAAACCATGATTTTTTAAGAAACTCCTGAAAGGGAAGAAAAGAGGGGGAGAAAACTCATGCTCATTTTTTTACACCTTGAAGAAGACTAATAATCTTTTCTTAGGTCCTATTTTCTCACTTAACACATTTTTTATCTCGAGGAAACATTCCGAATATCTCCAGGCGATAAACTGGTTTCATTCTCTCATTTTCGTGTTTTTTTTTGTTTTTTTTTGCTGTGCATAAGACGCTATTATAAACGTAACGGAAGAGTTTCCAAAAGTTACATGAATCTAGAAGTATATGTTAGAAACAACGACCCTCAACCCATTTACCCCCTTCCCTTTAATTCCTGTCACACATCCCACCCACCCTCTTCCCTTTAATGATGTTACACAACCCACCCGCCCTCTTCCCTTTAATTATATTACAGGACCCACCTGCCCTCTTTCCTTTAATTCCTATCACACAACCCACCCACCCCTTCCCTTTAATTCCTATCACACAATCACCACCCACCCCCTTCCCTTTAATTGCTATCACACAACCCACCCGCCCTCTTCCCTTTAATGATTTACAAGAACCCACCTGCCCTCTTCCCTTTAATTATATTACAGAACCCACCTGCCCTCTTCCTTTAATTCCTATCACACAACCCACCCGCCCCTTCCCTTTAATTATATTACAGAACCCACTGCCCTCTTCCCTTTAATTCCTATCACACAACCCACCCGCCCTCTTCCCTTTAATTATATTACAGAACCCACCTGCCCTCTTCCCTTTAATTCCTATCACAAAACCCACCCCCTTCCCTTTAATTCCTATCACACAACCCACCCTCTTTCCCTTTAATTATATTACATAATCACTCACCCTCTTCCCTTTAATTCCTATCACACAACCCACCCATCCTCTTCCCTGTAATTATATTACATAATCCACTCACCCTCTTCCCTTTAATTCCTATCACACAACCCACCATCTTTCCGTAATTTAATATCCTCACCTTCCCTTTAATTGCTGTCACACATCCCACCCATCCTCTTCCCTTTAATTATATTACATATACATAATCCACTCACCCTCTTCCCTTTAATTATATTACACAACCCACCTGCTCTCTTCCCTTCAATTCCTATCACACAACCCACCCACCCTCTTCCCTTTAATTCCTATCAACAACCCACCCACCCTCTTCCCTTTAATTCCTATCACACAACCCACCCACCCTCTTCCCTTTAATTCCTATCACACAACCCACCCACCCTCTTCCCTTTAACTCCTATCAGACAACCCACCCACCCTCTTCCCTTTAACTCCTATCAGACAACCCACCCACCCTCTTCCCTTTAACTCCTATCAGACAACCCACCCACCCTCTTCCCTTTAACTCCTATCAGACAACCCACCCACCCTCTTCCCTTTAATCCTATCAGACAACCCACCCACCCTCTTCCCTTTAACTCCTATCAGACAACCCACCCACCCTCTTCCCTTTAATTCCTATCACACAACCCACCCACCCTCTTCCCTCCACCCTCTTCCCTTTAATTTCGATTTGAATCAAACACACTGAATTTCATGTCACAATAACAGGGAAATAGAAAGAACCAGAACAGCGTGAAGAGGACATGATGCTAGTAGAAGGGTACTCTATAGGAACAGGGATCCGTCAAATCAAACAGTCTTCTTCACTTCACACCCAACACACCCGATTCCCGGTCCTGTGTCTCCTGGTACATCTCTCTGTACATCACGTGTTTAACAAACCTGTTTTACTTCACTGAATCCGAGTTGCCTTGTATACACTGTTTTGTTAGCAGCAAGTTTCCATCTCAGTTTGTTAGTGTGCGGTTACTACATACACCCTCCATCCTTCCATGCTCCGTCCAGAAGGAAGTGTGTGTGTGTGGTGTGTGTGTGTGTGTGTGTGTGTGTGTGTGTGTGTGTGTGTGTGTGTGTGAGTGTGTTGTGTGTGTTGTGTGTGTGTGTGTGTGTGTTGTGTGTGTGTGTGTGTGTGTGTGTGTGTGTGTTGGTGTGTGATTGTGTGTGTGTGTGTGTGTGTGTGTGTGTGTGTGTGTGGTGTGTGTGTGTGTGTTGGTGTGTGATTGTGTGTGTGTGTGTGTGTGTGTGTGTGTGTGTGTGTGTGTGTTGGTGTGTGTGTGTTGTGCTGGTGTGTGATTGTTTGTTTGTTTGTTTGTGTGTGCGTGTGTGTGTGTGTGTGTGTGTGTGTGTGTGTGTGTGTGTGTGTGTGTGTGTGTGTGTGTGACGTAACATTGCTAATGGAAGACAAGAAATCCATGGTCGGAAGTGACAATGCTCTGTGTGTGTGGTGTGTGTGTGTGTGTGTGTGTGGGGTGTGT
Source organism: Conus canariensis (assembly GCA_033310375.1). Classification (NCBI taxonomy): domain Eukaryota; kingdom Metazoa; phylum Mollusca; class Gastropoda; order Neogastropoda; family Conidae; genus Conus; species Conus canariensis. Next base: position 25,294,333 of record CM065720.1, read on the forward strand.
GTGTGTGTGTGTGTGTGTTGGTGTGTGTTGTGTGTGTGTGTGTGTGTGTGTGTGGTGTGATGTGTGTGTGTCGTGGTGTGTGTAGTGTGTGATTGTGTGTGTGTGTGTGTGTGTGTGTGTTGGTGTGTGATTGTTTGTTTCTTGTGTGTGCTGTGTGTGTGTGGTGTGTGTGTGTGTGAGTGTGTGTGTGGGGTGTGTGAGTGTGTGTGTGTTGTGTTGTGTGACGTAACATTGCTGATGGAGACAAAGAATCATGTCGGAAGTGACAAAATGCTCTCCATTGTGGAGGAGGTAAGAAGCATCAAGGATAGATATAATTTAGCAAAGGATATTTCCTTACAGCATCTGGGGAAGACGATGGTGTTAACTGACATGACATGCAGCTCTAACAAGAATGACGGTACATCCAAATCATGAGTGTCTATCGGTCCATCGAGCTCATGTTACGCTAAGGAGTGATGCAGAAAAGAATGTAGTGATTTTGACAGAAAACGGCACAGATTTCTTTTTTTGTCAAGTTCAATGGCAATGTGTTTGTATTCTTCTTTCTTTTTCTGTCTCCATTACTGGAATGGCTGTAAGGGTAACGAGGGGAATTTGATGGCGAATGAGACTTTTTATGCCAGTATTCCATTTTTTTTTTACAGAAGAAATGTTTATGTAAATCATATTTCAAATCACATTTTTTTATCTGTCATTGTCACTCTGTCTTTGTCTCTCTTTTATGTCTCTGTCTCTTTGTCTCTGTCTGTCTGTCGGTCTGTGTGTTGTTTCTCGTGTGTGTGTTCTTTGCTGTTCTCGTGTGTTGTGTGTGTGTGTGTGTGTGTGTGTGTGTGTGTTGTGTGTGTGTGTGTGTGTGTGTGTGTGTGTGTGTGTGGTCTGTGTGTTGTGTGTGTGTGTGTGTGTGTGTGTGTGCTGTCTGTGTGCCTGTGTGTATGTATATGGTGGGTGCGTGCGGGCGCGCGCGCGCGCGTATGTGTGTTGTTGTGTGTGTGTGTGTGAGAGAGAGAGAGAGAGAGAGAGAGAGAGAGAGAGAGAGAAGAGAGACTGTGATAACAACACTTAAACAATCCTTTCACAATTAAAGAGCTGCGTGTGTTTTGTTCTTTGTTTATCATTGTCCTTTGTTTGCTAGACGAGAACATGCAATGGAATCCTTCAAATCAGATATAAACAGAAAAAAAAACTAAAAAAAAAAAAGAAAAAAAAAAGAAAATGTGTCATGACTTGGCCACTTAACTGGGTAAAAATAACAAGTGAGTTTTTGTATTGTGTAGATAAATGCTATTGTGTGTGCCACATTCTCCTCTTTCTCATATTTTCTTTCGATTCTTTTTCTTTTTGATGAAAGGACCTTAGAATGTCCGTGACTGAATGATGTTGAACTAAGTGACTGGGCGAATGTTTGTGACAGTGGGAAGGGATATCTTGACTGTAACTCGACGCGTGATGTCTTCAGTCATTAACGATTACCCCATACATACGATGTCCGCTCTAAGTAACAGTTCATGCACGCAGGGTGTCATCAGGCAGTAACAATAACCCCACACATACAATGTCTGCTATAAATATCAGTTAATGCACACAGGATGTCTTTTGTCTTTAACAATTACCCCACACATAGGATGTCCGCTGAAAAAAAAAAGAGTTAACTCACAACGGATGACTTTGTCATACACAATTACCTCACAGATACGATGTCCGCTATAAATAACAGTTTATCCACACAGGATGTCTTCTGCCATTAACAGTTACCCCACACATAGGATGTCTGCTATAAATAGCAGTAAATGCACACAGGATATCCTTCTCATTGACAATTACTACACACGTATGATGTCCGCTATTATTAACAGTTAACTCACATATGATGACTATGTCATTGACAATTACCACACACATACGATGTCCGCTATTATTAACAGTTAACTCACATAGGATGACTATGTCATTGACAATTACCACACACATACGATGTCCGCTATTATTAACAGTTAACTCACATAGGATGACTATGTCATTGACAATTACCACACACATATGATGTCTGCTATTATTAACAGTTAACTTACATGGGATGACTATGTCATTGACAATTACCACACTCATATGATATCCGCTATTAAGAAAAGTTGACTCACATAGGATGACTATATCATTGACAATTACCACACACATACGATGTCCGCTATTATTAACAGTTAAATCACATAGGATGACCATGTCATTGACAATTTACCACACTTATAATTATGATATTCGCTATTATTAACAGTTAAATCACATAGGATGACTATGTCATTGACAATTTACCACACTTATAATTATGATATCCGCTATTATTAACAGTTAAATCACATAGGATGACTATGTCATTGACAAGTTACCACACTCATAATTATGATATCCGCTATTATTAACAGTTAAATCACATAGGATGACTATGTCATTGACATTTACCACACACAGAATGCGTCAATCATTGACAATTATACTAAACTCTTGCATTAATAGTCATCCCCTACACAGGGTATTCTCTACCGTTGACAGTTACCCCACACAGTATGTGCTGTGTCTTTGACAGTGACCCACGCAGGCATGCTCTCTCACTGATAGAGGAAACGATTCCAGCTTTAATGCTTTCAGCACACACTTGGAGCAGGTTCCAAGCCCACACAGTGGAGAACATGAAATGCAGCAACACGAAGAAACAGATGTTCAATGGCGAAACAAAAAACAAAAAAAACAGCTGATTGAAATGGGACACACACACACACCACACACACGCGCGCGCGCGCGCGCACGCACGCACGCACGCACGCACACACACACACACAGTGAGAGACAGAGAGAGACAGAGACAAGGACCGAGACAGAGAGACAAAGACAAACACAGGGACAGACAGCCAGAGAGACAGAGAGACAAGAAGACAGAAAGGCAGAGGCAGAGATAACCAGATACACAGACAGACAGACAGACAGGCAGGCGACAGAGACAGACTGACAGACAGATAGACATACAGACAGAGATAGAGACAGAGAAAAAGTAGACAGAGAGAGAGAGAGAGAGAGAGAGAGAGAGAGAGAGAGAGAGAGGAGGGAGGGAGGGGGAGGGGGGGGCTTGTTAATTGCTGCAGTTCGGTACAAGATGAAATAGCGAAACAGATCCACAGCAGCACAATGTTGGAGTGAAGCTTAGTTTCTTTTTTTTTCTATTTTCGCTGAGTTTTACTCACCTACGTGATGAGATTTTAATCTGTTTGAAATGAGCACAGCTCCAGAGGGAATGTTGGTATTAAACATCACTGCGAGTACAACATCTAAACACGTGACAGAAACACTGACCACATTTTCAAAAACACCGTCACAAGAGGCACGATGGTTTCATTCACCGCGGCGGCTTGTGTGTGTCTTGTTTTCTCGTAGTTACCATCGTCTTCACCCTATTTCTTCTTTCTTCATTACCGTCAATAGCATCATCGTCGTCGTAGTCGTCGTCGTCGTTGTCGTCAGTATCTTCTTCTTCTTCTTCTTTCCTTCACTTATCATCATCATCATCATCATCATCAGCAGCAGCAGCAGCAGCAGCAGCAGCAGAGTCCACAGTGGAAGTAGTAGGAGCAGTATTTTGTCACATCATCATCATCATCATCATCATCATCATCATCATCGGATGTAGCAGCATCGGCATCAGCATCTTTTTGATTATACAAAAAAAAAAAAATTCGACTCTGGCCATAGCAACGGAGCTGAAACAATAGAAGGAACGCGAACATCAACAACATTTGAAGCATCACATTTCCCCCAC
>CM065720.1:25310640-25325640 GCA_033310375.1 Conus canariensis
TTTTCTATACAATATTATAAATGCTTTTGTCTTATTTTCATTGCTTCTGTAATGAATTTAGCGACTGACTTGATTATACAGTCGTCATCAGACGATAACAAAGAAGCAACATTTTGCCTTTCACAAACATCCAAAGTAAAAAAGGAACATTTTGCACGCACATCACTGTATGCAGTACATTGAAATAGGAAGTGCTTTTCATTATCGATAGTATATCCACATGAAGGGCATGGTGATTCTGTGGATGTTCCACACTCGAACCATCTTTTGTTTGCATTGAAACCTACGGTTCGTAACCTGAATCTGGCGTAACAACTTCTTTGCCATTTATCTTTAATAACATCAAGAAACTTTTCCGAATGGACTATGTTCTTAAAGGAGAAGAACCAACGATACTTTTTTTGGGTTTCCATATCAGAATGCCAGTTCTGTTTAAAAGAACAAATGAGTCTATCCTTAAATTCTGCAATAAACTGCTGTTCGTTTCCTACTCCTTGAGACATCCACACTACTCCAAAGCCCTGTTCTGATAGCACTTTCTTTACATTATAAGCCCAATTTTCTTTACCTCGTTCCATTTGTACCAGCATCATATCGTAAGCTTGTCTGCACAATCGTGACTGTGGGAGCTTCAACATTTTCAACCAGTACCTAACAAATTTCACATAAGATCTTATATAAAGAGGGTATCTGCCCATCTCTCCGTATAAAACAGTGTTAGAAGCATGAATTGGTACCTGAAGAAAACGCTTCATAGCGTATGTGTGTACGTTTTCTATCTGTGAATTTTTTTGCAACCCCCAAATTTCAGCTCCATAAGTAAGTAAAGGTTCTATCTGTGAATCGAACATTCTCCAAAATATACTACAATCAATATATTTCAGCTTCCTTAAGGATCTCATTATTTCAATGACACCTTTTTTACCCTTCCTTAAAGATTCTTCCCACGCATAACTTAACGTCAATTTTGTTGAAAATATCAATCCTAAGTATTTGTATGAATTGGCTACTTGAACTTCTGTATTTCCATAAAACCATGTTTCGTGTAAAGAAAGATGTCCACCATTTCTGAAGACCACGATGTTTGTCTTATCCAAGTTAACTGTTAAACACAAACGATCTGCTTCCTCTTTTAAGACATTCAACTGGTTTTGTAAACCTACAACTGTGCCAGGTAAAAGAATAACATCGTCAGCAAACAGTAACAAAAATATCTCGACTGCTCCAGGTATTATTTGAATACCATGTCTACCTTTACTAGATAACTCCACTGCTAGTTCATTTATGAAAAAAGAAAACAGCAGCGGACTCAACAGACACCTTTGTTTAACTCCATTTGGGCAATCGAAATAATCTGAATACTCACTCTTGACACGTACACACGCAAGTACCGAGTTGTAAATACTCCTAATGGCTTTATACAATTTACCATTCACACCACTTTTACGAAGTACATTCCACAAAACATTGTGATTTATAGAATCAAATGCTTTCTTAAAATCAACAAATGCAACATAAAGCTTCGTATTACAGAGTAATTATTTCTGTACCAGTGAGTAAAGTGTAAATATATGGTCTATGGTGCTGTAATTGGTTCTAAAACCTGCTTGTTCCTCAACTATCTTTCCTTCATTTTCAGCCCATTTTGTTAATCTTTTATTCAGTACGTGAGTGTAAACTTTACTTAAAATGCTGGTAAAAGTGCTACTCCACGATAGTTATCCGGATTGTTAGCATCTCCTTTCTTATGTATTGGTATGATAATCGATTTAGCCCATTCTAGAGGAAAAGTGCCATTTTCAAAAAGTTGTGTGAATAAATGGCCAAGGAAATCGATTACAGCTGAGTTTGCATGCTTTAGCATTTCCGCTATAATTTTGTCTGGTCCTGCGCTCTTTCCTACCTTTGAATGATTAATAGCAGCAACAACTTCTTCTCTGGATATCAGATTGTTAAATAATGGCTCAATTTCATCATCTTCTTCCACCAAATTTGCATCTTCTTCTGTAACACTGCTATCAAAATTATGGAAAACGCCCCAGAAGTGATCATACCAATTTCGTACTGAGATCTCGTTATAAAGAAAGCGTTTTTTTATTAACAGATCTTATTAATGCCCAAAATGTCTTCGAATCATCAACTGAATCTCTTAGTTTCTTTAATCTATTTTCTTCAAACTCATGTTCCTTTATTTTCCTTAATGTAATGTAATCTTTTCGAGCTAAAGCGTATTCTTCTCTTTTCTTATTTTTGTTCCTAATTATTTTGCATCTCTGAAATCTTTTCAGTAATCTTTTAACTTCCTGTTTCTTTCGTTTGCAGTCAATATCAAACCAATCGTTACATTTTCTGTCACCTCTACCAATAACTCTAACCATACAAGCAGCAGCCCCACACAAAGCACCGACAAATTTATCAAGACTCTCATTCACATCAATATCTAATAGTTGACAGGCTTTCTGCAAAGTCTCTTGAAATTCATCACATTCAAGTTCCTTTTTGTACATATTTGCATTTTCATCTGACCATATGATTTTTTCTTCACCTTTCTGTCGTAAATGCTTATCCTCCGAATGACAACAGTCACCTCTCCATATTACCTCCACTGGTAGGTGCCATGAGTAAATACAGTCACCAACTCGTAAATCAAAATGTGATAACAAATCAGTGTGAATCAGAAAATAATCGATTACACTGCAACCATTGGAAGACACAAAAGTATATCACCCTCACTATCACCATTACAAAAACCATTTAAGATACTCAAATCGAACATGAAACAAAAGTTCAACAATGTTTTACCAAAATTATTAACGGTTGAATCTTTAGAACGACGTGTACAGCTGTTGTCATCTATGTCAACATCCTCTACACTGCTAACATAGTTTGCCATTATTTCATTTTCAACTTGTCTGTGTCCTGTTCTGGCATTTAAATCACCTGTTACCACAAAATAGAGTTCATCCATTTCTTTCTCAAAATGTTGCAATAGGGCTTCTTCCATTAACAGAACACCATCCTTAATCAATTTGTCATTGTATGAGGGGGCGCCTTCCGGGACAATATAGCAAGCGACTAAAAAAAAAGGTCTAACATGAGGCAGGGAACAATAAAAAAAATACTAACAAACAAGTAGGGTAACTCTTGCTCCCTGATAAAATAATTATAGGCCCTGAACTTTCAACAAACACGGCTTAACGACACCAAATCGCCTAGCAGATAATGACAATACAGTGCACACATTTATTCCTGCAATGCAATTTGGTGTCGTAAGCAGCAGCATTTCTTAGGACTCAAGGGCCTGTACTTATTTCCTTACGGGATCTATCCTTCATCTGTCTAATTTTCATGGAGAGAGAGAGAGAGAGAGAGAGAGAGAGAGAGAGAGAGAGAGAGAGAGAGAGAGAGAGAGAGATGATGATGATGATGATGATGATGATGATGATGATGATGTGATGATGATGATTTGGATGGGTGGAGAGGGAGAGGGACGAAATGGATGGCTTTCTTTTACGCTTTGTCCACTAAGTACTACTCCACGCAGACCGGACTGCCGTTCAGTCAATACGTTGTTGACGCAGATCGTGATGTATAGCTCTAACATAGGAATGATGCATTCTCTCTCTCTCTCTCTCTCTCTCTCTCTCTCTCTCTCTCTCTCTCTCTCTCTCTCTCTCTCTCTCTCTCTCTGCATTTGAGTATCATTTTGTTATTGTGTTGTTTTTCATGCATTAGAGTATCTTTTTGTTGTTGTTGTCGTCGTCGTCGTCGTCATCGTTGTTAATGTTACACACATCAGGCTGAGATTTAAGTGTAATCCCCCTTCAGGAGGGGCTGTGGCCTATTGTGAATAAAATTTCGTTTAACTCTTCTTCTCTCTCTCTCTCTCTCTCTCTCTCTCTCTCTCCTCTCTCTCTCTCTCTCTCTCTGATTTCTTGCGAGTTTACATGATTGTATCAGCAAGTGGCCATGAAAACATGGGTGGCTAAACCCAGTACTTTTACCATTGTGCGATTGATAATCTTTGTCATTGTAATAGGCTTTCTTTCTCTTTTTCTCCTCCACGCATCTCTCTCTCTCTCTCTCTCTCTCTCTCTCTCTCCTCTCTCTCTCTCTCTCTCTCTCTCTCTCTCTCTCTCTCTCTCTCCATCGCATAACAACGAAAACATTAGAGATCAGGAACATGCGTATGTCAATTAAAGTCTTAGATTGAACAAGATATTACGTATGCGTCTTGGCTTGGGGGACAGTGAAGCGAGGGGGGGAGGGAGGGCGGATGGGGAGGGAAGGCAGGGGTAGGTTGAAAGGAAGGGGTTGCGAGGAGGTAAGGAGGGGGGGGAAGGTTTGGTAGGATTGAAAAGAAGAAGGTTTGCGGGATGGAGTGGTACAAGGAAAGAAGGTTTGAGATGGATTGGTAAAAGGAAGGAAGGTTTGCGGATGGATGGTAAAAGGGAAGAAGGTTTGCGGGTGATTGGTAAAGGGAAGAAGGTTGCGGATGGAGTGCAAAAGGAAGGAAGGTTTGCGGATGGAGTGGTAAAGGGAAGGAAGGTTTGCGGGATGGATGGTAAAAGGGAAGAAGGAAGGTTTGCGGGATGGATGGTAAAAGGGAAGGAAGGTTTGCGGGATGGATGGTAAAGAGAAGGAAGGTTTGCGGATGGAGTGCAAAAGGGAAGGAAGGTTTGCGGGATGGAGTGGTAAAAGGGAGAAGGAAGGTTTGCGGGATGGAGTGGTAAAAGGGAAGGAAGGTTTGCGGGATGGAGTGGTAAAAGGAAGGAAGGTTTGCGGGATGGAGTGGTAAAAGGAAGGAAGGTTTGCGGGATGGATGGCAAAAGGGAAGGAAGGTTTGCGGATGGATTGGTAAAAGGGAAGAAGGAAGGTTTGCGGGATGGAGTGGTAAAAGGGAAGGAAGGTTTGCGGGATGGAGTGGTAAAAGGGAAGGAAGGTTTGCGGGAGTGGATGGTCAAAAGGGAAAAGGAAGGTTTGCGGGATGGAGTGGTAAAAGGGAAGAAGGAAGGTTTGCGGGATGGAGTGGTAAAAGGGAAGGAAGGTTTGCGGGATGGAGTGGAAAAGAGGGGGGGGAAAGGAAGGAAGGTTTGCGGGATGGAGTGGTAAAAGGGAAAGGAAGGTTTGCGGGATGGAGTGGTAAAAGGGAAGAAGGAAGGTTTGCAGGGATGGAGTGGCAAAAGGGAAGAAGAAGGTTTGCGGGATGGAGTGGTAAAAGGAAGAAGGAAGGTTTGCGGGATGGAGTGGTAAAAGGGAAGGAAGGTTTGAGGGATGGATGCAAAAGGAAGGAAGGTTTGCGGGAGGAGTGGTAAAAGGGAAAAGGAAGGTTTGCGGGATGGAGTGGTAAAAAGGGAAGAAGGAAGGTTTGCGGGATGGAGTGGTAAAAGGAAGAAGGAAGGTTTGCGGGATGGAGTGGTAAAAGGGAAGAAGGAAGGTTTGCGGGATGGAGTGGTAAAAGGGAAGGAAGGTTTGCGGGATGGAGTGGTAAAAGGGAAGGAAGGTTTGCGGGATGGAGTGGTAAAAGGGAAGGAAGGTTTGCGGGATGGAGTGGTAAAAGAAGGAGTTGCGGATGAGTGTAAAAGGAAGAAGGTTTGCGGGATGGAGTGGTAAAAGGAGAAGGAAGGTTTGCGGGATGGAGTGGTAAAAGGGAAGGAAGGTTTGCGGGATGGAGTGGTAAAAGGGAAGGAAGGTTTGCGGGATGGAGTGGTAAAAGGGAAGGAAGGTTTGCGGGAGGAGTAGGGTCAAAAGGGAAAGAAGGTTTGCGGGATGGATTGACAAAAGGGAAAGAAGGTTTGCGGGATGGATGACAAAAGGGAAAGAAGGTTTGCGGGAGGGAGTGGTAAAAGGGAAGGAAGGTTTGCGGGATGGAGTGGTAAAAGGAGAAGGAAGGTTTGCGGGATGGAGTGGTAAAAGGGAAAGAAGGTTTGCGGGAGGAAGTGGCAAAAGGGAAAGAAGGTTTGCGGGATGGATTGACAAAAGGGAAAGAAGGTTTGCGGGATGGATTGACAAAAAGGAAGAAGGTTTGCGGGAGGGAGTGGCAAAAGGGAAGGAAGGTTTGAGGGATGGATTGGTAAAAGGGAAGAGAAGGTTTGCGGGATGGAGTGGTAAAAGGGAAGGAAGGTTTGCGGGATGGATTGGTAAAAGGGAGGAAGGTTTGCGGGATGGATTGGAAAAGGGAAGGAAGGTTTGCGGGAGGGAGTGGTAAAAGGGAAGGAAGGTTTGCGGGATGGATTGGCAAAAGGGAAGGAAGGTTTGCGGGATGGATTGGCAAAAGGGAAGGAAGGTTTGCGGGGGAGTGGTAAAAGGGAAGGAAGGTTTGCGGGATGGAGTGGTAAAAGGGGAGGAAGGTTTGCGGAAGGGAGTGGTAAAAGGGAAGGAAGGTTTGCGGGATGGATTGGTAAAAGGGAAGGAAGGTTTGCGGGATGGATTGTACAAAGGGAAGGAAGGTTTGGGGATGGAGTGGTAAAAGAGGAAGGAAGGTTTGCGGGAGGGAGTGGTAAAAGGGAAGGAAGGTTTGGGGATGGATGGTAAAAGGAAGGAAGGTTTGCGGGATGGAGTGGCAAAAGGGAAAGAAGGTTTGCGGGAGGGAGTGGTAAAAGGGAAGGAAGGTTTGCGGGATGGATTGACAAAAGGAAGGAAGGTTTGCGGGATGGAGTGGTAAAAGAGAAGGAAGGTTTGCGGGAGGGAGTGGTAAAAGGGAAGGAAGGTTTGCGGATGGTGGAACAGACAAGCCAAGACCGAAGGATAGATGGAGTGGGGGAGTGCAGGAGGTAGGGATTGGGGAAGACGGGGGGTGGGGGGGGGGGGTGCGGGAAGGGGGGTAGGGTGAGGCGGGGGACAAAAGGGATGGCTGTCCTTTCTGCTGTGTCCACTAAGTACTGTCCTAAACAGACCTGACTGTCATTCCAGTCAACATCTTGTGGACATTGGTAGTGAAGCATGGCTCGTACTGAAGAATGACAGATCGCTCTCTCTCTCTCTCTCTCTCTCTCTCTCTCTCTCTCTCTCAATTGCACCCACACACACACACCACACACACACACACACACACACACACACACACACACTCACACACACACACACACACACACACATGCGCCAAGCCCGCCCGTGCACACACACACACACAACACATGCGCCATGCGCGCCGTGCACACACACAGATGCGCACCCGTGCACACACACAGATGCGCACCCGCGCACACACAAACACACACTCGCGCGCACGCGTTTTGAACCCATATTCTATCTTTCCACCAACTATTGTAGAAGTCTTTTCAATTCTTCTTGTGTCCTGAAATGAGTAATAATTCGCACTGAACGTTGCCGGATCTGTCGTTTGAAGCGGATCCTCAAAAACCGTTTGCACCAAAGGATTTAATAGGTTTGTTCTTGAGCTACATTTCATGTTTTGACAAAGTTTGCTTTGAACAGGAACTACTGAATCATCTGTGATATTCAAAGAAGGAAGTTAAACGGAGAACCTCAAGAGAGAGTTGGTTTCAAAGCGAAGTGGCTGCAGGCACAAACTTAAAAAAAAACACAACTATTCATGTGAACGAAAGAAACAAATAAATCACAAGACAATCACGACCCATTCCCGCAATATTTGGCCTTCTTCAGGCAAGACAAACACCATTCAAGACAAACGAAAACGAAGAACGAACAATCAGCAAACAACAGTGACAAGTGCACATTTAAACTGCATAACACGAAGCGAAATGTTAAACAATGAATGGTAGCAGTCAGGAAAAGTCGACAGCAGGTTTTAAAAGAAGAAACCCCCCCTCCCTCCACCCCCACTCTCTAAATATTACGGCCCTGAAGTCCTTGTACTTTGAGGGGGCCAGATCCCATCCAAGTTGTGACTCCTACATGTTCTTCTGCTGTCATGTATTTTTCCTGCAGCCGCTGCCGGGATTCGAACCACTGATTTCTGGATGTGTGAGCGTTTCAAGGCGTTGTATTTTAGATGGGTGTGTTTACCTACATCGCTGCCTTTCTAAGCAGGGAACTGTAACCTTACGGTGAACCTTTTTGTTTCTCCTCAACCAGATCCAGCTGGAACTGTTTTCAGCTGCCTCTGCCTTTGCCTGCAAGGTTCCGGTCCTCTTCTTACCCCAGTTTGAAAGCTGTATCATGAGGTCCTGGGCTGATGGTTCTACAAAAGCCCTTAACTCCAACTTCTATGGCGCGGACATTGGCTCGGAGGTCAGATTCCCTCAAGCTGGCATAGATCTTGGTCTTGTAGATGTGAGCTTGCTCCGTTCTCTGTTCATATGGCACAGTAGGTTCCATCAGAACAAATCGTATTTTTATAAACCTTAGTACGGTACAATATCCTGTCTAATGTCACTCTTCAGTATGATCATTATGAGCGCATTAAAAAAAAAATTCTCTTGCACTTGCACTTGTAAATGTCAAACGTTGTACAGAGCAAAATCAAGTTAAACGTACAGTCACTGAAAATAGTCCCTGCGCCCAAATAAGACATGTTTTTTTTTCTGTTCTAAGACAGTTTTCCTGAAACGGACGAAATTTGTTTTATTTCATTTTTATCTGCTCATGTGTCCAAAATGACTCGTGTGGTGGTGTGTGTGTGTGTGTGTGTGTGTGTGTGTGTTGGGGTGTGTGTGTGTGTGTGTTTTGTGGTGGTGTTGTGTGTGTGTGTGTGTGTGTGTGTGTGTGTGTGTGTGTGTGTGTGTGTGTGTTGTCATAACAAAACGAGCGTTTGTTAGATTTAAGTATATTGAGATTCCAAACGAAATCGCTTTTGATCTTCAAATCGTGGAGATTAATCTTGCTTGAACCATTTTACTTTCCATATGTTTTAAATCACCGCTAAAATCACACCATGGAGTCAGAGGCTTCACAGAAACTAGACTCTATGAGATGACAAATGTGCGAAGGACAGACAGCAAGGCCATCACACATACTAGCATAGCCACCAACAGAGGAATGCAGCTTTGATATGACATCAAGGATCCCTGAGGTGTCATCCAATTAGCGCGGTGCTAGGGATAAGTGGACTGCATTCTCTTGCTCTGGCATCTGTGATGCGTAGGCAGCCGTCTTGGACACCTGATGGACTTGGCGGGCAGCTCTGGCCGTTTATCTGACTGACCATATTAGTCTCGGGGTGTGACGGCAAAAAGGCTGTCTGTCTGTCGGTCTTCTGTCTGTCCGTCTGTCTGTCTGTCTGTCTGTCTGTCTCTCTCTCTCTCTCTCTCTCTCTCTCTCCTCTCTCTCTCTCTCTCTTTCTAATAGACAGCATCTTGTTAACATTAAGGGTGTTCTTCGTTGCACTAACACTGACAACTGTAAAGGTGTTTTTTTCAACAGCAAAGTACAAAAAAACGCGTTCTCTGTTCTAAAATGAACCAAGCGCCCCCATAAAACATATTTTTCTGTTCTGAAATATCTTTCCTGTAACACCCAAACCTTTTTTCTTTTTGTATTGATTCATACGCTCACATGTCAAAGAATGTATCGTCTTTTCATCAGGAAAAAAATGAGCATTTATTTGGTTCAATTGCATGCATAGTCAATAAAGTCATACTTGTTCCTAAACCTTGTGGATTGATTTCATTTGAAACGGTTTAAATTTCAAGTGTTTTGAATTACAATTAAAAGGCCAACATATGCTTAAAACCGACAGATAAGCCAGAACAAATGAGAAAACAAATATGAGCATTACAGACAGCAAGACCATCATACTTATTGCCATGACGAATGGCGCTAACAGAGAAAAACAGGTTTGATATGATATCAAGGTTTCCCGTGATATCTTCCAGTTACTGTGGTCTTAGGGATACATGGGCTGGCTTTCCTTGCCTTGGAATATGTCCTGTTTAGGCAGCGATCTTGGACAAGTGATGGATTTTGCAGAGAACACTGTCAGTGTATCTGACTGACCATTAGTATCAGACGTGAAAACACATAAGCCTACTCTGACTGTCTGACTTCCTGTCTGCTTGTCCACTTTGCCCGCCTGCCTCTTCTCTCTTCTGTCTGTCTGTCTGTCTGTCTGTCTGTCTGTCTGTCTGTCTGTCTCTTTTTCTCTGTTCTCTTCTCTCTGTCTGTTATGTATCAAAGACATGAACAACACGTGTTTGTGTTGGCAGAGTTAATGTTGCCTGGCGGCATCATCTGAACTGACCACCAGCAGTAAAGATGGGTGGACTGGTCTTCCCTGTTCCATCAGCCTCGGCCTTGAGACGCTTCTATGGATGTCTGATAGGCTTAGTGGAGGACCATGATTACTTCTGAGAATGACCAGTAGTGTCAGGCAAGAAGACAGTCGTCAGTATATCCATGTACATATTCTCTCTCCTCTCTCTCTCTCTCTCTCTCTCTCTCTCTCTCTCTCTCTCTCTCTCTCTCTCTCTCTCTGTGTTAATATCAACATCAATAATTGGATCTGATGACACAGATTTATATCTAAAGATGTAAAGACATGAACAAACCAGTCTTTCAGAATCTCACAATGACTTTATGGAAAACGAACTTCCATAACTCGACGACAGTCGTCAGCGCAGCAAATACAATTGATGAAAATAACAATAAGAAAAAAATAGCATGAAAATATCAGCTACATAAAGGTCTCCTAATCAGCAGAGAATGTCTCAGGGTAAATGGCAGTAATACTGTAATCACCCTTTCAAGGTTATTTGACCTGTGTTTATTATGAGACATTTCTCCATACTCTCATACAATGTTCACATAATAACCGGAAAAAGGTTGGGTATGTTTCCAGGCCTGAGAATAATGGTCACTTCATTAAAGAGGAAAGTGGTCTGATATACCAGCCCCTTGGCCATACGCCTTCACCACCCTATAGATAGGGACCAATCCATCCATCCATCCATAGTTCCCTTCCCTGTCTACCCAAAGCGATACTTGTGGGATGACAGAGACTGCCACAGATCGTTGAGGACCAATCATTACAGACAGATGCTAACTGCTGACCGGGGCAGACCATCTTACTGTCATGAATGGTCAGCCTCCATAGTTTGTCGTGTTCACCTCTGCTGCCTCGTTATCCAGAGGTGTGATGTGTAGGTGGTGGCGTTCTTGGACACGTCGTGGGGTTGGCTGGTCAGTTCAGTTCAGTGGTTTATTTAACGTCTGTTCACCATTGATGAGATTAGACGAAAAATAATTTAAAACGTCATCTCTAACTAACAAAGCTTAACCTCAAAGATAAAAAAAATAACAACTTTTGGAATTAGTGGTAAAAATAAACACGCATCAAAGCAACTTGGCAATTTTAGAGTGTGCAATAATAGTAGCAATGTTTATGATAGAAGGGCTGGACAATTTTTGACTGATATCTTGGATGTTGATATCAATAGAATTTTCTTTATAAATTGGAGTTAAGACAGAACATTCTGTCAACAAATGATGCAATGAAATAGGCTTACCACATGTACAAAAAACATGGCAAGAATATTTTGTGTTCCATGCATTTAGCTTGAGTTTTGTTACTATCCTGGAAATGTGACGAGGACAAGTATTTACATATTTGAGATTTTCTCCACAATTTCTGTTATAAACACAATTTTCTAATTTTAGCAAAATTTAGGACGAAGATGTTTTCAGTGAAGATAATAAATTACAATCGAGGCAATGTTTAGCTCCAGCTTTAGCAAGTATGTCTGCTGCTTCGTTCCATTTCAACCCACTATGAGAGGGAACCCAGCAAAAGTCAATACATATTCCATGAATCCTTAAACAGTGTATGAGGTGATGAATATCAAAAAGTAAATCTTTCCGAGCCTTACCATCCCAATGTTCTAGAGATTGCAAGACAGAATCAACACATATGAGAATATTATAAAAAGGCATGGGAGCATCATAAATGTAGCTCAAAGCCATCAATATTGCATATAATTCTGCTGTAAATATGAAAACCCTTTGCCAAGATGATAATTCTTTTTTCACATTTAGGCTTAGAACGACAAAACCAGAACCACTACCAATGTTATCTAGGACTGAGCCATCAGTGTAAATTTTCAGGTGATTGCTATAAAAATTGTCAAGATGAACTCTGACCTCACTAACCAAGAGATTAACGTTTGCAGTTTAGGAACGCTTGTGTAATTATAAACAAAATTTCCACACAAATGCTCCCAAGGGGAATCTTAGGCGTGATGGGATCTTCAGAAACTGTTGATAAATCAATGTTACAATCAGATATAAGCTTATACGCGTGATTTCAAATTGGTTGTAAATATAAAATATTTCTAGCTCGTTTGGGATCATCTTTGTTCGAATCCATCAATAGTTCTGCTGTAACTGAGTTCTTAACTGATAGCTTCTAATCACATATTTTGATACGTCTAAGAGCCGTTGTTCTCGAAAAGGTAAAACCTCTGCAGCTTGATAACTTTTGATAGTATTTGCATGAACTGGTACCCCTAAAGGCCAGTTTCACTGCTTTGCTTTCCAAACTTTTTACCTTTTTTAACAAATATTTTGGAGCAGAATAATACACTTCTTGGCCATACTTTAATTTGGATCGAACTAAAGAAAGAAGTAGACAAATGCAATAAAGTTTTCGTGTCTTGCCCCCAAGGCTGATAGTTGATTATTTTTAAAAAGTGTAATCTTTTTCTTGCCTTGGTTAATAAATGTTCTATATGCTTTTTCCAACTAAGTTTTGTTGTCAAAAAGACTCCTAAAAATTTAACACAATTTTGATATTTCAGGATATCATCCTCTAATTTCAAAATAGGTAATATGGAAGGATTTTCACCATTATTAAATAGAAGCAAAAACGTTTTTTCACCTGACAATTTTAAACCATTTTCTTTTATATAATTTGATAAATTGTTTAGTTCCTGTTGATACATTGTCTGCACATGACTGATAATCCTCTTATTCGAATTGTCCCTTAAACTGGTGTTTATCCATACTGCAATATCATCAGCGTATTGAACCACATGTGTGATCTTAGACAATGCTTTTGGAAGATCATAAACAAAAATGGAGAATAAAATTGGAGCAATGATTGAACCTTATGGAATCCCCATATCTACACTTCTGAACGATGAGTAGGTATTGCCAATTTTTGTACACATGTGTCTATCCTTCAAAAAGGCTTTAATATATCCATACAATTTGCCACACATTCCTATCTCCTTTAATTTGAACAATAATCTGGCATGCATATTGCATATTGCATTTGTTGCCTTCGAGATTTAGACATGTTTATAATCTGCAACGTGCCTTTATGTCGATTTGGACAAATCCTAACGCAAACCACCAAAGAGCATAAACAAGACCAAAAAAAAAAAAAAAAAAAATCTAAAAGTGAAAACCAAACTGAGCAGGTCAAACTCAGAAGAATCGCCAGTCACATCACAAAGACATGCTGCTCTACCTGTTGATTGCCCACATCATCCTATTGCTTCGATGCGACGTCAGAATTCTGCCAAGGTATCATCCAGTCGGAACCAGCAGTAGATGATTGGTCTTCCTTCCTTGGTTTATCGTTGTAGGACGCAGCTTACTGGCATTGCAAGGATACTGATGGCTACCTCTGCCCACCATTAGTCTCAGCCGTGAACACAAACTACATCTCCTCTTTCATCTCCATTCCAAACTCTGTCTCTGTCTCTGTCTCTGTCTCTGTCTCTGTCTCTGTCTCTGTCTCTCTCTCTCTCTCTCTCTCTCTCCCTTTCTCTCCCTCTCTCTGTCTTCCTCTCTCTCACATACACACACACAAGCACACACACACACACAAAACACACACACACACACACACACACACACACCACACACACCACACACACACACAGCACACAACACACCACACACACACACACACACACACACACACACACACACACACTAATCAACACACAAAGGACACACAAATACAAGCAGGCCGCGTGCGCGCGCGCTGCGCCGCACGCGCGCACACAAACAACAGCGCCCGCCGCACACGCCACACACACACACACACACACACACACAATCACACACACACAGACATCCTTACACACACACATTCACACACACACACCACACACACACACACACACACATACCACACGCGCACGCACTCACGCACGCACGCACGCACAGCACGCACCACACACGCACACACACCACACACCACACACACAACACAAACACACACACACACATACACACACGCACACACACACACACACACACACACACACACACACACACACGCATGCATTCACGCACGCACGCACACAACACACACACACACACACACACACACACACACACACACACACACACCATCCCCAACCCCCCCACCCCCCCTCACCCCGATCCCCACACCCAACGTAGCAAAATTAGAAATGATATAAGTTAAAGGTCACCAGTGACATGAACAAGAATGTTTTTGTGCTGGCAGGTTCGGATTGCCTGGCGGCATCATCTGAACTGACCACCAGCAGTGAAGATGGGTGGACTGGTCTTCCCTGCTCCATCAGCCTCGGCCTTGAGACGCTTTTATGGATTTCTGATAGGCTTAGTGGAGGAGGATGACCACTTCTGCCCATGGTCGGTAGTTTCAGACCAGAAGACAGCCATCAGTATAGCCATGTACTATATTTCTCTCTCTGTCTGTGTCATGTCTCTGTCTCTGTCTCTCTACTCTCCTCCTCTCCTCTCTCTCTCTCTCCTCTCTGTCTGTGTCTCTGTCTGCGTCTGTCTGTCTGTCTCTGTCTTCTGTCTCTCTCTCTCTCTCTCTCTCTCTCTCTCTCTCGCCCAGGTAATTTTTGTCTCAACCTGTCTCTGTCTCTCCGTCTCTGTCTGTGTCTCTGTCTGTCTGTCTGTCTGTCTGTCTGTCTGTCTGTCTGTCTCTCTCTCTCTCTCTCTCTCTCTCTCTCTCTCTCTCTCGCCCAGGTAAATTTTTGTCTCAACCTGTCTCTGTCTCTCCGTCTCTGTCTGTCTGTCTGTCTGTCTGTCTGTCTGTCTGTCTGTCTGTCTGTCTGTCTCTCTCTCTCTCTCTCT
>CM065720.1:25330640-25345460 GCA_033310375.1 Conus canariensis
CCACACACACACACACACACACACACACACACACACACACAAGACAGATATATATATATATATATATATATAGAGAGAGAGAGAGAGAGAGAGAGAAGAGAGAGAGATATGTCCATATACCTATGTTGATACCCCTTGGCAGGTCCCATACCTCTCTGACATCTTCCAGCTGGGTGGTTCACCATTGTTAAAAAAACAACAACACAGGGCTGTCATGTTCATTTGGAAACTCTTCCATCTTGGTTTGCAATGTTGTTGCAGAAGACTTTTTATCCATTTGAACTGCATCACCATCACCTAGCTTGTGGCTTAGTCCATCATTCACAAAATAATGTGCAGGGTGTTGATCTTGAGACAATAAGTAAAAGATGCAGGAGACAGATGAAGACATGTGAGGCCCCCTCAGTCTACTAGGCAAAATACTGGTGCCAGACAATAAAAGAAACTGCCTCTGTCATATGTCTACAACAATACCCATGATCAAAACCTTTTGACGGCGAGAGAGAGAGAGAGAGAGAGAGAGAGAGAGAGAGAGAGAGAGAGAGAGAGAGAGAGCCTAGTAAAGTCGGTATAACGGTATAAAACTGAGCCTCGAGGCAAAGAGATTAGAGAAAGAAAGAGGTGGAAGATTGAGGAGAGGTGGGGACGGAGAAACAGTGACAGAGTCTGGGAGGAAATTCTGTATCGATGGCAGCGTGGTCACCAGCTTGGAAGGAAGACAGCAAGGTGATAATTGCGGTGGGGAAGGTACATGGAGGATAGCCAGGGATGGGAGAGGGGAACGAGGGGATGCAGTATCCCCTACAGAGGACTACCAATCATTATCTGTGATAGCGGAGGGCGCTATTTCCCATGGGAATTCACTGTTTTCCCCCTACAGACCCCCTCTCGCTTCATTGATCGTAGATCAGGAATGGCTTCCCTGCCCCTTTCATGTGCCGACTGCGGTGTATCATGTTTCACTGCACAGCCTTTGGCCTCCTGCTTCACCGGCACCATCTTTCCTGTTTTATAGCGTCCCCTTGGAAACACCTAGTAATGACGAGGTCGACTTGGATGATAGCACTGTGTGTGTGTGTGTGTGTGTGTGTGTGTGTGTGTGTGTGTGTGTGTGTGTGTGTGTGTGTGTGTTCCTTCATTTAACGTCTATCCACTATTCGTGATATTAGACCAAAAAAAAAAAAAAAAAAAAAAAAGTGAATGTGTACGGAAGTAATTGCGAGCGTGCACATAATGTGTGTGTGTGTATATGTATGGGTTCGCGTGCACGCGAATGTGTGTGTGTGAGAGAGAGTGTGCGCGCGCGTGTGTGCGTGTGTGTGTGTGTGTGTGTGTGTGTGTGTGTGTGTGTGTGTGTGTGTGTGTGTGTGTGTGTGTGTGTGTGTGTGTGTGTGTGCGTGTGTGTGTGAGTGAGAGAGTTGTGGATGTGTAAGTGTGTGAATATCTTTACACAAGTCATAAGTGAAGATTAACATGAAACAAAATTCTTATAACCAACAACTAACTTATCAATTAAAGTCAAAACGGATGACAGTATTAAAGAAAAAAGAAACAAAGAAAAAAAAAGAATAAACAAACAAAGAAAATCCTTTGCACCCCCCCCCCCATTTTATCCACCCCACCCCCCTTCCTTTCTTATCCCCCGCAAATAAAGTTAATAAAAAATATTATAAGTATTTTCCAATAGGGGTGCGTTCTAAGTGTACAAAGAATTCGTACGTTAAAGCTGGTGACTGAAAAATGGCCTGCACAGTATTTTGCTTCAATACTGGAATGATTTTTTTCATATCATTGCATGAAACAAATATGAATTGGAGTAATTTTGTTTCCACATACGCAAACTACGTTTTTTACATATTTTGTTTTAAATGCATTAAGTTTCCACCTGTGCATTAATGAGAGTAATTTTCTATTAAGATTAAAATTCTCTTTGATTCTTTTAATATCAAACTGTTCTTTATAAACGTGATCTACCATACTATATTCGAAAGCTTTCCAGATATGCGTGTGTGTGTGTGTGTGTGTGTGTGTGTGTGTGTGTGTGTGTGTGTGTGTGTGTGTGTGTGTGTGTGTGTGTGTGTGTGTGTGTGTGTGTGTGTGTGTGTGTTTTCTCCATCACAGTGAAGATGTGTCTCCTTTGAACATACCGTGTCCTTAGAAGGTCGTGTGTCCTGAGAAATTACGGAAGTGAACACGGAAGTGCTGCAAAGCGGAGCTACAGATTCTGCAGTCCCAGAGACAGCATTTTCACTCTCTTGCTAATCTGTGTGTCTATCTGTCTGGCTGGCAGACTCTCTGTCTGCCTTCCACTCTTTGTCTTTAAGATCTGCTCTGTAAGTGGCATGTGCGATATTCAATTTCACGCATATCAGTTCAGTTCAGTTCATACCTACCTGTATACCCCTCAAACTTTGCTGAGAACGTCTGTGCTCCATCCTGAGACACAGTATGAAAACAACAGGATGAAAGAAATTGTTTAAAAGACAGATAGAAGGGTTATTGTGCACGTTTCTGTCACTGAAGAAGACATATTTGAAACACATTGAACAACAAGTGCTTGTCTGTTCACTCCTCCTTTGTGAAGGTTCCTAAATTCACTGTGCATTTCGTCCTTGGTATCACGGCTGTCATATGTATCATTGTGTACATTATGATTGAATGGACAGATGATGATGATGGCGGTGGTGGTGGTCGTGTTGGTTTTGGTGGTGTACCTTTTTTGGCCATCGTTTTGGCTGCCTAGCTGGGTTTTAGGTAGCTATCCCACAATGACTGGCTACATATTTTGGGACTGTGTGTGTGTGTGTGGGGGGGGGGGGGGGGGGGTGGGGGGGGGGGGGTGTACGCATGTTGTGTGTGTTTTAGTGTTTGGGCATTGGTGCGGGTGTGTGTGTGTTTTTGTGTATTGTTTTTATAATCTATGTAATGATTTATGTCTTATGGATTTAATGTTTATTTCATGTGTGTATGCGCGCGCGCGCGCGCGCGCGTGTTTTGTGTGTGTGTGTGTTGTGTGTGTGTGTGTGTGTGTGTGTGTGTGTGTGTGTGTGTGTGTGTGTGTGTGTGTGCAGGTGTGTGTGGGGGTGGGGTGGGGAGGAGGGGGTGAGTGTTGATGTATATACAAATACATATACTAACACAAGCTTTTATGTAACGATTTATAATGTCACTTTGTAATGTCTTATGTACTCGTGAAATGATGTGGAGCAGAAGAAAAATTTCCGATGGACAATAAAGTTGATTGAATTGAATTGAATGGAATGGAATGGAATAGAATGGAATTGAATTGAAGATGATCGGCTACTGCATTTTTTTTGTGAATGGCTACTTTTTATGCGACATGATACTGAATGTTGACAATCTACTTAAAAATGTTGCCAACACCACTTCAGCTAAACGGTGACATGCTTCCCTATGTGGACTAGCCACTTCAGTATCCAGCACGACGGCTCCTTAAATCCAGCACCACAGCATATTCAGTAACTAAGGGGTCTTGACAATTTGGCTTTGCTGAAACCGCAGAGCGTTATATTTTAAAACGTTCACAAAATCCGTTTCATTTAAGATAAGATTTTGAATCTCTCAGGGACCCCCAGTGCATGCTCAAGACGTGTGTGCGTTGGTTGGCGTGCATTGGTAGGACATTACAGATCTGTAAATCAGCGAGTACACAGTGCGCGCGCGCGCGCCGCGCGCGCGCGCGCGCGCGCGCGCGTGTGTGTGTGTGTGTGTGTGTGTGTGTGTGTGTGTGCGTGTGTGTGCGCGCGTGTGTGTGTGTGTGTGTGTGTGTGTGCGCGTGCGTGCGCGCGCGTGCTTGTGTGTGTGTGTGTGTGTGTGTGTGTGTGTGTGTGTGTGTGTGTGTGTGTTTGAAAATATGTGTGTGCCGGGGGTGGGTGGGTGGAGGGGTTGTAGTAGTAGTAGTAGTATTTGTTGTTGTTGTTCAGTCATGTTGCGTTGTGCACGCACGTCCATTCACATACTGAGAGAGAGAAAAAGGGATACGGGAGAGGGACGGAGGGAGAGAACTCCTTCCATATTCCTATGTTTCGAACTAGAGCCTTTCCTTTTAAGATCAAAGTCGGTTTGGTCGCCCGCATACGTCACGCCCTGCATCTGAGCCCCAGGGTACGCCCATTCATGTCATACCTTGCATCCGCATCCTCCTCCCCTGTTCGTCCACCCGTGTCACGCCCTGCGACAGCGTCTGTCCACCTCCACCGCCTCTGTTCACCTGTCCATGTCACGCCCTGCATCCGTTCTCTTCTCGCCACCCATGTACGCCCATCTATGCCATGCTGTGCTTCTGCAACACCCCCCCCCCTCCAGTACACCCCCTCCCCCCTCCCGTACACCCATCCGTGTCACGTGCCTCCATACTCGCACCCCGCCCCATGCGCCCACCCATGGGCATCTATGTGCCCCACCCCTTCTACCCAACCTCAGATTCACTTATCGATTATGCCCACCCATGTGCATCAACACCCTCCTCCTCCTCCCCCCCCCCCTTTCCACCCCTACATATCTTATGCTGCATCTGCTCCACCCCACCCCACCCCCTCTGGTTTGCCCCCCGACGTCACGCCCTTTATCCACGCATCTCTGCCCTAGTACACCCACCATGTCACGCCGTTCATCTGTGCTCCCACGCCCCAATACGCCATCCACGTTACACCCTTCCTCTGCTCCTCCTGTGCCAATACACCCACCATGTCACGCCTTTCATCTGTGCTCCCACCGCCCCAATACGCCCATCCACGTTACACCCTTCCTCTGCTCCTCCTGTGCCCAATACACCCACCATGACATGCCTTTCATCTGCTCCTCCCCTGCCTCAATACACCCACCCACGTCATGCCCTTCATCCACGCCCCCTCTGCCCTAATACGCCCACCCACGTCATGCCCTTCATCCACGTCCCCTCTGCCCTAATACGCCCACCCACGTCATGCCCTTCATCCACGTCCCCTCTGCCCTAATACGCCCACCCACGTCATGCCCTTCATCCACGCCCCCTCTGAACGAATACACCCACCATGTCACGCCCTTCATCTGAGCCCCCTCTGCACCAATACGCCCACCATGTCACGCCCTTCATCTGCCCCCTCTGTCCAAATACACCCACCCACGTCACGATCTGCATCCGCGCCCTCCTTGCCCCAATACGCCCACCATATCACCCCTTTCATCTGAGCCCCCTCTGCACCCATACGCCCTACTACGTCATGCCCTTCAACCGCCTCTCGCTGCCCAGTGCGCCCAGATTGCCATGCCCTTCATCCACATCTCTCTAAACAATACATCTACCATGTCATGCTCTTCATCCACCCCCTCGGGTCTACCAACCCACGTCACGCCCTTCTTCCACGCCTTCTCAGCCCAGTGCGACCACCATGTCACGCATGCCCTGCATCCATGTCCCCTCTGCCTCAATACGCCCAACCACGTCACGTCCTTCATCCGCGCCCCCTCCATCCGAATGCGCCCACCCACGTCACGCCCTTCATCCGTCCCTTCTGCTCCCACTACGCTGAGTCACGTCACGCTCTTCATCCACCCACTCTGCACGAGTACGCCCAACCACGTCACGCACTTCATTGCCCCCCCCCCCCCTCCCCCTCCTGTCTGCCCCAATACGCCCACCATGTCACGCCCTTCATCTGCGCCCCCTCTGCTCAAAACGCCTACCTACGTCACGCCCTTCATCTGCCCCCTCTTCCCAATACATACCCCCCACGTCACACACGCCCAGCATCCATGTCCCCTTTGCCCCAATGTGCCCACCCACGCCATGCCCTTCCTCTACGCTCCCTCTACACGAATGCACCCTCCACGTCACGCCTTGCGTCCGTGACCCTCTGCCCCATTACGCCCACCCACGGCACGCCATTTATCCGTTTCCTCTGTCCCAATACGCCCATCCACATCACACACTTTTATCTACGCATCCCCCCCCCCGCCCCCCATCCGCCATAGTCCCACCCATGTCATGCCATAAGATTGATGCACCCCTCCCCCCCCCCCCCTTCCCTGTACCTGAAGCTATATCATTATCTGAAATCTGCGCCCCCTACCCACACCCACGTGATGCCCCCAAATCTGCATTCCCTGTACTCCTACCAATGCCACACCCTGCATCCATGCCCCGCCCCCCCCCCTTCCCCCTCCCTCCCCCCCTCCCCCCCTGCATACCCCACCTATGTCATGCCCTATATTTGCACCTTTGACCATCGTCCCCCTAAACGAGGCACTCGCTGCATCTGCGACCACCGAACCACCACTGAAGTCATACCCTGCATCCACGTCACCCGTACACCCGTACGTCATACCCTGCACTCGCCTCGCCCCCAACCCCCCTCCAAAGTATGCTCGCACATGTTGCACCCTTCACACGTGCCTCTCCTCCCTCTCCCCCCCCCCCCCCCCCCAATCTGTTTGCCCATCCATATCACATCGTGCATCGTTCTCCCCCACACCCACACACACACACACCCATGTCATGCCCTGCCTACACGGTCCCTCAAAGCCATCACACCCACCCATATGCATTGATGTCTTCCTCTCCCCACTCACCCCGCCTTCCTCACGCCCATCCATTTCAAGCACTGCGTCCGTCACCCCACCCACCTCCCTCCCTCCAGTTCCCCCAGTCATCTCACGCCCCTCATCTGCGCTCCCCCCCTCTCCCCCCCCCCCTCTCTGCCCCCAAACGCCCGTCCATGTCACACCTTGCATTAGCGCCCCTCTGCCCAAATAAGCCAATCTACGTCACACATTTCATCCACACCCACTCTGCTCCAATACGCCCACCATATCACGCCCTTCATCCATGTCCCCTTTGCCCAAATATGCCCACCCAAGTCATGCCCTTCATCCGCGCCCCATCTGCCCAAATACACCAACTGGTGTCACACACGCCCAGCGTCTCTGCCCCCCTCTGCCCCAGTACGCCCACCCACGTCACGTCCTTCATTCGCGACCCCATACCCGTTGCAAACCCTGTGCCCATGTCTCCTCTACTCTAACACGTCGTACCTTTCGTTTGCTCCTCCCCCACCTCCTCCCACATTATGCCCCTCCCTGTCACGCCCTGGTTCCGCGCTCCCTCCTCAGTGCATCAACCCATTACGCCCCTTCCACCCCCACACAGACACCCGTCCATCTTCCATGCTCCATCCCACCACTCTCCACTTCGCCCACCTGTGTCACGCCCTTCATCCGCGCCCCCTCTGCCCAAATGCACCTCCCATGTCACGTCCTTCATCCGCGTCCCCTCTGCTCAAATGCACCTCCCATGTCACGTCCTTCATCCGCGTCCCCTCTGCCCAAATGCACCTCCCATGTCACGCCCTTCATCCGCGTCCCCACTGCCCAAATGTACCCACCATGTCACACCCTTCATCCGCGTCTCCTCTGCCCAAATGCACCCACCATGTCACGCCTTTCATCCGCGTCCCCTCTGCCCAAATGCGCCTCCCATGTCACGCCCTTCATCCGCTCTCCCTCTGCCCAAATGTGCCTCCCATGTCACGCCCTTCATCCGCGCCCCCTCTGCCCAAATGCACCCACCATGTCACGCCCTTCATCCGCGTCCCCTCAGCCCAAATGTGCCTCCCATGCCACGTCCTTCATCAGCACCTCCTCTGCCCAATGCACCCACCATGTCGCGCTCTTCATCCGCGTCCCCTCTGCCCAAATGCACCCACCATGTCACGCCCTTCATCCGCGTCCCCTCTGCCCAAATGCACCCACCATGTCACGCCCTTCATCCGCGTCCCCTCTGCCCAAATGCACCCCCATGTCACGCCCTTCATCCGCGTCCCCTCTGCCCAAATGCACCCACCATGTCACGCCCTTCATCCGCGTTCCCTCTGCCCAAATATGCCTCCCATGTCACGTCCTTCATCCGCGTTCCCTCTGCCCAAATGCACCCACCATGTCACGCCCTTCATCCGGGGACCCTCTCTAGCTCTGCCCAATACACACACTATGTCACGCCCTTTATCCGTACCTGATAAGCCCAATGCACCTACTATGTCACGCCCTTTATCCGTGCCTGATATGCCCAATGCACCCACCATATAACGCCCACCCACGTCACGCCTTTCATCCATATGCCCTCTGCCCATTGTCCCTCCATCACTCACTTCATCTACGCCCCCTCTGCCCCAACACCCCCACCCATGTCACGCACGCCCTGCATCCATAGCCCCTCTGACCCAATATGCCCACTTCCTCTGCGACCCCATTGCCCCAATACGCCCACCCAAATCACGCCCTTCATCCACCCTGCCCGAATACGCCCACCCACGTCACGCCCGTCATCTGCGCCCGTCGTCCCATGTACGCCCACCCGTGTCACACCCAGTCACGGGGTTTTCCCTCACGGTGTCAGTCAACGCTTCACCATTCCACAACTGCAGTTGATGGGCAGTTAGGTCAAACTGTCCGCTGACGTTTCCTAAAACTCCACCCTTGCTAGACTCAGATTAAAACAGAATAAGAAGAAAACTAGTTGGATAGGACCTTGTCACCCTCCTGCAAAAAAATCTATTGAACAAAATTATCTCCCTTTGCCCAACTACATACAATCTGCCTCATAACTAGTTTTCCAACTTACGTGGCACAGTAAATCTTTAAATCATCTTTATACAAGTACACAATCCTGCGATTTTTTTGATTTTTTTTACTAGTCTTCCATGACAGCAAAAGCGCATGATAGCGTCCATAGCAAAGGGCTCTAATTACACAGGCATCCGTGTTTAGCTGTAATTCCCACAATGACATTGGTCACAAAGCCATTCCAAAATCACCAACCCCCATTTCCTCATTGAAATAGAACCAAAGGAAAATGCCGCTTTCTCTTCAGGGCTTCCTCTGAATTTCACCCAGTCCAGAGACGTTCTCCAGCAATCCCTATCCAGCCACCACGACCTAGGTGTCGCCACACACTGCGCACTGTCCCCAGTTCACTACAGGAACACAGATCTGGTCCAACACACACACAAGGTCACAACAGACTCAAGACTAGAAGCTGTATGTTCCTCGCAATTCTCCACAGAACACTTGAATAAAGGCACCGCACTACAAAGTCTCTCCAAGTTTCAGCACATGAACACAGATCAACCTGTGTTCAGATCAGATCCTCCGCCCTGTCTGCAGATTCACCTACCACCTATCAACCATCCCCGAGTCTTGAAGACCGTTGGCACGCCACAAAAGACTTCACAGCAAACTGCCTCCGCTCCTTCTGGTTCTCAGACGCTCTTAGGCAGTTGCTGAGTGTGAGGCCAGTCCATGCACTGATGTTGTCTTCCTATCTCTTTCTTTGTTTCCCTCGTCTTCTGTCTCCTCGCACTGTTCCTTGTAGAACGGTTTGGCAAGTCCTGTTGATCTTGATACATGACCACACCCTTTCAATTTCCTTCTTTTCACTGTGGACAACAGGTCTTCATATGGTCCAGTGGCTTGCCTTACTCTGGTCTGGACCTCCAGGTTGGTAATGTGCAAAGGATGTTGTGGAAGCATTTCATCTCTAATATCTGAATCCTTCTCTCAAGTTCAGGCTGTCGGAGTGCACGTCTCACAGGCATAGAGAAATATGGTAATGACTAGGAAGCGCGTCAGTCTGATCTTGGAACTAATTGTGATGTTTTTTTGTCATTCCAGATGGGTCTTAGTCTAGCTAGTGCTGCAGATTCTCAGCAATCAAATATTTCTGATGCCCCAACTGGAATTGACCAGCCCAAGTCAGATTTCACTTGAAGAACGCCAGACTTTAAGATTAAAACTGTCAGCTTAGTCATTCTTACCATAGATCACGTCTGCTGGAAAATACAGAAGTCTTCTTTTACAGGAGGCTTGAGATAACTCAGCTCATAAAGATGACTTTCTTCTAGTATAATTTGGTTGTTCCTATCCTTCGGCGGCATAGTTATTCTTCTTTTAAGTTTGCGTTGACTTTCTTCTAGAATTAAAAAGAAAAATTCCAGAAGAGTCGGTTCGATTGTTATCACTTCGATCCAAATGAAAACAAAATGAAAGGCATTCCATTCCACATCAATTTTGTGCCCAATTTGCGGAGATATGTGATTGTTTGTTTTTCGTTTTCATGGTCTTGAATGTTGTTTGTCTTGCTTGAAGGTGACCAACGAGATCGAAACGCATCATGTTTAGCTTTTTTTGTTTCTTGCTTTGTTTTTTCATTATTTTTGTTTGTTTCTTTGTTTCTTTCTTTCTTTCTTTTGTTCGGGCTCATAGTATTTTTTTTTTCTTTTAAGTTTGTTTTATTTTTCGCCTGCAGTCACTTCCCTTTGAAACTAAAATGCAAGGAAAACAAACCTTTACCTCCTGTTCAAATTTCAACAATAAAAAACGCAACATTTCACCCTACTCGGTGACGTAGTTTTTCAATTGCAGTTGATAATAAATCAATACCAGCAGAGCTAAAAACATACAGTACGCATCACGCAGATTGAACAGAGACAGAACACACACACACACACACACACACACACACACACACACACACACACACACACACACACGCACACACACACATACACACACCACGAGCTATCACCCAGTCAACCACGTTATTACGGGTGTTACCAAGGGGACGCTATAAAACAGGAAAGATGGTGCCGATGAAACAGGACAAAGGCTGTGCAGTGAAACATGATACACAGCAGGCGGCACATAACGGGAGGGGGGGGGGGGGGGGGGGGGCGAGGGGGGTCAGCCATTCCTGATCTACGATCAATGAAGCCAGAATGGGTCTGTGGGGAAACACTGAGTTTCCACGGGAAATGTCTCCTTTCACTATCACAAGAAATGATTGATAGTTTATTTTTTCTTTCTTAGTGTGTGTGTGTGTGTGTGTGTGTGTGTGTGTGGTGTGTGTGTGTGTGTGTGTGTGTGTGTGTGTGTGTGTGTGTGTGTAGGAGCTGATGGGTTCTTCCCTCTCTGCATTTCCCCACCTTCCCTCCTCCTCCTCCTCCACCCTCCTGCATTTCCTTCACCACCACCACCACCACTACCCTCACCACCACCACCTCATTCTTCGTCTTCTTACAGATTCACCAACCGTGTTGCTATCAATACTGATTTGTCTTAGGTTCTGTCAGCTTTTCTCTCTTTCTTCTTCCCTCTCTCTCTCTCTCTTCTCTCTCTCTCTCTCTCTCCTCTCTCTCTCTCCTCTCTCTCTCTCTCTCTCTCTCTCTCTCTCTCATCATCTTTGGCTGTGAAGCGACCAAGGTCATACCCTCGTCAATAGAATGTCGTGAGAGAGAGAGAGAGAGAGAGAGAGAGAGAGAGAGAGAGAGAGAGAGAAGACAGACAGACAGACAGACAGACAGACAGATAGGCAGAAACAGACAGAGACAGACAGAGACAGACAGACAGACAGACAATCAGAGATCTTACCTTCAAACTATATCAATTCTTTGAGTGTGATTCAAAACTTAAAAAAAAAAAAAAATCAAAGGGAGAGATGCCTTCAGTCAATAAAAGTTTGTCCTTCAGCCAAGAGGTAAAACGTAGTCGTAAAGGTTTCATGGTGAAAGGGTGGGGTAGGAGGCGCTGGCAGCGGGCGGGGTGGGGTGAGGTGATGGGGGGGGTAGGGGAAAACTTCAAAAAACCCCATGTGGAGGAGCTCCAGTCATTGACGGTTGATGCAGAAAGTGTTGCCGTGAAGTCGGATGGTGCGCTGGGGGGTAGGGCGGGATGGGTATGAGGGGAGGCCTGATAGGTATGAGGATGGGACATTCTAAAGGGAGAAAAACCATTCTAATACAGCAAATCTCACCCATGGTATTTCAGGTATTCCTCCCATCATTTTTAACGTGTTGATAGCAAACAAGTTTTTTTGCCGTTGTAAGGTCGTCATCACTGGTATTATTTTATACATCATGTAGGGTCAACAAATGGTATTTTTGTACAGCTTGTTATGGCTCCTCTCCAATGTGCGGCATTATTTTCCTGAACATGAGTTTGTAGATTGGCCATAACCATGAACTCCTTATAAATGTGACATGAAGCATCAAGACACATGGATTATTCTTTATACAATGGCATTGTATATGGCTCATACACACACATGGCATATTCTTTATACAATGGCATTGTATATGGCT
This sequence comes from Conus canariensis, assembly GCA_033310375.1. Classification (NCBI taxonomy): domain Eukaryota; kingdom Metazoa; phylum Mollusca; class Gastropoda; order Neogastropoda; family Conidae; genus Conus; species Conus canariensis. The sequence goes on from CM065720.1 coordinate 25,342,772, forward strand.
CATACACACACATGGTACTATTCTTTATACAATGGCATTGTATATGGCTCATACACACACATGGTACTTATTCTTTATACAATGGCTTGTATATGGCTCATACACACACATGGTATTATTCTTTATACAATGGCATTGTATATGGCTCATACACACACATGGTACTATTCTTTATACAATGGCATTGTATATGGCTCATACACACACATGGTACTATTCTTTATACAGTGGCATTGTATATGGCTCATACACACACATGGTACTATTCTTTATACATGGCATTGTATATGGCTCATACACACACATGGTACTATTCTTTATACAATGGCATTGTATAGGGCTCATACACACACATGGTACTATTCTTTATACAATGGCATTGTATATGGCTCATACACACACATGGTATTATTCTTTATACAGTGGCATTGTATATGGCTCATACACACACATGGTATTATTCTTTATACAATGGCATTGTATATGGCTCATACACACACATGGTATTATTCTTTATACAGTGGCATTGTATATGGCTCATACACACACATGGTATTATTCTTTATACAGTGGCATTGTATATGGCTCATACACACACATGGTATTATTCTTTATACAATGGCATTGTATATGGCTCATACACACACATGGTATTATTCTTTATACAATGGCATTGTATATGGCTCATACACACACATGGTATTATTCTTTATACAATGGCATTGTATATGGCTCATACACACACATGGTATTATTCTTTATACAATGGCATTGTATATGGTTCATACACACACATGGTACTATTCTTTATACAATAGCGTTGTATATGGCTAATACAGAATTGGGAACAAGATATGACTTTCGTGCTTAACCGAAAAAAATACAAACAAACAATAAAACAGAAAATGAACGAACAAACAAACAAACAACACAACACACACACACACACACACACACACACACACACCACACGCACGCACGCACGCACGCACGCACGCACGCACGCACGCACGCACGCACGCACGCACGCACGCACGCACCACACACACACACACACAACACACACACACACAAGTAAAATCAAAACAAAACGAAACAAAAACAGTTGACAGTAGCAGTGCATCTGGAAGTCATGACCTGGATCCGACCAGGCCTTCTTCCTACTACACACACGCACGCACGCACGCACGCACGCACGCACGCACGCACCAACACACACACACACACACACACACAACACACACACACACACACAAGCACACACACAACACACACACACACACACACACACACACAACACACACACCCACACACCACACACACACACACACACACACACACACACACACACACACACACACACACACACACACACACACACACACACACAAACACACGCACGCACACACACACACACACACACACACACACACACACACAACACACACACTCAAGCACCCCCCCCCACCACACACACACACGCACGCATGCACGCACGCACGCACGCACACACACACCACACACACACACACACACACACAAACAAACACACACACGCGCGCGCGCTCGCACGCACACACATGCACGCACGCACGCATGCACGCACGCACGCACGCACGCACGCACACACACACACACACACACACACATACACATGCACTCACGTACACAAATGAAAGCACGCGCACACACAAGAAACGAATGACTCCAGAATTTTATTACACAAGGATTCAGATGAAAATATGTGCCTGCTGTTCTCCTTTGGTCTACGAGAGAACGCAATATGTTACACAAGAATGTGTGTCATTTTCCCTGAGCGATGTACTGACATTTCTTTTATTGACAATCAATTTTGAAACCGTTCTCGACACAAGAGAGAGGGAGAAGAGAGAGAGAGAGAGAGAGAGAGAGAGAGAGAGAGAGAGAGAGAGAGAGAGAGAGAGAGAGAGAGAGAGACTCTTGACTCTTGACTCTTGACGCGCGTTTAACGCCGCGCCATTTATTGTGAGGCCAAAGGTCTGTACACAAAGAGTTCGCAGCGTCAAATTTTCGATTTTTCCAAAGAAAACAGTATCAAATGAAATGAAACATAGTTCTCGTTCGCTTGCATAAGTTTAGTCTCAGTAAGGAGACGCCAGCCTCAGAACTGGGGATTCCTGATTCTCTCGGTATGAAGGCCTTGTTTTCAGAGATAGTTTTTTGTTTTGTTTTGTTTTTTTCCCAAAACTCGAGTTAGGTTTAGGGTTAGGATTAGGATGGGGTTAGGGCAGGGTTGAATAATGTAGTGACTTCATTGCAATCAAGAACATACCGAAAAATCATCCCTAGAATTTACGTCATTAAACATATTATAGATGTCCACAAAACATACTAGTTAATCGAGACAATATTTTCCTAAGGTTAATAAACAACACTATTGTATACCAACATATATATCCTCGAACCTTTGTAATACTAGTCACCCAGGTAAAATTAAGAACAGGCCTTGTTGCTGTTCGCCCGCCCCCCACCCACCCCCCAATCACAGCGGGAGCGCAAGAGGGGGGGGGGGGGACCGCGAGCCGTAAGGGGGGGGGGGGGGGGAGAAGACCGCGAGCCGCACGGGGTGCGCCGGCCGGCAGCTGTGCTCCGACGTCTCTTGTTGCTGTCCGACCCGAGCGCCCCCCCCCCCCCCCCCCCCACAGGGGGG
>CM065720.1:25350560-25363060 GCA_033310375.1 Conus canariensis
GTTTAATCCATTTCTCAGCTCAATGGACAATAATGCATATGAAAGAATCTGCAACGAATTTAACATTAACCCTTCAATTAACTTTAGACAAAAGTTAGACCGCAATCACGGGTTGGGCACATTGTATTTGTGGGGTCAGCGTAGAGAATATAATTTTGACTACTGGCCCGGCCACACCTCTTTTAAGCCAAACTCCCAAGTTAGATTGGGATCAATAGAACAAAAACACCCCAATGCTTGGGCAACATTTATCTTAGATGAAAGTAAAGGCCTAACAATGCCAGGAGTGCAAAGACTTAATGACTCCATACGCACGTACGTTTGGTGTCTATTAGGAGCACAAGCACAGACCAAGTCTAGCATAGTGGATCAATCTACAGGCTTTGACGCCAGAAAACAATTTCTAGCCAATTTAGAAGATGCTATTAACTCTGCTGTTGATTTGCCTTCCAGCATACAAAGGTACCAAAACGTTCTTTCACATGCTAGGTCAAAGGTTGACTTTGTTGTTGGTCATGGATTATACATGCTGCCTTCTGACCTTAGACTACAGACTGGCATGATACAGAATTACAATAATGAAATTCTCATAGCCGGAGACGACCAAAACTTAGGACATAATCAAGGTTTAAACACAAGGCCCGCACCAGCCATTTAAAAAAAAGTATCTAGCCCTGAAAGCGACCCCCCACCAGTTATAAGCAGCCCACAGCCAGAAAGCAGTCCACCGCCTGTTGATGTACCTCACCCCGACAGACACACTAGTGAAAAGACAGCCCTTGTTGTGTTTTTAACTTTTACTGGACTGGCTATACTTTATTTTACTAAAAATTAAACCGGCAGCCAGCACCCCCAAAGTCCACAGATGGTCAGCCATATAACCAACCACTTTGCCTATTGTAGACAAAGCCCAACTAACAACACCGCCTATTATGCCAGGCAGTGCACCAAGCGCTTTGGCAGCTAACTTCTTTAATAGGTTTGCCAGATGGTGCAATTGTTTTCTAATCCAACTTTTACCGGGCTGAGGCGTTGGAGGCGCTACTGGCCCCGTTGGCGCACTGCCAGTTAATGCATAAACCAGCGTAGAGATAGCAAACCCAACGGCTGTTAATATACTAACTATTGTAATCCCCTGCTCTCTGAACAGAGTCCTTATTCTTTCTGCTAGCGTAGTATTTTCATAAATCATTTTGTTTATAGTTTCTCTGATTCTGCTTATTTGGGTTGCTATTTTTTCTCTGTTAATATACAACGCTGCTAAGCTGTTTGCCCTTTCTATCATTAAATTCTGTATTTTCGCCTGTATTCAGCCTTTTCTTCTTGTCCTAAATTGTTATCATCTGCATCGGCTAGTTTATTTTTTTCTTCTTTTATCTCTCTCTCTAGCTCATTAAATTTTACCAAATTGTTTTTTAGTTCTTCGTTCGTAGTTGTTAAAGCAGACTTAATATCCAAGAGTTCACGCAGAGCAGCTCTAATATCCCTGAGTTCACTCGTAGACAATGGAGGATCAACAATTGTTTTTAAAGCCGTTTCTTCTTCAGGACTCAGCTCACCTTCTCTTTGCCTAGGCAATTGAGAACCGCCAATTGTTTCTTCAATAAAACTCGTCTCAAATTCTGTTATTGCTTCATCTGTTCTTCGACCTACCTCTGAAATAGAGGCGATTTCTATTTCAGACCGTGTTGGCAACAACCGCCCCATTTTCTGTAAAAGTCCAACAGCATCAGGCCTTAGATTTGTAATGTTTAATCGTTCTGCATCAGCAGCAGGGAGGTCTCGTCTAATTGTACTTAGACTTAAAAACTTGGTCGCGTCTGGCTTTGTAGTAACTCTTACACGGTCTACATCACTAGTCCTAATATACAAATGACCGCCGTCTTCCTCAAAATCGTTAGGATCAAGTACGTCTGGTAGCTCTCGTCCTATACTTTTATAGAATGATTCAATTCGTTGTCGCAATAGTTCGTGACGCTGTCTAGGGAGTGAAGAGCCTACTCCTAAAAGTTCTTGACGAGCACTAAGGAGTGAAGAACCTACATCTTGAGGCTGTCTAGGGAGTAAAGAACGTGCTTCTTCAAGTTCATCTTGCAATGAAGGACTCGGCTCTCTTTCTTCATCTTCTTCTTCAATAGGACTAAGCGCGTCATAATCGCCTTCAGACATATTTATATATTTATTATTTTTTGTTTTATAAAAAATGAACCCATACGGTTGCGACCTTGATCCATTCAGAAAAGCGAAGGAGCCCCACGGCATAAAAGGCATAAGACAGACTGTGCGCGTTGTAAATAATCCATCAACAATTGAGCCCAATGAAATGTTAACAGTAAGATTTAGTGACCTTGGGCCTGACGATGTTATAATGCCAGGCACTGCCAGGCTGTCATTCAAAATAGATATTGAGTCGGCGGATCCTAATGCTACTGTTGTTGCTAACCTGGGCAGGGCCATCATTAAAAATATGGTAATCAAACTGGAGGGCAGAGAAGTCTTCTCACTGAGTAGCGCAGACATCTTTAATCTCTATTCTGATCTGTGGCTACCCAGAACAGAAAGGAAAGACAAAATCTTTCAGGGAATTCAGAGCCCAAACGGTCTTAAGCACAGGGTTAATGCTGCAGATGCAAAGGAAGACGAGGGAGACCAGGCAATAGCGCGAGCATTTAAGAACAGATTTTGCATCCCTCTAGATTTTGAACTGTTAAAAACCCATCAGCCATATTACCAAGGCGCACTAAGAGACAAACTTACTTACGAACTGACATTCAATGACAGCGGGTCTGTTATTCTGTCCGAAGACCCAACAGCTAGATACACTGTTAGTAACATCTCTCTTAATTTTGATGTTGTTACTAACCCCGAACTGGCTAGAATAATCTTAAACCAGTATAAAAGTAGGGCGGTTGTTTACTTTGAAAGAGTTTTACACCACAGTCTAGCGATTAAAAACAAGCAAGACGCCGTTTGGGAAATAGCTATAAGCAATTCTTTAAGGTCCTTAAAGGGGGTTCTCTTGCTATTTACTGAACCCCCGACCCCTTTTCAGAGAGAATCTGAGGTGTTTTACAACCCAAAAATTGAACAGTTGTCTTGCACAGTAGATGGCAAGCCTTTTCAGCTGTATTCAGCCGGACTTTTACCCGACCAACACTTTGATGAAATAAGAAAATTGTTTGCTGGAGGCAGACAGACAAGCCCCACAGCCGATCATGTGTGTAAAAAAACTTCACCTTCACGATGTAAGACTCGAAGATGATCTAACAGACAAATATGGACTATGGCTGGATTTTAGATCCACGTATGACAACAGACTGCACGGGAGTGGAAGAAGGGTAGGGTCAGATGGCATACTCATACAGATTAATAAGGAAGAGGAGGAGAGTGGCCAGATACAAATGCACGTTTTTGTGGTTTATGACGCCCAGCTGAACATTGAAGAAAATAGACTGAAAGAAATAGCCTATTAAAACAGATGGATAGTTTGAACTTTTTGCCCAAAGACCCGCACTGTTCGCTTATTTGTGGGATTACTGGGTGTGGGAAAACTGTCTTCGTGCTTGATTTGTTACAAACAGTCTACAGGTTTCATTACGAGTACATTGTTATATTCTGCACAACCATTAAGCACAACAAGTCTTACAAAGAAAGGCAGTTTGTTTGGACAGACGAGAATATATTTTTAGTTGATCCTACTGACAAGCTAAGCGACTGTTTAGAACATTACTATAGGCTATTTGAGGGAACTGAAACGCTGTTTATTATTGATGACTGTTCAGCCGAACAAGACATTGTTAAAAAAAGAAGGACTCTGTCTAAGCTAGCCTTTAGCGGAAGACACGCATTAGTTTCTGTTTGGCTCTTAACTCAAAAATACAATGCTGTCTAATAAGACTTTAGATCGCAGTTAAAATCAGTCATCTTATTCTATACTAAGGACAGGGACAGTTTTGAAGAATGTTTAAGTGAAAATTATATAATCAGGGACAGGGATGAACTAAAAAAAATAAAAGAGCAGCTAGAAAAATCTAAGCACGCTAAACTATGCTTACGGACTGACCCGCCAGTTCAATACGTTTGCTTATTATAGATTGTTTATTATAGATTGCTTATTATAGATTGCTTATTATAGATTGTTTATTATAGATTGCTTATTATAGATTATTTATTAAAAAGAATGTCTCGAGGACCTGAATCAAAAGCAGAGTTAGCTCCTAAATGCGTTGCAGTAGAGATAAAAGATCTAGCAGATACAACTGACTTTGATCTAATAGGAGTGGCAGGAAATGTTTATGGATTTGAGTACACCGACGATGGTGTTTACAAACGAATAGAAATTGAAGATAAAAAACGACAGCAATATCCTACCCTGGAAGAGATAAGAAATCTAAGGGCAAACGATTTTGGCAAACACGAATACAAACTTCATAAACGAGAGAATGCCTGGGCGTTGCTTCCTGACATTAACTGGGATTTAAAGTTTGAACTACGAAGCCCCTATGTATACTTTGATAAGAAATACAATTTTAGAAAAGCTTTGAATGAAGGACACCTTCTTATTAGCCTAGTCCCAGGATTACAACAGAAAAAGCAGATTGAAATAACTAAGCAGGGCTCTGAATATATGCTGCGGAGAAAGCAGTCCTTAGCCGAAGTGGGGGGTGACACCGTCGGCTTAGAATTTAACCCAAAACTAGAATCACTGCCTAGAAAAATGACGATGCTTTTTCGCTTATTTATTACTCCAAGGGAGTCTGATCCTAGTTTGCCAGAGCATACGTTAATCAGAGGCGTACAAATAAAGTCTGAAAACTTGGACGGGCCTCTTAGGCTTGTTATTGCTATTACTAAAAACGGGGATGAAATAAAGACTTTCCTATCATCTGACAAAGTTACTCTGATGGTTGACAAAGACAAACTAACAGTACTTGATTTTATTTTCATTAAGTATGTTGATTTTATTGGGTTTTACTCTGTTGATGAAGTGCTGTCAGAAGCGTTAATAAGAAGATATGTACAAGATTAATCTTAATTAAAAAATTAATCTTAATTAAAAAATGGATGATCAGGCTCAAAAGTTAAAGGTTAGAGCAAATAACTGAACTTCAAGAAGAAATAGAAAGTGACTTGGATAAGTATAGGGTTACTAGAAAGAAATATGCTAAAGTTTTAAATACTCTTTCTTATATAATCACCGGCTCATCAGCTGTAGCGAGCGTAAGTGCTGGGTCTAGCGTTGCTCTTTTAGCTACTGGGGCTGGAGCGCCAGCCTCTTTAGCATTAGGGAGCCTTGGTTTGGGGTTAGGTGCCATGTCTATGATTGTGAGTGCTGTTTTAAAAAAATTAACGCCAAAACTACAAAAGCACACTGCCATTGTAGCCCTAGCATCAGCAAAACTTTGTTCATTAAGACTGAGAATAAGCAAAGCATTGCAGGACGAAAACATTACAGCTGAAGAATTTGAGCGTCTTATGGCTGATGGCGAGGATTACAGACGACAAAAAACTGAACTTCAAAAGGAGTGGAGAAAGACTTTTACTTCGCAACAGGTAGACACTGAGACAATCAAACAGAACATTGAAAAACAAGCAAACAATCAGTTAAACCCAAAATAGACTAAAAAAATAAGATGTGAACTAAAATAAATAAAATTATAAGTTTAACAAAAAAAATAAATACTTTTTTTTTTAACTAACAGGCACTGTTTTAGCGGGACAACTTGCAACTCTTCGCGAACAAACGATCTTTTAGGGGCAGGCTTTTTAGACGTAGTAGCACCGCTAGAGGAAAGAGTCTCTCTTAAATAATACACGGGAGGGGCTGTTTTCATAATTCTTTCAACTTCGTATACATCTACGCTCCATATAGGGTCTGTGGCTCTAATTCTAACATACCCTCTGCCTCTCCAGGAGCATACAAGTATCTTACTTTTAGTCCAAACGGCAAGAGTTTTTGACTGCCTTGGATGTCTTCAGTAATACTTATTTTTTTTAATTTGATCGCGTTCACTGGTTTAAGACCTGTTGCTTTAAATTCTTCATTGTTCATGGCGCGTAAGACTGCTGGCAACCTTCTGACCCATTCTGTGTTGCGTGTTCTGTCCATAAGGTCTCTATGATATTGATAGGTAAACAGACGCTCAGCTAGATTCTTATTAAAGTTTTCTACTAGAGCCTGGGAGCGATGGTTGCCTGGGATCCCTCTCTTAACTGTAACCCGATGTCTTAAAAACAGTTGGTTTACAGCTCCTTTAAACTCTTTCCCATCATCAACCTGGATCAACCTAGGATACTTTAATGGACCTCGCATGTATATTTGTTGTAAAGCCACAGCCGCAGCAGTTGAGCTTTTATCCGTTAAAGGCTCAGCATCTTTATACCTTGAAGCCATGTCAACAACCGTAAGAGCATACTTAAACTTTTTTCTTCTAACTTTGTCATGTGGAAGATACAACAAGTCCATCTGGTGGGTGTCATTAGGAACTGAGTTAACAAATCGAGGCCTTATTATTCTTTTTGGGGCAGGCAGATATATTTGCCAGATCGCTTGTTTTGAAAGCCAGTCTTTCGCTTCTGATTCAGACACCCTAGCAGCTTTACTCAGTTTATCAATAGCAGCCTTTCCTTTCCAATACCCTCTAGGAGAATAATATATTTTGTACTTCGTATCGTCCATAAGAAGGGACTGTTTTTATTACATTTTTAACTATGTTTTTAGATTGAATATGCAAGAAGAAAGATTGCTCCCATAGCACCTATAAATAAAGCCTATTTCTACCATTTTCTGATCCTCAGATGGTTCATAAAAGTCAGACAGTTCTGGCGGCGGCGATGTTAGAAACTTCTTTCCTGTCACTAAGTAATATTCATTCATTGCGTCATCAACGTCTGTAAATGTGTGCTCCGCATGCCCCTGTTCTCTTAACTTTTTATTAATAAAGTCTAAGTGAGCAATCCTCCTTTTCTCGTAAGCGTCTCTTGCCTTAGCTAAATCTTCCATTGCCTTGTTATGGCGTTCTCTCTCTTCATCAGACCGTAATTTACTAAACATGTAATTGCTGCCAGAGAAAGCCAACGCATTAACAATAGCTCCTCCCACCATCAGAACTAATCCAGACATCTTTTTATAAATGAATGAATCTTTTTTTTATAAATCAATCTTTCTATGCATTGATGTTTTCTGGGATAATCCCCTGTGCAACAAGAAAGTCTTTTGAGGCAATCCCTGCCGTTATTACAGCTATAACCTTAACAACATCCTCAATGTCCAACCTTCCTAGATCGGCCGGCTTCATTTTAAACATGTTTTTTGCTAACATGCTATATCCTATACTAAGACTGCTGATTACAGCAGAGTGGTAAATCGTATTAATAATCTTTTTTTCGCTCATATTTTTTATTAACTAAAAAAATAATTAAAATAATCATAATATGAAAGACTGTCTATGTGCTTTTTAATTAGATAATCTTTTGTTGCCAGAGCTAAAAATAAGGTTACAACTAGTTTCGGTGAATCTTCTATCTTTCCCATGTTGGGCGGTTTTATTCTTAACAAACATTTTGCTAGGGTTGAGTAAACTATAACACCGACAATGGGCACTGCATAATTAACCAGCGTTAAACTCATGGTTTTAAAAAGGCTTTATTATTTTTATTGCTTTTAAAAAGAGTTTAAAAAATGGATTGCGACGAGCTATTAAAGTGTGAGGAGGCAGCAGACCTCTGTCATAAAGAAAGATTATACTCTCTGGCTGCGTGTGGGAAAACCAGGCAGTATTTAGGCGTTGAACTAAGTATTGAACAGATTCAGCAATTGTCTACATCAGACGTTGAGAAGTATTACGCTAGGTACGAAGCACAGCTAGGGTCAAAAATGGTTAGATCGGTGGGACAGACAATGATTAGTTTATATGCTAAGTTAGTAGGTAAGATAGCGCCGATTGATTCAGAAGAAGATTTAAAATATGACTTAACACAAGATCCGGTTTTAACCAAGTCCCTAGAATCTTTTGCATGTGACATGTATTATAGATTTGGGACGTTGCTATGTCCATTCATCATGGGATTAATTACTTTCAATCATATTAATTTTAATCATATTAATTTTAATCAGACTAAAAAAAATGAGCGAGCAGGAGAATACTCCACAGGAGCAGAATGTCCCACAAGTGAATTTACAGGCGAGTGTCCCACAGGTGAGTGTCCCACAAGTGAATCTACAGGCGAGTGTCCCGCAGGTGAGTAGTGTTACTAAGTCTAAAAGTGCTGGCCGTGTTGAGGCCGGCCGTAAACTAGCTGAATGGAACAGACTGCAAAAAGCAAACCAAGCAGCAAAACAAAAATTATTAGATAGTAATACAACATCAGCACCAGCACCGCCGCCGCCAACAACAACAACAACACAATCAAACTGTAAGATGTATTATTATGTACTGGGGAGTATTGTTGTTGGCGGAGGGCTTTTGGCATACAAGTGTCTAAAGCCATACTTAGCAACAAAGTTACAAACCCCCACAAAAACAGTAAAAGAAAAAGAACCAGCTTCTGCAAAAAAAAGTACAACCTCCTTCTGTAGACCCATTTTTAATAAATTAGTTTTTTAATGTGTTGTTAAGTACTGGTTAAGTACAAGCTAAGTACTGGTTAAGTCAGTTATAACAAGTTAAGTACAAGTTAAGTCAGTTATAACAAGTTAAGTGCAAGTTAAGTGCAAGTTAAGTGCAAGACATGTTAAGTACTAGTAAAGTACTAGTTAAGTACTAGTTAAGTACTAGTTAAGATCTTAATTTAAGTCAGCCAAGTTGGTTCTCCAGTGACCTATAGAGTGTAAAAGCTCAGGATTAACGCAAGTTCGCTTGCCATTGTTAGAGTCTAGTGACTTCTTATTAACAGCAGTTGTGTTTACTTGATGAAGAGTAGAGCGCAGATTAACATTTGTGTGATAAAATACTTTGCGTTCAAAGAGAGCCTGCTTGTAGTTGTCGTGAGTTATTTTTTTTTTGACAACTTCTTTACCTATGCCCTTAGCTTTCTTCATTTCAGAAGTTTGGGTAGCAACGCTATACATCTTTGCCCGTAAGCCAACATATTCTCGTATAACTGTCCCATTAAGTTCGTCCTTCATCTTTCCAATTACTTTCTTGTTTACGGTTGAATGTAAAGGACTGTCTGTTGGGTAGTCACATGTGTCGTACCAGCTGTCGGCTCCTTTGGCTACCTCCGCCTCTAAATCCTTATAAAAGTCTTCTGTTGGGATGTCTAGAATAAAACTATCGGTGTCTGTGTAAAGGACATTTGATTCTGGGTATAGCGGCTTAAAGTAATCGTACAGAAATTCAAGCATTAATAACTTTGACAGCTCTAGCACGGCAAACCCGATAAACACCGGCTTATCCAACCTCACATTCTGTTTCTTCATCATAACGCCAACCAGGCTGTCACTAAATCTTCTAAAGTCTTGATAGTTAGGTTTAGAGACTAGTTTAATCGCTTGTTTTTCTTTTGTAACTAATCTTACGTCTTTACGCTTGTGTGGATTCTCCATCGTCTTACCAAAACAACTGTTGTTCATTAGTTTAAAAAAGTCTTTTTTCTGAAGCGTCAGTGGCCTTGGTTCTAAGATCAGTGTTCTTCATGATGTATGGTTTCATGAAAGGCCCTTGGTCGAAAGTAATTATTCTGTGAACAGCTGTCAGCTTTAACCCATGTCTTAAGTAAAATTGTAACAGCCGGTAATGACAGACGTATTTAGTTTTGTCTCGAAGATTAGGCACGAGTTTAGGCGGTTCGGTGGGGCTCATCTTTAATCTTTCTGCGGCTAAGGGGAAATCGTTATGGGGGTCGTGCAACTCTGCAGGATATTCTAAGTCTACTTCTAAGATTAATCCTATTGGATTATCGGGTGTAAGATTTGACAATAGTCCTACCACCCGATCAACCTCATGAGGCCCATTTATCATTTTAAAGTTTCTTAGTGGCAGTGCCTGGCTCATGGCCCACCCATACAGATTGTTGGCGTCTAAATACATTAGATAGTTGGATGGTTTAGTGGGATCATAATCGTCTAAATGCTTGTTGTTGGCTTTGCGGTAAGGATGACAGGCCATGCTAATGCCTCCTCTCAGCCCGTCTTCAATCATCTGGAGTGTATCCAGATCAGATATTAAGTCAGTCTCAATGTTTGTAGACTTCAAGAATGCATCCCAGGAAAGGCTGGGGGCAGAGATGTACTGTGATGAATCTAGGCCGTAATGTTTCATGCAAGTGGATCTGTAATTCTGAAAGACGTCAGCCAATAAACACACATCGGCCTTCAGGTATTGGTCGTGATAATCGCCCGTCGTTTTGCAGTGTAATTCTGCCCAGGCTTTCTGTGCATATTCATAGTCAGCGTCAGATATGCCTCCGCCTCTAAGACGGCTGTAAAAATCGTCTTTATGTGGCAGCGCCGGCTCGTCAAACCTTTCCCACGAGTCCATGTATTCATAAGGATAGACGCCTTTACGGACTAAAGATGGGTCGAAATATTTTTTAGTGATTGGATAGTCTTGCAGAGATCCTGCTAATTTATCTAAACTCCCCATCAGATGCTGGGCAGAGTCATAGAAGGATAAGCAGTCTACAGTAAAGGTCATGTACTTTTCTGATGATTGTGCAATACAGCTAACTCTCTTACATTCAGAAGTTATTGCTTGCATGATAAAGTGAGAATCATAGCCTCGTAAGTTATGAAAGAAGATTGGCAATTTCCATTTTTCGGGGTTAACCTTAAGTTGAAGATTGCAGCTGTTGTGTGCTGCCCCTCTGAATTTACCAGTAATGTGATCGTGGTCTCTTACAGTGTCGCCTAATAACTTGCATTTGCATATCCAGCAGTGGGTGGCTGATTCATAGCGCCTTTGGTCTTCGGGAGTCATCTTAATGTCTGAGAGATTTAGCTGATTGGAGAATTGATTGCGAAGATGCTTCATGTGCTCCAAAAATCGATTAGCTGCGTCGGGACCCCTGTAAATCTCCGGTTGTGTGTGTCCGCCATCCGACCTAACGGCGACGAACGCATAAGAACAGATCTGATGACGAGATAATAAGGTTGTTTTTTGTTCTTGTTGAGGGGCGTAGTACTGTGGCAAAATCGCTTCAAAGTCGGCATAGACTACGTATGGCCTCATCTGCAGTTTGTGTACATTCTTAAAACTAACTTTAGACCCGGGTGGGGGCGTAAGAAGCTCGGTTTTACAGTCTACAAAACTTTTACAATGCTTCTTATGGCGGGTAGCTGCCTCTATAGATGGGATCCTGACCAAACACCTTCTACAAAGCTCTTGTTTAGATTTATGCTTTGATGTATATTCTAACAATCTGCTAATTGATCTGATTAATACATAATGGCTCTTGGAACCATCTGTAAACAGAATCAAGTCTACATGCTTGTTAAGTGATTCGCCAAAAGTGGGAGCGTTGGGAGAGATCCTTAGAGGGACTAGATTGTCTACTACAGACCATGTGTATACGCTTACGGTTATTGGTTTGTTTTGTTCTTCAAACTGAGATATACTTTCTATGCTTACTGGAAAGTTTATGTTATTAAAGTTCAGGCTATCTTTGTACTGCCCATAATTAGATACTCTGTCTGCGTTCTTTTTAACAGGATGTAAATGCGCCAAAACACACCACATAAAACACTTGTTGTCAGAGTTTTGTATGTTTAGGGCTGCCCGTTTAAACACTAACTCTCTTGGGAGAGGGAGGTAAGAATTGCCGACAATAGGAGAGTATTTGGTTTGTCTTAATTTGATTTCAATGACTGTTCCTTCAGACCAGCCAGAGCCGCGCAATTTTGCTTCTTCACTCGCATGGTTAAACTGAGTGAGCATGTAATCAGCCCAGCCAGGTGTAAAGTCGTAATAGCTGATTACTTCTTTCTGTCTAGTTGAAACCCAGACTTGCATACTACTATCATCGGGGGTTATATATTCAATCAGAATGGCCAACAACACTTTTGCTGGTGGGTCAATTTGAAGAGACTCTGGGATTTTAGAAATGGCATGTGTTACGCTTTCCTGAACGTTTGTGGGGTTAATGATGTCCATGTCTAATTCCCTGAACATATTGCCTAATGGTTTGTTACTACCTTCCGACAGTACGTTGTTAGGCAGTTTTCCAAACTCAGACTCACTTGTTGGGTTCATTTTTATAGCGCAATATTTACGTAAATTAAAAAAAATAAATGTAAGTAAAAGTAAGTAAATGCTCTTTTATTCTTCACCCAAGCGTTGCAATACTTCAAGACACCCTAATCTTACAAGAACGTCTGCTAATACTTTAGCTTTTTCTGAATCACTACAGTTAATGTTTAACTCTTTGATTGCTTCGTCAAATAGTTCACTATGATTTTTTATTAAATTGTTTACATCATTCTCAAACCCAGATTTACTAAAATCAATGTTTAACACTTTCATCGTTTCGTCAAATAGTTCATTACAATTTTCTATTAAAAT
>CM065720.1:25368060-25373060 GCA_033310375.1 Conus canariensis
TTTTTTTTTTTTACACCATTTCTAGCAATAAAAGTACAAACATGCTAGTTCTTCAAACAATCCATATAAACACTCGACATTATTGACCCATATTCTTTTGAACAACAGCAAAAAAATGATATCTATATGCAATCCCACGTATTCCAGGAGAGAGAGAGAGAGAGAGAGAGAGAGAGAGAGGAGAGAGAGAGAGAGAGAGACAGAGACAGAGACAGAGACAGAGACAGAGAGCATAGTTGTATTCAGCTGTTCAGCATCTTGCAAGCAGAACAAGCAAAACCCCCCAAATACCTCTCAGCACTCGCATCTACCCAAGGATATTGGATTAAGGTTTAAAAAAAAAAGAGGTTCAAACTTTAAATCGCATGGCCCTAGACATCTCTCTCGATTCTAACGCAAAACGAAAAACAAGTGAACAAAGTCCACATAGAGGTAAGCTTTCAAACTCGTTCAGTTTGTCAGCTCAAGGTAAAGCAGTCATATGTTCTTGTGGTCTCGGGGGTAAACTGAAGATGGCATCAACATGAAAATCGGGGGAAAGAACAGCAGGAAAGACGTGGAAGGATGAATGATTCCAGTGCAAAAGACATGTTGTGAAGAACCTCCTCTCCCTTCCTCGAAGGAAAAACGTCGAAATATTGAACTGAAAAAAAAGAAGAAGAAAACAAATAAAAAGAATAATAAATAAATCAGTGAACAAATAAATAAAAACGAAAGTAAGTAAGTGAGTAAGTAAAAAGAAAGAAAGTAAGTAAGTAAGTAAGTAATCAAATAATTAAGTAAGTAGGTAGGTAAGTAAGCAAGTAAGAAAGTAAGTAAGTGAGTGAATGAGTTAGTGAATAAGTAAGTAAATAAGTAAGTTAGTAAGTAAAATTAATCAAAATAAGAATGGAGAATGGGACAACTGGATTTGGAGACAACAGAGAGAGAGAGAGAGAGAGAGAGAGAGAGAGAGAGAGAGAGAGAGGAGAGACAGAGACAGAGACAGAGACAGAGACAGAGTGGTAAGAACACAGCTATCACGATCAACATCTATGTCACCGCCACAACGTCCACTTAGTGACGTTTGACCTGCACGTAAACGTAAGTGCCTTTGACGTCATCAAACAGGAAGGGCAGACAATTCAGAGCGCCCATGAGGGTGCGATGGATGAAAGGGAGGGAGAGGAGATAGGGGGTACACTTCCTATTTAGACGTCTACAGCATGCTAAGAACAAACAAACAAAATAGAAAAAAAACGAAGATCATTGAATGATGAAAATGATGGGGGTGGGGGGGGGGGGGGGAGCATAATACACATCATTTTTTAAGAATAAAAAGTTTACATTCGTCCAAATTCTCTTGGGCGCGGAAAGAAGGGAGTGGAAGAGAGAGAGAGAGAGAGAGAGAGAGAGAGAGAGAGAGAGAGAGAGAGGGAGAGAGAAAGAGAGGGGGGGGGGGGATCAGGGTGGTAGGATGAATCGGATGGAATGGGCGAAGTGGGGAACGGGGGTGGGGGAGGGGGGAACAACAGATGAGACAAGTACTTACAGATTGAGTCTACGATTTCCTATGCATGAATCACTAATGTCGATTTTCTTTCTTTCTTTCTTTCTTTCTTCCTGTCTTTCTTTTTTTTTTTCTTCCTTTCTTCCTTTCTTTCTTTTCTTTTTTCTTTCTTTCTTTCTTTCTTTCCATCTTTCTTTATTTTTTCTTTTCCTTTCTTTTTTTTTTTCTTTCTTTGTTTCTTTCTTTCTTTCTTTCCTTCTTTCTTTCTATCCTTCTTTTTCTTTTTTTCTTCATTCCTTCTTTCTTTTATTTTTCCACTTGCTTTTTTGTTTTGTTTTCAAATTGTACATCATTTGTTACTTGCACCCTCTCGTCCTCTTTCTCTCTCCTCCCCCCCCCCCCCCCTCCCTTTCCCTCTCCAGCCCCCACGCTTTCTGCCCACACCTCCCTTCCCCACGGAATATCGCTCTGGGTGCGGTTGCACATATCTGACTTAGTGAAACGGGAAAGAGAGGATTGAAGAAGGAACCCGACCCTCTATTCATATTCTAATCCTACCCACCCCAGTTCTTAAGTTATTCACAGTACACAAGAGCAGCCATTTATGACGTCATTTGTTGTGACGCCACGTTGCAGACTAGGCAGATGTTTTGCTGTGATGACGTCTATTCGTCATTGGGGGCCAGCTTCATGAGGTAGCCCAGGGAGAACCATTTGTTGGATGGGTAGGTGGTGAAGGCCTGGATGGGAACTCGGAGAGTGAAATTGAAGCTGGGTTGAACCATGCTGTATATCACCTGGAAGGCATTGAGACAAAGCAGTCTTTGTGTGAGCGTTATCAGCAACAAAAAAGGTACATGACTTGCTACAATGGGATATTACATAAAAATAAAGACCTGCACATGTGTTCAAACGTAACGCGCGCGCCGCGCGCGCGCCACACACACACACACACACCACACACACACACACACACACACACACACACAATACATGCACGCGTATGTTCGTCTCTCTCTCTCTCTCTCTCTCTCTCTCTCTCTCTCTCTCTCTCTCTCTTTCTCTCTCTCTCTCTCTCTCTCTCCTTCTTGCAAGTGTATGCGCGCTTGCGTGCGTCTTTGTCTGTCTGTCTGTCTATCTGTCACTGTCTCTGTCTCTTTATCTGTCTCTTTATCTGTCTCTGTCTCTCTCTGTCTCTCTGTCTCTGTCTCTCTCTGTCTCTCTGTCTCTCTGTCTCTGCTCTCTCTCTCTCTCTCTCTCTCTCTCTCTCTCTCGGGTTTATATATGTGTGTGTACATGCATGTGTCCACGTGTTTGTGTATGGGCATGCAACTGAGTGAGCGAGTAGCCATACAAGCATGTTATATGATTATACAAGCAAAATCACTGGTTCATGTGTTAAGGTACCCTCAGATACGTGACCATGCTTGTCCAAGCATACTCCCCCGACCAGTTCCACATCATGTTATTTGACCTTCACTGGTTACTGACCTGCAGGCTTTCCTGCCGATCACTATACCTTTACACTCACCTGTTGGTCTGTGTGCATCCAGTTCATGTCCAACACTCACCCACTGGTCTGTGTGCATTTTTTCATCTCCAACACTCAAACGCTGGTCTGTGTGCATCTATTTCATCTCCAACACTCAAACATTGGTCTGTGTGCATCTATTTCATTCCAACACTCGCCTGTTGCTCTGTGTGCATCCAGTTCATGTCCAACACTCACCTGTTGGTCTTTGTGCATCTCTTTCATGTCCAACAGTCATCCACTGGTCTGTGTGCATCTATTTCATCTCCAACACTCACCTGCTGCTCTGTGTGCATCCCTTTCATGTCCATCACTCACCTGCTGGTCTGTGTGCATCTATTTCATCTCCAACACTCACCTGTTGGTCTGTGTGCATCTATTTCATGTCCAACACTCACCCACTGCTCTGTGTGCATCCGGTTCCTGTCCAACACTCACCTGTTGGTCTGTGTGCATCCAGTTCATGTCCAACACTCACCCACTGCTCTGTGTGCATCCGGTTCCTGTCCAACACTCACCTGTTGGTCTGTGTGCATCCAGTTCATGTCCAACACTCACCTGTTGGTCTGTGTGCATCTA
Organism: Conus canariensis; assembly: GCA_033310375.1. NCBI lineage: Eukaryota > Metazoa > Mollusca > Gastropoda > Neogastropoda > Conidae > Conus > Conus canariensis. The sequence goes on from CM065720.1 coordinate 25,371,660, forward strand.
TTTCATGTCCAACACTCATCAACCGTTCTGTGTGCATCTATTTCATCTCCAACACTCAAACGCTGGTCTGTATGCATCTATTTCATCTCCAACACTCAAACGCTGGTCTGTCTGCATCTATTTCATCTCCAACACTCAAACGCTGGTCTGTGTGCATCTATTTCATCTCCAACACTCACCTGTTGGTCTGTGTTCATCTATGTCATGTCCATCACTCACCTGCTGCTCTGTGTGCATCCCTTTCATGTGCAACATCACCCGCTGGTCTGTGTGCATCTATGTCATGTCAAACACTCAACCCGCTGCTCTGTGCGCATCTGTGTCACGTCCAACACTCACCTGCTGCTCTGTGTGCATCCCTTTCATGTCCAACACTTACCTGTTGGTCTGTGTGCATTCATTGCATGTCCAACACTTATCAACGGCTCTGTGTGCATCTATGTCATGTCGATCACTCACCTGCTGCTCTGTGTGCATCCATTGCATGTCCAACACTCACCCGCTGGTCTGTGTGCATCCATTTCATGTCCAACAGCTTCTGGACCGCTCTCTGGTACTCTTTGCAGTACACATACATCACTTCCGGCGTGGCCAGAAACGAGGCTCCTCCAACCCACACCTTCTGCTCCTCCGTCATGATATGAGGAATGGTCACGTTTTCCAGTGGCAACACCTGGCTGTAAGCCACGTGGGTCCTTTTGAAATCACGGGGTACTGTTAAGTGGATGGTCTCGTTCTTTTTCAGCTCCTTTCTGAACAGACCGATGTCCAGCCATGCCACGAATTTGGTCGGATACCTCAGCTCACTCACGACTTTTTTGATTAACTCGAACTTGGCATGCATCGCGCAGCAGTACAGGGCTGTTACCTGGCGAGGATAGCCGGGCTGCGAGAAGATCTTCTCGATTTCATCCGCCAGCTGAAAGGACCATAACTCTTCCCTGTTCAGGAGGAAGATGGCAGTGCGGGATGGGGAGTAGTCGGTCCTGATTTGCCGGAAGCGAGCCACGGTTTCTACCGAGTCTGTGAAGACGATCAGAGGGTTGTCCAGCCACCGGAAGCTTAACATCCACTCCAGGTATGTTTCAGGAGGGCGACCTGGCGGACACGTAATGCACTGATTGTTGATTGGTCATAAAGCCAACTTTCATGACGTTTGCTATACAAACAGTGGGTACTCTATTTTGTTATGGGGCATTTCTGGGGACGTTTACCATATATAGACTAGGTAATCCATTGGTTATAGGGTAACATTTCATGACTTTTGTCAGACGAACACTGAATAATCCATTTGTCACAGACATATCTCAGCTGGAATCAAAAATCGTCATGGTTCATGATAGGAAATCGTACATGGTTCATGATAGGATCAGCTGGTGATTTATTCTTTTCTTCCCCCCC
>CM065720.1:25378060-25380560 GCA_033310375.1 Conus canariensis
TGCTTTCAATACTTTGATTTTCTTGGCTGTTTTATTACAATTGTCTACAGTTGTGTGTATTTATTTGCTTGTTTATTTGCCTGATTGTTCGGGGTTTGCTTTCAATACTTTGATTTTCTTGGCTGGTTTTGAAAATCCACAGTCTTTTTTGTGCAAAACATTGGTAAAAAAGAGAAAACATAATAATATTAAAATAAAGAAAGAAAGAAAGAAGAAGAAAGCGCGTACAGTTTTATTTTTTCTGCCCTAAAACAGCTGCGGGTATGGTAGTGTTTGGCATTGATCGTGAAAATAACACCCCAGCGGTTTAGTGTTTTGCGTCGATCCAGCAAACAACACCTAGCCTCTTTCAGTCGTACCTCAATGTGTAGTTACTTTACTACTGGGTGTGTACAGAAATATAGTGGTGACCTGAGGTATTAGGCTATGACTGTCAAAGTAAAGCCATTTTCCTGGTTGTAAAACTCCGAAAATGTATTCTTTCTGTTGAAAAAATGAACCTTGCCAGACATACCAACATTTTCATATGTTTTAATTAAGGGTACATATATTATTATACCACCATTTATTGGATACGAACAATGCACTGAGTCATTCCTCCTCACTTGTCTACCCCCACCCCCCCTTTCCCAGCTGTTCGTCCCGCTTATCCTGTCTACCTTTCCTCCAGGAAAAAGGTTACCAATTACTCAGATGTATCTTGCGTAAATCGAAAAAAAAAAAAAAAAAAAAAGAGAGAAAGAAATAAAATTCTGCGGGTCTGTTAGCTGTTTGCAGTCAAAGTATTCAAGCTGACATACGAAAACCGCTTCCACAGCACACACACACACACACACACACACACACACACACACACACACACACACACACACACACACACCGCACGCTCGCACGCACGCACGCACGCACGCACGCACACACACTGAACTGAAACCATTTATTGTCCGATTAACCATAGGTTGTACCGACATTTTAAACAAAATATATAACGCAAATTCAGAAAAGTAAATTAGAAATAACAAGATGCAAAGCATATAAACGTACTCCCAGTTTATCCTGAATACGCGTGATATATTCCATAAAGAGTAAAAACCGTCTTGGGCTGGTGTAACCGTTAGTAATGGCTATTCTGGTAAACATCAGCCATCACCTGTGACCTATAATGAACATAATTACAAATTTTCAGAAAGATCGGCCAAGAACTTTCTGATATTTTCCATCAAGAAGAAAACCATTATGGGCCGTTAGTAACGGCTATAACGGTAAATTTAAACATCGGGCATCTCTGTGACCCATAATGAACATACCTACAAATTTTCAGAAAGATCGGCCACTTACTTTCTGAGATATTCCATAAAAAAACAAAAACCGTTATGGGTCGTTATAGCGTTAGTAACGGCCATAACGGTAAATTAAACGTCGGGCATGATCCGTGACCCATAATGAACATACCTACAAATTTTCAGAAAGATCGGCCAAGCACTTTCTGAGACATTCCATAAAAAAAAAGAAAAACTATTATGGGCCGTTACAGCCGTCAGTAACGGCTACAACGGTAAACTAAAACGTCGGGCATTATCCGTCGCCCATAATGGACATATGTCATGTGATGTAACCTCACATGGCGACATGTGACGTTCCGTCGCGTACGCCCTTATTTGTTATAAAGCATTTCCCTAGGTAGGGAAGAGAAAAGGTAAAAGAAACAATAATTTGTATGGCCTGACCAGTGTGATCGGTGTCGCTGGTGGCTATTAAAACAGTTCAGTGAATGGCCAGACGTTGTCCATTGGTCAGCAAACAAGGGCTGGTAATGCGTAGAGTTAGACGAGTACTCACTGAACGTGTACTCAAAAAGAGCGCAGGAGGGAAAAATAAGGAATAGGAAGGAGATGGCTTGGGGACACTGACCGGACAGGTTGTTTGAAGAACGAGTTCCACCTGCAATTCACCATTACCAGGTGAGGTATAGACCGATGGGGAGAGAAAAAACAAGAGAGTTAAGAAAAGGGAAAAAGGGAAAAGAATTTATCATTATTCAGATTTTGAAATAGATTACTTACACGGACTTCATTCATGTTTCAGCCCTTCCCAGTGCTGTGGCAGCACCAGTTAGGCGACTGAGGCAGTCGCACAAATATTTGGGCTACAGTGCTGCGGCAGCACCTAATCGTCTCCAGGGTTGGAGAATCGAGCTGTAGAAGACAACGACTGCACCAGTCGTGAGAAAACAAAGCATTTGTCATGTTGACTCATAATGACTTTTAATTGTTCCCCCTTAGATTGGAACTCACTTGATATACCTATATTTTAAGCCATCTTTTTGATTTTTCTTTGAAAATATATACATTGTTTCTCCAGTGAGGAGGAGAAACCGGTAAAAGATATATTCGTGAAGTATTATGTATAATGAGATGAAATTTGGTCCCAACTAGTGGATCTGTGGAATGATTGTACCTCCACTGGAGAGGAGGAATGAAAAATAATTCCTTGAAAACAA
>CM065720.1:25385560-25395560 GCA_033310375.1 Conus canariensis
GACTTACATGGACTTGATTCGACTGGATTGGACTCACGTTGATTGGATTGGACTCATATGGATTGGGTTAGCCTGAATTGGACTGCCTTGAATTGGACTGGCTCGGATGGATTGGACTGGAGCGGACTTTCTGGCCGTGAAATGCTTTTTCTTCAGATGAGGCGATCTCCTTGGTGTTCATCAGATGAGGCGGTCTCCTTGGTGTTCATCAGATGAGGCGGTCTCCTTGGTGTTCATCAGATGAGGCGGTCTTCTTGGTGTTCATCAGTTGAGGCGGTCTCCTTGGTGTTCATCAGTTGAGGCGGTCTCCTTGGTGTTCATCAGATGAGGCGGTCTCCTTGGTGTTCATCAGTTGAGGCGGTCTCCTCGGTGTTCATCAGTTGAGGCGGTCTCCTAGGTGTTCATCAGTTGAGGCGGTCTCCTCGGTGTTCATCAGTTGAGGCGGTCTCCTTGGTGTTCATCAGTTGAGGCGGTCTCCTCGGTGTTCATCAGTTGAGGCGGTCTCCTTGGTGTTCATCAGATGAGGCGGTCTCCTAGGTGTACATCAGTTGAGGAGGTCTCCTAGGTGTTCATCAGTTGAGGCGGTCTCCTTGGTGTTCATCAGTTGAGGCGGTCTCCTTGGTGTTCATCAGTTGAGGCAGTCTCCTTGGTGTTCGTCTCCTTGGTGTTCATGAGTTGAGGCGGTCTCCTTGGTGTTCGCGGCTAGACGATCAGTCTGACGTAAGTGAAAAATAGAACCATGGTTCCCTGCTCCTGGTAGTAGCTGAAGAATTTTACAGTCAGTGAAGTCATCCAAAGCTGTGCATAGCTGGTTGATAGACGGAGCGCCTCTGGATGCATCCAGCACATTCTGGCCTTCCTGTGCATAAAGAAAGATTTCATAGTGTCTGGTACACATGACAGTGCAGTCTCCAGTGCACGTACGGTGCGAGCCTCATCAGCACAGTTTGCTGTTTTTTGATCAATGGGTGGCTTACCGTCCCGGCAAATCGTTAGCGTTATGAATGCTCTGATGGCACTCTGCATCTCCCTACTGGTGATACTGTTGTTTAGTTGTTCTCCCCTGACACTTTCCTGTGTCAGCTGATCAGCCCGCTCAGTCCCGGCAACTCTGTAGTGGGCAGGGATCCACGCAGCGCTACTCGGACGATGTAAATGAATCGAGATGCCCCGTGACAGAACCCATGACAACAAGGAAAGTGTCCACCAAACTCTATGGGAGGCTACTGGCGACAAAAAGCAAGCAACGATGGCTGTTTTATTGAGAACACAGCAATATTCCTTGGAAGAAAGCGGTGAAAGTAGCGGGAAAACAGTCGTTATCGCTATCATCGTTCAAGATCAATGCTCTTTTCATTAGGATGCAACTGCTTTCCTTAAGATCACAACTGTTGTTCCCTCTTTCCCTTGAGATAAGAACTGTTTTTCTTATGGTACCTCAGGATCACACAAAAATGGGGAGTTTGTGTTATACTCCCTGTTTGGCTAGTATACTTACCATGTCAGACCATAGCATTCAACGGCAGTTAGCCAGCTCTGTCAGGCCGAATTTTTTCCGTGGCCAATGCAGTCATAAGACAGTCACGTGATGTCACCCCACTTCCGGCCCCGGAAGAAGCCAGTGTCAACTTCCTATAAGTCATTCAGCGAGGCCTGGTGTATGGTGACCCCGAGAACCTTGGCGCCAGAGGGGAAGGTAGGGAGGGAATTAGAGTCTGACATGGTAAGTATACTAGCCAAACAGGGAGTATAACACAAACTCCCCATTTTGGCGTCATATACTTTACCATGTCAGACCATAGCAGAATTTAAAGGAATCGGAGGAGGGCGAGCGCCCTAGTGGTTCTTGGGGTTGACCGATATGGCTGCATTGGCCGCCACAAAGGAAATCCCCTTAGACCCATCAGCTCTGGTCATGCGGATATCCCTCAGGTAAAAATTAATGAAGGGATTTTCCGAACGCCAGTAGGCTGCCTCCAGCAGGTGGCGCACGGGGACAGAGCACTGGAACGCTGTGGAAGTGGCCAGTGCTCTGACCTCGTGGGCCCTGGGTGATAGGACAGGGAGATCCTTGTACGCCTGAGCGTAGGTAGATCTCACCGTCTTGGAGAGCCACCTGGAGATAGTTCCCGCCGAGATATCTCTAGTATTGTTGGGGTTGAGGGAGATAAGGAGTCGTCTCTGGGAGGAGCGCCTGGGGCGTGTGCGTTCCCAGTAGTACCTGAGACACCTGGAGGGGCAAAGGTCCATGTCTCCATCTTTTTCTCCCTTTCCCAAGATGTCAGAACTCCGGAAGGAACTTGAGAGAGACTGAGCCGTCCCTGTGGAAGGCGATATCTGTGGGGTCACCGCTGAGGGCGTGAATCTCACTTCGTCTTCTGGCCGAGGCCAGGGCGAGGAGAAAGGTGGTCTTAAAGGAGAGGAGGTCAAAAGGAATAGAAGCAATGGGTTCAAAAGGGGTTTTTCTGAGGGCATCGAGGACCGTAAAAAGGTCCCAGAGGGGAATGCGCCTAGGGGACTGAGCTTCCCGTAGAGCAACTCCTCTAGACACCTCTCTGAGGAGAAAGTCATTGTCAAAAGAAGGGCCCCCCAGTTGACGAATGGTAGTGCAGATAGCTGATCTGTAGCCCCGAATGGAGCCAGCCGACAGCTTAAGGGAAGAGGATAGGTGGGAGAGGAAATTTCCTATTTGGATGTTGGAGGGGCAGTAATGGGGAACAGAGTTATCTGAGCACCAGGTTATCCATCTCTCCCAACGGTAGTTGTAGAGGGATTCGGTGCTGGCTCTGCGAGATGCCGAGGCGAAGTCCCGTAATCCCTGAGAGGCCCCTGCCCCGGCTAGTGTGTCTAGGACGGACTGGGGTCTCTCCGAGTGGGGGGTAGATGCAGATGTTCGCAGTTGGGCTGGCATAGAAGCCACGCGTGTAGGCGAAGCATCTTGGGATTGGAGTGAGGAAGACCTGACCGGGGTTGTCTCAGCATGTCCCAGCGAGGGCTGAGCCGGAGGGGGGGAACGTGGGTGAGGGACTTGGGGTCCGGGAACCAAGACTGGGTCGGCCACCATGGCGTTACGAGGATCAGCCTGGGTCTTTCCAGCCTTGCCTTCCTGATCACCTTGTGTAGGATGGGGAAGGGGGGAAAGGCATACGCCAGTAGGCCCGTCCCGGGGAGGGATAGTGCGTCGACTGCATCCGCCTGGGGATCTGGAACGGGAGAGACGTACAGGGGCAGGTGATGGTTGAAGCTGGTGGCAAACAGGTCGATCATGGGCACAAACCAATGGTTGCGCGACACCAGCGAAGGAGGGCCTCTGTTCTGAGGGAGAGGCCTATGGAGCGGGCCTCTCCCCCTTTGTTGACATAGCAAGCTACCGACGTATTGTCCGTGAGGAGGAGAACAAGTCGGTGCGCGACCTTGTGCTGGAGTTGGAGAAGGGCTAGCCTGACCGCTTCCAGCTCCCACTCCCCGAGGCGTGACTGTCCTCCACGTGGGCCCCCCAGCCCAAGTTGGAGGCGTCTGTATAAAGTTCCAGTGGTTGGGTTGGGTTGGGAGGGAGATGGGGACCCCGGTGGAGAGAGTGGCTGGAGTGAGCCGCTCCTCCGTCGCCGAAATGAACCAGTGTCCGAGGGGAATGACCTGGTCCCAGCGGTCGGAGGTCTGTGACAAACGTCGGCAGAACTCCCTCTGAAGTTGGCGTTTGGGGACCCGCCGCAGGGGAATGAGGGGAGACAGGGACTCCATCATTCCTAGGAGGGAGGACAGGGTTCTGGCCGAGGTGTGGGGTGCCTGTGACAGGCAGGAGATGAGGTCCACTATGCGTGCAGGCCTCTCCGGGGTCTGCCAGACGAACCGTAGGAATCGTCTGTGGGCCGGGTGAATCAGGATCTGAAAAATAGGCGTCCTTCAGGTCTACGGATGTGGCCCAGTCGCGATGATGGATGGAGTCTCGGATCTGGGTGGGGGTCTCCATCTTGAACTTGGTGGGCCTGAGGAACTTGTTGAGGGGCGAAAGATCTAGAATGGGCCTCCATCCTCCCGAGGCTTTTGGGATCACAAAGAGTAGAAGCCGGGGTTTGGGTGGGAAATCTCCGAGATGGCCCCTCTTTTGAGGAGGTCTTGGACTTCCGTGCGAAGAGCTTCTGCTTTGGCGGGGGAGGGTTCGTTGGGGGAGGGAGGGGGAGATAGCATGAGGGGGGGGACGCTCGTGGGCCCAAGGAAGGCGAAACCCTTCCTGTAGCACCGCCACTATCCAGGGGTGAGGCGTATGCGTCTCCACTGGTGGGCATGCCGGGAGAGGCTGCCCGCCAGGGGGGCGAGGGTCTGGGCTGGTGGGTGGGGGATAGGGCGAGGGGGGTGCTACCTGATCTAAGTCCCCCTCGGGCTGTCTCCCTAGTCAGCTCCGGGAGCGTGACTGTTGGCCTAACCGAAAATTTTGCTGATGGGGTTTTGGCTTAGGCCTTGGGAGAAGATTAGGTCGCTTGGCGGGCCGTGCGGTGCGGGAAGGCGATTGTCTGGGATAGGGTCTGTGCCTGGGGAAGGAACGAAGTGGGGGTCTAGCAGGGCGTGGCGGTGGCCTGGGCGCAAAGGACACAGCCTGCTTGCGTTCCTCAACTGCTTGTGCTATGACGTCAGCCGAGTAGTCGCCAAAGAGCGACTGGACCTGGCCCGGGATGCATCGCAGGGCTGCCTTAAGCGTCGGGAGAGAGAGGTCCGCGCCAGCACGGCCTCTCTCGCGACCAACAAGCAGTTGAAGTGGCTTCTGGCTGCGCTGTCCGCCGCAGCCGAAAGGTGATGCGAAATCCTGTTAACTAGGTGTCGCATGAAAGGATCGCTGAACAAGCGAGGGTCAGGCTCTTGGTGCGCCTCAGAGCCCGGGTCCCCCGGTACTGGGATGGCACCATCGTCCTCCGGCCATAGAGCCTCCGCTCGCTGAAGGGGCATGTCCAAGTAGGTGTGTCCCGCCGTGGTGTGGAGGATGCCCATCCTGGCTACTCGGACCCATTCCTTTAGGTTCTTAAAGGAGATGGCGCCGGAAGTAGGGGGGGGCAGGTGGGGGATCAACCGACGGTCCGACTGGGAAATGCCCATCTCCCTGGTCACGGGATTGTCCGTAAACAAGGAGGCGACTGAGGGGTTCTTGGGTAGATTGGTCTAGATCTCTGGGCCGGGGGAGAGGGAGAGAAATTCGTCAGCGGGTGCGGCCTCCCTCCTAACGAGGTCTGGTCGCCACCGTTCTATCGTGCGGACATCGTACAATGAGGTGGGGGCTAGCTCCTCGTCATCGTCCGCCTCAGGGAGGTACTGGTCCTGAGAGGGTTCATAGCACCCGTCTTCAGGAGGTAAGTCGAGGGGTGCCTGTAGTGTGTCCCCGGTGGCCCTATAATCGGCGGCCGGGACATCGTCCTGCCGATAGGACAGCGCCCGAGGAGGGAGACCAAGGTCGACCCAGGTAAGTGAGGCCGGGTGCCACATTCGACCATGTAGCTGGTCGTGCTGGGTGTTGGCGTTAAGCCACTGGTCTCTCTCGGGGGCATAGAGCCACCGGTCCCCGGGGAGGTAAACGGGCTGTGGCGGCCCTGGGGAAAAACCATGGTAGGTAGGCCGCACTCAAGGTCTGACCAGCGCGTTGGGCGAATGCGTAGGTCAGACATCCGCCGAGTCGTAGCCACGAGACCCTCTTCTTCTTGTAGGCAGAAAGTCCCCGGGGACCCAGGTAACCTGAATCACTGTTGGGGGGGGGCTTGAGAGGCCGTGGCCTGTCGTCCCCGTCCAGGTCCGTGCACTGCACCATACACGTCCTTGGAATGGGCCTGGGAGGGCCATAATGGTATGGAGGAGGATGCGGAAGTCGAGCCCCCAACCCGCGAAAGTGCGGATTGGTCAGGATGCGGTCCCGTGTTCCTCCCCCTGGAGGAATATGTCAGGTTACCCTTGGTCCCGCTGGTAGATCCTCCCCCCGGAGGAGCGGGACCGCGGACGTTGCCCAAATGGGGATCCGAAAGGTCGGTTCCCCAACGTCCAATACCCCTAGGGAAGAAGGTGACGTTCGATCGGGGTAGGTCGACCGTCCTTGTGCATGGGCACGGCCGGGCCCATGGCGCGGCGTGCCCGCACGCCCAGGATTATGGACACCACCGAGGTCGTGCGTCGGGGTGACCATAAGGCTGCTTCCGGAGTCGAAGCGCTCCTCGAGCTCAGGTGTTGGCTGCACCTGTGCCCGGTGGGGCCGAGCGCTATGAGTGCACGTATCAATTTGGGGGGAAAAAGAGATACGTGACTCATCAAGGCGAGTGACGGATGGTGATTCCATCCCAGATCCGTCACCCGTGCTGGTCCGCGGCTCGGCAAGGTGCCCCGGGGGCCGAGATTCGCGTGACTCAGCATGATAGTTAGAAGTCTCCGAGCGAGTCCGTAGGCTAGAGGGCAAGCTGGCCGATGGAGAAGGGGTGGGGGAGGGCGAATTCCGTTGGCTAGTCTTTGCTCGGCCGGGCCCCTTGAGGGGAGCCTTGCCATTAGACTTTCTGGGCAGCACCTTGAGGGGAGCTTTGCCCTTAGACTAGTAGGCAGATCAAATGAAAGGCATTTTGAAATGGTGGCCGCTTGCCTATCAGCCTTGGGACGCCGCGGTCGTGCGTCCGTCGGTTTGGTAGACGAGGAAGATCACGCGTCCCTTCCGCGGAGAAGTCGTCTCTGTCTACCCGAACCGTACGTTCATCAGTGCGAACGGATTGCTCCGAGATGGAATCGACCCGCGGGTTCTCCGGGAAATTGAGCGAACTCCGAGCAGTGGAGTGGCTCGACCCGGCGGTGTCCTTCACCATGTTGGGCACAGGTGGATAGAGCAAACCCGGAACACACGACCGCAAAGAGGAGACAAGGTGGCCGATCGAGAAAATCAATTAATCTCGATCGTCCGTGTGGTGTCGTGCAAAGTGCTCGAGAGATCGACTGAAAACTCGAACTACCCGTACACGCCACCGGTCGTGTGACTGGTATGGCTATTAATAGCAATCTCTACACGTGGAGTATCACTGTGTATAGGTGTGATAGTTCTTGGGCACTAAATCTTAATAAGCAGATCAGTGTCACACACCCTTACTCGAACACGTTCTACCTGTGAAGGGTAAAGAGTACAGGTGTGATAGTTATTGAGCCCTAAACCTTAATAAGCGGAACCAGCACAAAATGCGTGCTGAACCCGAGGCTCGGCAATATGGTGGGGGAACACGACCGGCGAGCGGTGCCGACGATCGCGAGTAACAAAGTCGCGAGAGTGCCGGTAAAAGAGACAAATCTTTAATAAATACGCTCCCGAGAGTGCCGGTAAAAGAGACAAATCTTTTAATAAATACGCTCCCACCAAGAGCCTCACACGGCAAAAATACTCAGGGTCTAGTGCAAGCCGGAACCAGCACAAAATGCGTGCTGAACCCGAGGCTCGGCAATATGGTGGGGGAACACGACCGGCGAGCGGTGCCGACGATCGCGAGTAACAAAGTCGCGGGAGTGCCGGTAAAAGAGACAAATCTTTTAATAAATACGCTCCCGAGAGTGCCGGTAAAAGAGACAAATCTTTTGATAAATACGCTCCCACCAAGAGCCTCACATTTGCAAGCCACAACTGAATCAAGTATAGAACAAAACACAGCAAAGTTAACACAAAGGCAAGTATAGGCGAGACAGAGCACAAGACTTATCTTGCTTTGACGGCAGGCCGAAGATGAATGACTTATAGGAAGTTGACACTGGCTTCTTCCGGGGCCGGAAGTGGGGTGACATCACGTGACTGTCTTATGACTGCATTGGCCACGGAAAAAATTCGGCCTGACAGAGCTGGCTAACTGCCGTTGAATGCTATGGTCTGACATGGTAAAGTATATGACGCCAAAAATGTTGTCTAATATCCGTAGACAGCTGACTTCTCTCTGTTTTCCTGAGGAACATGGTTATGATCTCAAAGAAAGTGAGGATAACAGGAAAATAATCGATGCTTCATTCCGGACAGGCGCATGAGCACTAGTATCGCTGGCTCGAATATAAAAAAAAATGTTGGTTGTCCTGGGAACAATTGGTCCCCACATTTTTGCTGTCTTACTTAAAGATACTCACTTCCCCCTCTACTCTTCCCCCAGCCTGAAAATAGACAAAACAAAGTTGTGAACCTTAAGAATGAGAAGAATTGTTTTTCTCGGTCAAATAGATCAAACAGTTGTGATCTTCATGGGTAACAGCACGACACTGTTTTCCTCAAGACTGATACTTTCTTTCTCTCAAAAGAAAACAGGGTTAACAGCTATTGTCAGCTTAGGATTCAAGAATGCTGTCATAGGATTGTCTTCTGGGATAAGGGAAAGAAAACTACATGAATACAAACAGGAATACATGCGGTGGCGCTATACAGTGGCGATATGCTTTTCCCGTGGGAAGAGCTACACAGATTTTGTCACTGTACCACAACGTACCGTGAAGTGTAACATTGATTTTCACACGGCCTTAGATCGAGAGTGGACAGGATAGATATCTCGCCTCGCATTCTCACAGCTCGCATTGGTTGGAGTCCACTTCATTCTCACAGGTTATAAAGCCCTTTGCAGTCATCAAATCACCATGCACCACGAGAAAAGTATTTTAACGAAGTAGGCTAATCCTCCAATACAATATTCCCCCATTCTCGCGTTCCTTGTTCTCTCGTTCCTACGGTCATTCTTGCTTGTTTTTGTTTTCTGCTTCATGGAAGGCTTGTCAGGAATGTTCGGACCCACTGGAGAGAAAGGAAGGGGTTAGGGGAAACTTAAATTTGCAAATGTGTTCAACCTAGACACATCTAGGCTTGTTACATGTTAGGCGTCTTATTTGCTACACAGCTATGCATTTATTTCTTTATTTCGTTAGCTTTACTATCTGCGAATTCTTTCTTTGTTCCTTCCTTCCTTCCTTCCTTCCTTCCTTCCTTCCTTACTTCCTTCCTTCTGTCTATCTGTCTTTCTTTTTATCTCTTTTCATTTCCTTTTTCTTTGTTGTAACAAAAAAAAATGAATGTCAGTACACCAAACATTCGCACATTAATGAACCAATATGTTATGTATCAAACTCAAAAATATTATAGTTTATATGAGAATAGATAGTTTATATATATATATATATATATATATATATATATATCAGTAATAGAGTGTACATATTTGCATGGTGAATGAGAGTTGATAAAGCAAAAAAAAAAAAGTGTTGGAAAAATAGGAGGATTGAGAACCCATTTAAAACACACACACACACACACACACCCCCCCCCCCCCCCCCCCCACACACACACACACACACGCGCACATGAATGTATGCATATTCACTTCTTCACCTATGTATTTACTTAGAAACATATATACATGCATGCATACATACATATATACATATATACATGCATATATGCATGCATACATACAATACATACAATACATACATGCATACATACATACATACATACATGCATGCCTGCATACATACATTGATACATACATACATATAAGCACACATACATACATACATACATACATACATACATACATACATACATACATACATACACACACACACATATACATACACATTCAGCTATGTATTTATATACACACATATATAGATATTCAGCTATGCATGTATAGACATACAAACATACATACCATACATAGATACATACATACATACATGTATACATACATATAAGCACACAACATGCGTGCATTCAGGCAATGCATGAATGCATGCATATATACAGGCAGACTAAATGTCTACCCAAGCTAGACCTCAGCCAAACAGCAAAATTGTTCAGGATGGTAAACTTTCTTCTTCCCCTTTTTCTTTTGCTGTCGGTGGCAATGGACACGTGCATTTGAACCACTTTATCGACCAGTTACAATGGTTCGCTGAACCACTTTATCGACCAGTTACAATGGTTCGCTGAAGCGCTTTATCGCCCAGTTGCTATGATTCGCTGGACCGCTTCATC
>CM065720.1:25400560-25435560 GCA_033310375.1 Conus canariensis
TGGTCAAGCCTGAAGTTGAGTCCCCAAAGTTGAGAGGCTTTGGTGAATCTGTCGACAATAAACTGGAGGTCAACCCCTGAGTGTTCTGTGAGAGCGCCGTTATCTGAAGGGAGAGCCTAGATAGTTATTTTTCGAGTGACTATGTCGTGGCTTTTATTCTTGGGAAGACAAAGGAGACCCACCCTGTCTGTTTCAGATTCAATAGTTCAGGACAAACGGGAAAGATATGTGGAAGAGCAAGGAGGCAAGTACATGGTTCTGCTTCACCCTCCTCGCCATGTTGAATGCTGCTAGGATGCAACAACTGGGACAGGCATATTCCATTATGTCATCACATAACAGACAAGTGAGCTTCAAATATCTTTTTAAGAATAGCCAGCTTTCCAATGGTATACAACAGTGCTGCATCATTCACTGACTGTATCAAAGGCCTCTGTGAGGTATGTAAAGACTGTGCAACAGTGCTGCACCATTCACTGACTTATCAAAGGCCTGTGTGAGGTATGTAAAGACTGTGCATGGATCCACCTGCCGTTTGATGTCTTAGTCTGGGACCCATGCCACCATAAGACCATGTAGATGGTAAAATCAGTTTGTGGCGTTACCGATGCCTCATCTGAAGACAGGTTTAGCATCTGAAAATGTCTGCACAGAGACTGATCCTATCTTGTAATTCAGGGTGACTCGTGCCAAGTGGTTTTCTTTACCTTTCTTTTATAAGGCAAGAAATTGTGAAACTACCAGTCAGATCTTGCTGGCTAGTTTATTAATAGAACAGGCAATTTATAAGACATGTTTTCTAGTACCTACACTCATTCAGGTGAGTTATGCTCCTCTGTGAAGGCCTGCTTAGACAATGCTGAGATGCTGCTAAACCTTCTGGACATCTTGAACTCTTTTTAAATCCTACCACAGGAAAAAGATCGGTTGTGATTTTGCTGGATGAAAGAGACAACTGTGAGACCTGTTGTGCCTTGTAACATCCCTCATTCTTCATGGACCATAGCAGACCTCCCCACCTCCTTTGTAGCAGTTGGATGTTTGTCGTGACGTTTTCTGCCCAGTCTGGAGCCATCATCTTTGCATGCTGGTTCAGGCATCTTTCCCCTCAATCTCCCCCTCCCCCTCTAAATATTTGGAGGTTTCATATCCTCGACTACCCTCACCTGGTTTCACCATTAGTCGATGCAGTTTGACCACCAACTACAGCTGTTACCTCTTCAGGGATACCCTTAGTAATGAACTATCACTAATATATATATAATATATAATATAATATATGTGTTTATATATATATATATATATTTTATATATGTGTGTGTGTGTGTGTGTGTGTGTGTGTGTGTGTGTGTGTGTGTGTACTTTAACTGGGTTTTTTTCCAAACCATTGTCCCCTATCACCTTGATTTTTCTCCCTGGTAACAAGACAGACTGCAGTTCAGTATTCCTTACTTCTGCTATCAGGTTAAAACAAAGTGATCCATTCCTTATTTCTACAATCAGAGACAAGACAAAATTTAAAGAACTACTAGTAGGTCCTTTTTCCTTCTTTTTTCAACCGGTTGCAGCTAGCAACCACCTTACCCTTGGCAGGAAGTCACTACTGACCTGTAGTTTCACAGTGGCGAAGACTTGACCAGCTTGCCAGTCAAACAGAGCTTTCGAGACATGAAAGAAATGTAATTCCGTCTCAGCAGTACAAGCACACGCACATACACTAACACCAAACAGAACCTGCACACAAAGGCAGCCAGCTACGCGTCTGAGAAAGAGAATCGACAAAGTTTCGAACGTTGCAGTTCTCTAGTTCATTTTTTACCTTGCTACCTCCCCCCTCTCGATCCTCTCCCCACCTCCACTCCCCCACCCCCCACTCCTTCTTTCTTCACGCCTGTCTTCCTCCCTCCACCCCCTCCTTTCCTTCCAACATACATGGGCGAGTCGATGGCCACTAATGAGTGTTGTAATTTTGCGACCCACCCCCACTAGAGTTTCACGTGGGCGAGATTGCCTATACGAGCACGCAGCTGCTACAGCTGTTCGTGGCGTGTTGGCCAAGATGTTCTCCCACCTCTTTACTACATTTGTCACAAAGCCGAGTGCACGCGTCTCCTTTCTCTCTCTCTCTCTCTCTCTCTCTCTTCTCTTCTCTTTTGCTTTGTGTGTGTGTGTGTGTTGTGTGTGCATGCGTGCGTGCGCCTACACACACACACACGTGTGTGTGTGTGTGGTGTGTGGGGGGTGTTGTAGGGGGGGGGGTGTTGTGGGGGGGATAAGCATGTTTGAATGTGCATTAGCTCTTTATGCAGATGACGTTGCAGTCTGGAACAATGTGAACTGTATTTTTTTCCAAATACAAAACATACAGAAATAAAAACATTGAACAATTTCAAGAATGAGTTGACAATATTTTCATAACATGAAAAACGGGGTTTGTTATCTTTACAAAGAAAATTGTTCCATTTGAAGGCAGAGAACCCGTCAAAATAAAGTCTGATATGAAGGCAGTGAAACCGTCAAAATAAAGGTTGATGATTACTTTGATATACCCAAGCAAGCAAGTCAAGCTTCTCAGTGTTATCTTCCACTATGCTCTTTTTTGAGTAAATATAAAAGGCCGGGAAAAATTGAATTATTACATATACTTTCTAGCTTTCCTTTAATTAAGTGGTGGTCTAATCTTGTCCATGTTGCTTCAGGGCTGGTTCGTTAATTTTTTCTTTTTTTTTGTACAGTCTAGAAGTATTTTTACAGCTTCAAAGACAGATTTACATGAGCCTTTAAAATCCGTTAGCCTTTAAAATTGCTTTAGAACTTCTCCGATGGGTCCCCTCTGATTTGACATACAATGAATAAATTACAGTGAAAACAAGAATCATCCCAAATTCAGTCATGACTGAACTGAACAGGAGTACCTGTGTTTTAAGAGAGATCCGCAATAAAGCGGTGTACATGTCCTTAGATGGTTGTGTCCCCCTATTGTTTCAGAACTGTAACCTATCTTTTAGTGGCATTGCCACACCCCCAGATTGTTCACATTCTTCTTGGCAGAGCAGGTTGAAATTATCTACTCCCACGGGGGTTGCAATAAAAACGATAATCCTCTGTTACTTCCATCCTATGCAAAAGACCTGATAGAAAGAGTAAATATCTACACATCTTCACGGATGATTCTGTTTTAAATACTTCCAATGTTAAAGCTGCTTTTGTGATGCCGAGGTTTAATATTAAACAGAAGTTCCATATTATAAAAGGATGCTCTCTCTCTCTCTCTCTCTCTCTCTCTCTCTCTTATATATATATATATATATATATATATACCTACAAACATACATACATAAAAACACATAACATAAAACACATACATACATACATACATACATGCCATACATACATACATACATACATACATACATACATACTCGTACAGCAGATTTACTAGCCATTTTGAAAGCAATGGATTTTGCCTATTTCATATAGAAAAAAAACAAACTCAAATTATCGGATTTTCAAAATCAGTGCTTATGGCTCTACATTGTCAATCAAAATCTTCTTGTTCAGACATGGTATATAAAACTGTTTTTCTAATTCGCAAGTTAATAACGCAGAGTACCCATATAACTTTGTTATAGGTTCCAGGGCACTCAACTTTCGTGGCTGTGACTTGACTGATTTTCTGCAAATGAAGCTGCAAGAAATCCATCTGATGTCTTGTACTGCGCGAAGATTCAGCTTAAAATACATTTCTGAACGGCACTAAATCTTTTGTCAGTTAAAGAGCCGCTTTCACAATAAAATGAGGCTAGATTTTTTTTTTTTTTATCTCTTATTGTTTTTCTTTTTATTTTAGATGAACGATGAACAGTTGTTGTTGTACTTGCTATTGTTGTTGTTGTTGTTTTTTGCCATGTCTTCTATGTTTAGGGGCAGGATGCATAACGAACCAATTCTCACCGCTTTCCAGAGAGAGAGAGAGAGAGAGAGAAGAGAGAAGAGAGAGAGAAGAGAGTCAGACAGAAGACAGACAGACAGACAGACAGACAGACAGACAGACACAGAGTATTATCGAGAAATCAGACCATCGTGCAAAATTCAGTTGATTCTGAGCTAATTTCCACTCTTTATTCTTCTACACTGTTTCCCCACACGTACTTCTTTTAAGCTACCACAGAAAATCATATCTGTTCATTTTTTTTTTCTTATAGCATATAATTTCTTAAGTGTCATTGGTCAAATATCATCATCAATTATTTATTGACAAGTTTGAAAAATATAACGAAATATTCTGTATTATCATGGGAACATTGCCATCCAAATCTGAGTTATTCTGAACACAGAGGAAACGTAGGAAACAAATTAATTGCTGTTCAAACTCTTGGGGATAAAAACTGCCTATAGTCTGTGCCTGGTTTTTGTGTTCCAGGAGAACGGAGTTTTGAATCTCACCACAATTTGCTTTGGAAAGAGTTCAGAATTAGAACGTCTAAAATAATGGCTTTGTAGCTTTGTACATAATAATGATAACAATTGGTTTGGACCTCCACCGTCCATTTATCCGCATTTCCACTTATCTTCTTCTCTTCCTTTAATTCGTCTTTTTTTTTAGCACCCCCTCCTCCCCCCCCCCCCCCTTTTTTTTTTCTTTCTTCTTTTTTGTTTTGTTTTATCAACTGCTACTCAACGGGCAAATCTGAATGCTCTATAAGCGATGGACATTCTCACGTGTTTGAGACAGAGTGTCTGGGTTTATTAACTCTCTTCAGTTCTTTCCCTTGAATTTTGATCACCGGTGATCGACGGTTTTCCTCCCGGAATTATGGTATTTAAAACATTTTTGTTATCTGAAGCAATATATCGCCTAAAAAGCCCGAAGTAGACATATTCATCACAAAAATATTATTGTTTTAGAAATAATGCGCAGAATGTTACAAAAAAAAAATAAAATAAAATAACGTCCTTCATGCAAAATGCAAAAATCTCAGAAACTGTTGAGAGTTAATGTGCTGATGTGCACAACAGTATATTAGAGAGTAAGAACACTCATATCAGCATAGCTGCTTCAGTAGACTCTTCAGCACTGTGATCTCCTGGGTTAGCAGATATGATGCAGCGTAACATCTCCATGGTGAAACCGAAACAAGAAGCTTTTTTTTTTTTTACACCATTTCTAGCAATAAAAGTACAAACATGCTACAAACAATCCATATAAACACTCGACATTATTGACCCATATTCGTTTGAACAACAGCCAAAAAATAATAATATCTATAAGCAATCCCATGTATTCCAGGAGAGAGAGAGAGAGAGAGAGAGAGAGAGAGAGAGAGAGAGAGAGAGAGAACAGACAGACAGACAGACAGACAGACAGACAGACAGACAGACAGAGAGCGTAGTTGTATTCAGCTGTTCAGCATCTTACAAGCAGAACAAGCAAAACCCCCAAAATACCTCTCAGCACTCGCAACTGCCCAAGGATATTGGGTTAAGGTTTTAAAGAAAAGGTTCAAACTTTAAAATCGCATGGCCCTAGACATCTCTCTTGTTTCTAACGCAAAAAGAAAAGCACGATGCAAAGCATATAAATGTATTCCCAGTTTATCTTGAATACGCGTGAGATATTCCATAAAGAGGAAAAAGCGTTTGGCCCGTTATAGCCGTTAGTAACGGCTATTCTGGTAAACATCGGCCATCATCTGTGACCCACAATGAACATACCTACAAATGTTCAAAAAGATCGGCCATGTACTCTCTGAGATTTTCCATAAAGAAGAAAACTGTTATGGGCCGTTATAGCCGTTAGTAACGGCTGTAACGGTAAAATAACACATCGGGCATCATCCGTCACCCATAATGAATGCCTACAAATTTTCAGAAAGACCGACCAAGTACTTTCTGGGATATTCCATAAAGAAGGAAAACCGTTATGGGCCGTTATGGCCGTCAGTAACGGATATAACGGTAAAATAACACATCGGGCATCATCCGTGATCAATAATAAACATACCTACAAGTTTTCAGAAAGGTCGGCCTCGTAGTTTTGTTTGGAGCGAGTGGAACACATTTTGACCACGGCCCACACACACACACACACACACACACACACACACACACACACACGCACGCACGCACGCACGCACGCACGCACGCACGCGCGGGCACGCACGCACGCACGCACGCACGCACGCACGCGCGCGCGCACACACACACACACACACACACACACACACACACACACACACACACACACACACACACAACTCCCAGTGAATCAAGCGGGATTTCGCAAAGGTCGATGTACAATAGATCATTTGGTGAAACTTACAAGTCAAATTAAAAAGCAGTTTGCTAGACGGAAAAGTACACTTGCTACCTTTTTTATATCAGAAAAGCGTATGATAGTATCTGGCACGCTAGACTACTTTACAAATTGAAAGAAGTAGGAATTAATGGAACGATGTTTCAATACTTTAAACGTTTTTTTTTTTTTTTTTTTTTTTATCGCAGAGATCCATATGTACAAGAATAGGGAAAGTTTACTCGTCTTTTCAGAGCATTGATATCGGAATTCCACAGGGTTCTATTATAGCCCCCATGTTGTTTAACATTCTTATTTATGATCTTCCAAAGATATTATCAAAAAGTGTGAGTTTAGTACAATATGCTGATGACATTGTTATGTGGATAAATACAAATATCCGAAAGCATACTGGCAAGAGAATTACGAATCATATACAGAAGATATATCAGTTAGAGATAGATAAATTAAACAACTTTATGGAAAATAACGGGCTTATTCTCTCAGGTGAAAAAACACAGTTAATGTTTTTCAATAATGGAGACAATCCAATGTATTTGCCAAGCTTCAAATTGAATGGTTCTGAATTGCAGTACTCACAAAACATAAAATTTCTGGGTGTGAATTTAACCCCTAAACTTAACTGGCGTTTTTACATTGAAACCTTGATAGCTAAAACAAGGAAACGTTTAAACTTACTGAAAATTATTTGTATTCAACCGTGGGCTCAAGATACAAAAACCCTCCTGCACCTAGCTGTTTCTCTAATAAGATCAAAACTAGTGTATGGACAAGAAGTTTATTTTTCAGCTCCTCAAAGTCTACTGAAAAAAATTGCAAAGTATAGACAGCAAAGCTATCAAATTAGCGCTTGGTGTCCCAGTGCACACAAACACATTGAAGGTGTACAAAGAATAATTGAACTGTCAGATCAACGTAGATTAGCTGTGGCCAAATATGTCGCAAGAAGTCTTTCAGTACCTAATTCAGTCGAAAACGAAGTGTTGATGGATTCAAATGTTGATTATCCCAAAAGAGCTCAGCAGCTAGGTTATCTTTGTCCCGTTCGAAATGACACGAAAGATTCTTTTGAAAAATGCAATATTGATCTCATTTCACTCTCACCTGCTCCTGTTGTTCCCCCGGTGCCTCCATGGGAACATAGACAAGCTATCTTTGATGTAGATTACACTGATGTCCGGGAAAATGATAACATTAACATTTTAACTTCTAAAGTGAGAAAAAACCTAGAAAACAAATATTCAGATCATTTAAAAATTTTTACGGATGATTCCGTTTGCCAGTTAAGTGCAGGTTCAGGTTTTGTTATTCCAGCTTTAAAAGTTCAAAAAGCATACAGCCTTGGAAAAGGATTTTCTATTTTTACGGCAGAATTATATGCTATTCTTATGGCATTGTTCTTTATTTGTGATAGTAATCATTCTTTCTGTAACATTTTATTTTGTGTTGATTCTAAGGCAGTGTTAGATAGTATGAAAGTTTGGGATGTTAAAACAAGGAAAGATGTAATCTTTGAAATAAAGCATCTAATTAATTACATTATTTCCACAGGAATAAACATAGTCTTCTGCTGGGTCCCTTCCACTGTGGTATTTATTGGAATGAAATAGCAGATAAACTAGCCAGACGCGGGGTAATGGGCAATGCTGCAAAAAATAATTTGAAGTTAGATATATATGAAATACATTCGTTATTGGAAAGCTGTTTCCGAATTGAGAAGCCTCAAGATAAATGTGTAATGGAAACATATCCTAGACATATTTTTAGTTTAATATACAAGTTACGTTTGAACTCTTGGAAGACCAAATATTCCCAAAATATAGCGTGTGCATGTTCTAAGCCATTATCTGGTGAACATATACTTTTCCATTGCCCCATTTTAAATGCTCTTTATTCAAAAGCAAACATTGAAATTTCGAAATCTAAATCGGTTCACGCTATTTCTTTCAGTTCAGAAATTGTTGAGGCTGCAAAAATTATCTCTCAATCTCAAATTAGCATATTGTTATAATTATGATAGTGTAGTTTATATTTAAATTTGTACTGTTCTTGACATTATTTCTTACCTTTTCCTCCCCCTGTCCTCCTCCTTCCCCCTCCCCCAACCCCCCTCCCCCCTCCCCCCCCTCCCCCCTCCTCCGTAAAGTCTAATATCACCAAGTGTGAACAGACTATAAATCAACAACAACAACAACAACACACACACACACGCGCGCGCGCGCGCGCGCGCGCACACACACACACACACACACACACACACACACACACACACACACACACACACACACACACACAGATGCAAAGTTTGGATTGCAAAGCTTTCAAACTGGCTCTTGGTGTGCCGTATCATGCACCATCTTTGAGAACATATAGCGAAGTAGGAGTATTACCATTAGATGAACATCGACGGCTAGCTGTCGCTAAATATGTCTTACGAATCTCAACACGTGACAGCAACGTTGAGAATGAAGTCAGTTTGAGATCTGACATTAGCTTCCCAAAAAGGGCAAAATCAATTTCTTCACTCACAACTATTGGAACTTTCTCTTCAGATCTATTCAGTGAGTCAAAAGTGAACTTCAACGACATAAACCGACCTAAACTTCCCGCATCTCCCAGCCGCCATGGGAACTTCAAAGAGCTTCATTTAATATTAGCCATACGTCGATGAAAAAAAGTGACAATGAAAACCTGATAGGCCAAATAGTAAAAGAGTATATTGAAAATTCGTATCCCTTTCATCTTAAAATTTATACGGATGGGTCTCTTTTGGATACCAAAGAAGCAGGTGCAGCATTTACAATTCCTTCATTGAAAATTGAAAAATCTTATTATCTTGGAAAAAACAGATCTATTTTTACAGCAGAACTAACTGCCATTCTAATGGCTTTGTATTTTCTACTTGACTTTTCAAATCCAATATTCCAAGTCCTCTTTTGTGTCGATTCAAAATCTGTTTTATTCGCCCTAAGTAAAACAAACCCTATAGTAAGACAAGATCTGATTACAGATATTCATCACCTAATACATTTCTTGATTATTAGGGGTACAAGAATTGGTTTCTGTTGGGTTCCTTCTCATTGTGGGATTCAGTTTAATGAGAGAGTAGACAGAGCAGCAAAACGGGGAGCGAAAAATACTAGCGGGTCGGAGGTTATCAGTATCCCATTGTCTATCCATGAGGGATACAGTCTTCTAGAAAATGCATGCTGGAAACATTTTAGGAAAAAACAACAAAATTCGGGATGTTCTCTTGATACACGCATAAACCAGCTATTAAACTTTGACACACTTCATTCTTTTTATCAATGTAGTTTGCCGTTTTCTCGGATCATAATTTCGCTAATATATAAGATCTAAACTAAACGCTTTTAAGACAAAGTTTTGCAAAAATATAACATGCCTTTGTGGTGAAATGATAACAAATTCCCACATACTTTTCCACTGCAAGCAATTAAAACCTCATCTACCACCTCTACATTATTGTTCTCTGGATACAGTTGTAACCGATTTATCACTAATGTGTAAAATTGCTGTTTCATTGCATCAAAGTCCTATTTTTTCTGTTTTGTAAAATGGGAACTGGTGTTTTAGTAACGTCCTTGTTATGACCGGTTATTCTTCGATGTTTTATAGTTAGTTATCCATTTTTTGCTGTTGCTGTTAATGTTATTCTTATAGATTAGGTTCGTCTAATATCACAATGTGTATAGACGATAAATTGAAGACCTACACACACACACACACACACACACACACACACACACACACACACACACACACACACACACACACAGAGCATTTCTTCGTTCCCATTGTAAAGTACTCCCTGTTCTTATAGAACAGGGAGTATAACAAGCGAACAAAGTCCACATAGAGGTAAGCTTTAAAACTCGTTCAGTTTGTCAGCTCAAGGTAAAGCAGTCATATGTTCTTGTGGTCTCGGGGGGAAACTGAAGATGGCATCAACATGAAAATCGGGGGAAAGAACAGCAGGAAAGACGTGGAAGGATGAATGATTCCAGTGCAAAAGACATGTTGTGAAGAACCTCCTCTCCCTTCCTCGAAGGAAAAACGTCGAAATATTGAACTTGAAAAAAAAAAGAAGAAAACAAAAAAAAGAATAATAAATAAATCAGTGAACAAATAAATAAAAACGAAAGTAAGTAAGTGAGTAAGTAAAAAGAAAGTAAGTAAGTAAGTAAGTAAGTAAGTAATCAAATAATTAAGTAAGTAGGTAGGTAAGTAAGCAAGTAAGAAAGTAAGTGAGTGAATGAGTTAGTGAATAAGTAAGTGAATAAGTAAGTTAGTAAGTAAAATTAATCAAAATAAGAATGGAGAATGGGACAACTGGATTTGCAGACAACAGAGAGAGAGAGAGAGAGAGAGAGAGAGAGAGAGAGGAGAGAGAGAGGAGAGAGAGAGAGAGAGAGAGAGAGAGGTAAGAACACAGCTATCACGATCAACATCTATGTCACCGCCACAACGTTCACTTAGTGACGTTTGACCTGCACGTAAACGTAAGTGCCTTTGACGTCATCAAACAGGAAGGGCAGACAATTCAGAGCGCCCATGAGGGGGCGATGGATGGAAGGGAGGGAGAGGAGATAGGGGGTACACTTCCTATTTAGACGTCCACAGCATGCTAAGAACAAACAAACAAAATAGAAAAAAACGAAGATCATTGAATGATGAAGATGATGGGGGGGGGGGGGGGGGGGGGGGGGGGGGGGGGAGCATAATACACATCATTTTTTAAGAAAAAAAAGTTTACATTCGTCCAAATTCTCTTGGGCGTGGAAAGAAGGGAGTGGAAGAGAGAGAGAGAGAGGAGAGAGAGAGAGAGAGGTGGGGGAGGGGTCAGGGTGGTGGGATGAATCGGATGGAATGGGCGAAGTGGGGAACGGGGTGGGGGAGGGGGGAACAACAGATGAGACAAGCACTTACAGATTGAGTCTACGATTTCCTATGCATGAATCACTAATGTCGATTTTCTTTCTTTCTTTCTTTCTTTCTTTCTTTTCTTCCTGTCTTTCTTTTTTTCTTCTTTCTTCCTTTCTTTCTTTTCTTTTTTCTTTCTTTCTTTCTTTCTTTCATCTTTCTTTATTTTTTCTTTTCCTTTCTTTTTTCTTTTTCTTTCTTCTTTCTTTCTTTCTTTCTTTCTTTCCTTCTTTCTTTCTATCCTTTTTCTTTTTTTCTTTCATTCCTTCTTTCTTTTATTTTTCCACTTGCTTTTTTTGTTTTGTTTTCAAATTTTACATCATTTGTTACTTGCACCCTCTCGTCCTCCTTCTCACCCCCCCCCCCCCCCCCCCCCCCTTTCCCTCTCCAGCCCCCACGCTTTCTGCCCACACCTCCCTTCCCCACGGAATATCGCTCTGGGTGCGGTTGCACATATCTGACTTAGTGAAACGGGAAAGAGAGGATTGAAGAAGGAACCCGACCCTCTATTCATATTCTACTCCTACCCACCCCAATTCTTAAGTTATTCACAGTACACAAGAGCAGCCATTTATGACGTCATTTGTTGTGACGCCACGTTGCAGACTAGGCAGATGTTTTGCTGTGATGACGTCTATTCGTCATTGGGGGCCAGCTTCATGAGGTAGCCCAGGGAGAACCATTTGCTGGATGGGTAGGTGGTGAAGGCCTGGATGGGAACTCGGAGAGTGAAATTGAAGCTGGGTTGAACCATGCTGTATATCACCTGGAAGGCATTGAGACAAAGCAGTCTTTGTGTGAGCGTTATCAGCAACAAAAAAGGTACATGACTTGCTACAATGGGATATTACATAAAAATAAAGACCTGCACATGTGCTCAAACGTAGCGCGCGCGCGCGCGCACACACACACAACACACACACACACACACACACACACCACACACACACACACACAGACATGTATGTTCGTCTCTCTCTCTCTCTCTCTCTCTCTCTCTCTCTCTCTCTCTCTCTCTTCTCTCTCTCTGTGCAAGGGCTGGGGTGGAAAAAAGCATTTGTATTGCTTATCAGATTACCCTGGTAAAATAAAATTTCGTTCGTTCGTTCGTTCGTTCGTCTCTCTCTCTCTCTCTCTTCTCTCTCTCTCTCTCTCTCTCTCTCTCTCTCTCTGTTTTGCAAGTGCAAATGAATGAAAGAATGAATGGAGGTGCTGTGCCTAGTTCATCAACTGAGTGCGTTTTTTCTAAACATAGTACACACTATGAAAGAGTGAATGAAAGTGTGAATGAAAACGATTTGATTTCTTCATCGAATATGTGTGACCCCACCAAAGTTTTTGTACACAATCAAAAGGAAAATAAGGTTGTGTCTCCTCCAATATCGAATGAAAACGTCCCTTCCGAGGTTTCTGTGCATGATTTAAGCAAACGACGAAGATGATTCGTCTTTCATGTGGAATGACCGTTTTTCTTCTTGCACCGATGTTCGGATACCAAGTTTTATACCATTGTCATTGGCAAACGATGCAGTTAATGTAGTGTCTGATAATAGAAGAGAAATAGTCACTGTGAATGATCGAGGTAATTCTACAGAAAGCCACTATGATGTAAATTTCAGTGGTGCGAACAGAAAACATGTATCATTTTTGCACTGGAACGTGAATGGCTTGCTTTCTAAGTTATCTGATAAAACATTTGTTCGTACATAACATCGTTGGATTTTGTTTGTTTAGTAGAAACGTTTCTTGAAAATTTAAATTCGTATGTATTCAGCAACCATAAAGTTTTCTGTAAACCTGCTCTTCAATTTACAAGACACGGAAGACGATCTGGAGGTGTTATATGTCTTATCAAAGCGGAATTGTTACCCTTTGTACAAGAGCTACCAACTGACTTAAATAATACGATGATGTTCAGTATTTCTAAAGATGCGTTTGGTTTTTCAAAGAATGTTCTTTATGTATGTACATATGTACCTCCGGAAAATTCACCCTGCTATGTTTACTATGATATTGATAATGGCATAAGTGTTTTGGAAAATTGCCTTTCTGATGTTATGCTTAGTATGCCTGATATGTATTTACTTCTGGCTGGAGATCTAAATAGCAGAATCTCTAACATTTGCCAGGAATTTACAACAGAAAAGTGTCCTTTCAGCTTACACAACGGAACCTTCATTAACAGAGGTTCCGAAGATAAGACATTGAACAGGTATGGTAAGCTGTTGTTAAACATGTGTACTACGCTAGATATGTGCATTTTAAATGGCATGTGTGTGACGGCGACCGTCAAGGGCGTTTCACGTACATTTCAGAGACAGGAAACAGTGTGAATGACTATTTCATAATTTCCTATGACATGTTTGCCCTTGTTAATCTATTGTGCAACCTCTGTGTTAATCTATTGTGCAACCTCTGTGTGCAACCACTGGCTCCCTGTTCAGCTAAGAATATCCTACAAGATTGCCTCTCTCTGCTTCAAATCTATCGAGTCTTCCTGTTCTGAGTATCTCACCCACCTGTTACATCTTTACACCCCATCTCGAGCTTTACGTTCCTCATGTGACACTCGTATCTACAGTATACCCACTGTTCGCACTAAAACCTTTGGTCAACGTTCCTTTGCCTATCAAGCTCCAACTACCTGGAATCAATTGCCTCGCTCTCTCAGATACTCACCCTCACTGCCCACATTCAAGCGCCTTCTCAAAACTCATCTGTTTCCTAGGTAACTTCGTCTTCCCTGTGACCCGACGTTTGCAATGTGTGATGCGAGTGTCTGCTTTGTGTGCGTTCGTGTCTGTGTGAGTGTGTGTTTGCGTGTATGCATGCTTGTGAGTTTGTGTCCTTGCTTTGGATTTTGATGCCTTTTTCTCATGTATGATTGTTATATATTGTGTGATTTGATGTCTGTTGTGATATTGTAAACGCCTAGGGCATTCAATTGATTAGGCGTCATAAATGTTCATAATAATAATAATAATAATGAACGTATAGAGTCCGACCATTTACCTCTTGTGTTCAACATAAACTTAAAAGATGAAGTAAGAAATGGAAAAGACATAAAGAAAAAGACACAATTTATTGATAAGTATATATGGCAAGGTGAATATGCTAATACTTTTCATGATCTAATGAGTAGTCAACGTGCACTATTAATGCTTGAGGAAGCTGTTAGTCTCATGGATGATGATGTTAATGCCGCTTTAAACATATTTAATGTTTGTATAAAAGAACAGGCAGGGTGCATGAGAAAACAAATAAGAATAAACACTGATCAACAGAATGATGATTGGTTTGACCGTGAATGTTATAAAACTAAAAAAGACGTGAAACAGCTTCTGCGAATATCCAGAAAGACGCTAGACGATGAAGACAGAGACGTTTATTGTAAAGCTCGAAGGGAGTATAAGAATGTTTTGAAGAGGAAGGACAACGAATATAATTCTACTTTATTATGCAGTTTGATTAATTCAGTAAATGATCAGAAAGAGTTCTGGAAGCATATGCGTAAAACATCAGCTAGAAAAAGTAATACACGTAATAATATTTCAGTCAATGATTGGTATCAGCATTTCAAAGAACTTCTTGAAAAAGATATTGAAGAAGACGTGCAAGAAGTAGAAGAAGTTACCTTTCTTGATATTGATAGTGAAGCAGGTGTCCTCGACCGCCCAATTTCAAGAGCAGAAGTAATCTCAGCGATTAAAAAACTAAAAAAAAACAGAAAAGCTGCGGGCCCTGATGGTATAGTTGGAGAATTGTTTAAAAATGCTGGAAATGCCGTAACTGATTTTTTGGTCATATTTTTTAATGTACTTTTTGACAAAGGGATATTTCCTGATGACTGGACAGAGTCTATTATATTGCCATTATTTAAGAAAGGTGAAGTCAACGATCCAGGCAACTACAGGGGCATATCACTTTGTGATATAGGTAGTAAATTATATAGTTCAAAAATTAACTGTAGATTGCAAGAATGGGTCAAACATAATAATAGCACTGGCGAGTGGCAGGCAGGTTTTAAGAAAGGTTATTCAACTATCGACCAAATGTTTACACTTTTAGCTATTATACAGAAACAGTTTTCATTGAATCGCAAATTATACGTAGCCTTCATTGATTTCGAAAAGGCATTTGATTCAGTCTCCAGAAAATTACTTTGGCCAATACTTAAAAAGAATGGAATAAAGGGTAAGATACATCGATGTATTAAGAGCATGTATGATTGTGTAAAAGCGAGGGTTAGATGTGGTGGAGATTTTACAGACTATATAATGTGCACAAAAGGGATGAAACAAGGGGATGCCTGTAGTCCTGTTTTGTTTTCCCTGTTTATCAACGAATTAGCGCAAGAAATAATAGAGAACGGAAGACATGGTGCAACCCTGTCTCCAGATACTGTTGAACTGTTTATTTTGTTATTGGCAGATGATATAGCTTTATTGTCAGAAACCCCAGTTGGCCTCCAGACCCAGTTGAACAATTTATGTAATGCAGCATCTAGACTCCAACTTAAGGTGAATATGAGAAAGAGCAATATTTTTGTAGTTAGAAAAGGAGATTACCTTGCAGCAAGAGAGAGGTGGTCGTTCAGCGGGGAACAAATGGATGTTGTTAACTGTTACAAATATCTTGGTATTAATTTTTCTACCCGGCTCAGTTTTGTGGCTGCTTGTAAAGATCTCGCTAGCAGGGCAAGAAATGCATTACTATTTATTCTGCAACGATTGTACAAACTTAATAATACTTCGCTTAAAGTAATGTTAAAAATTTTTGATACTCAGGTGCAACCCATTGCTCTCTATGGTGCTGAATTGTGGGGACTGGATGCGACGCTGTTCATATTGAAAAGGTTCATTTGTATGCTCTTAAAAGGTTTTTAGGAATCCATATAAAAACACCCAACGAGTTAGTTTATGGAGATATCGGACGTTATCCTATATATAAATCCTATATAAATTCACGTGTGCAATGTGTTAGATACTGGCTAAAGATACTACGGATGACTGATGATAGGTTACCCTTGAAAGCTTATAAAATGTTATTTTGGTTGGATTCACGTGGTAAGACTACATGGGCGTCAAGTGTTCGTAAGATACTATTTTTACATGGCTTTGGATTTGTATGGCTGAACCAGGGTGTGGAAAATGTAAAACCCCTTTTTGCAAGTATTTCGTCAGAGACTCATAGATAACAGGTGGCAGTACTGGCATGAACATATTCAGGAAAGTGATAGGTTTTCATGGTACAGAATGTTTAAATCATCTAATAATTGCGAAATGTATCTTTCACTTGATATTGACAGACATATTAAAAATTACATGACGAAGTTTAGATTTGGTGTGTCAGACATAGCAGTGCATCGTCAACGGTATAATGTTATTTCTGACAGCAGTTTGATATGTCCGCTCTGTCAAAAGGCAAACGATGATGAAATACACTTTTTGTTCATCTGCCCTGTTCTCAGTGACTTACGGCAGGAATATATTCCATTCAAATATTATGTAAACCCATGTCAGTTTCGTGTCATTCTACTAATGGCGAATGAAAATGAAATTATTGCGAGGAATTTGTGCATATATTTGTATAGAGCTTTTAAGAGGCGAGCTGTTATGTTTACCTAATAAGGTATGAAGGCGCCGATGTTGTATGAATACCGTTTCATCAGAATGCAGTTAATACCTGAGTCAGTAGATTGTACTTCATGCGCTGGTATAACAGATTGTACTTCATGCATTTTCGTGTTATGTTATTGTTGTTGTTACACGCACCATGTTTTGTTTTGAGAACAGTCCCCCCTTCAGAAGGGGCTGTGGCCTATCCTGAATAAAATTTCATTTCATTTCATTTCATTTCTTCTCTCTCTCTCTCTCTCTCTCTCTCTCTCTCTCTCTCTCTCTCTCTCTCTCTCTCTCTCTCTCTCTCTGCAAGGGCTGGGTGGAAAAAAGCATTTGTATTGCTTATCAAATTACCCTGGTAAAATAAAATTTCGTTCGTTCGTTCGTTCGTTCGTTCTCTCTCTCTCTCTCTCTCTCTCTCTCTCTCTCTCTCTCTCTCTCTCTCTGTTTTGCAAGTGTATGCGCGCTTGCGTGCGTCTTTGTCTGTCTGTCTGTCACTGTCACTGTCTCTTTATCTGCTGTCTCTCTGTCTCTCTGTCTCTCTGTCTCTGTCTCTGTCTCTCTCTCTCTCTCTCACTCTCGGGTGTATATATGTGTGTGTACATGCATGTGTCCACGTGTTTGTGTATGGGCATGCAACTGAATGAGCGAGTAGCCATACAAGCATGTTATATGATTATACAAGCAAAATCACTGGTTCATGTGTTAAGGTACCCTCAGATACGTGACCATGCTTGTCCAAGCATACTCCCCCGACCAGTTCCACATCATGTTATTTGACCTTCACTGGTTACTGACCTGCAGGCTTTCCTGCCGATCACTATACCTTTACACTCACCTGTTGGTCTGTGTGCATCCAGTTCATGTCCAACACTCACCCACTGGTCTGTGTGCATCTATTTCATCTCCAACACTCAAACGCTGGTCTGTGTGCATCTATTTCATCTCCAACACTCAAACATTGGTCTGTGTGCATCTGTTTCATGTCCAACACTCGCCTGTTGCTCTGTGTGCATCCAGTTCATGTCCAACACTCACCTGTTGGTCTTTGTGCATCTCTTTCATGTCCAACACTCATCCACTGGTCTGTGTGCATCTATTTCATCTCCAACACTCAAACGCTGGTCTGTGTGCATCTATTTCATCTCCAACACTCACCTGTTGGTCTGTGTTCATCTATGTCATGTCCATCACTCACCTGCTGGTCTGTGTGCATCCCTTTCATGTGCAACACTCATCCGCTGCTCTGTGTGCATCTACGTCATGTCAAACACTCACCCGCTGGTCTGTGTGCATCTATGTCATGTCAAACACTCAACCCGCTGCTCTGTGCGCATCTGTGTCACGTCCAACACTCACCTGTTGGTCTGTGCGCATCTATTTCATGTCCAACACTCACCTGCTGCTCTGTGTGCATCCCTTTCTTATCCAACACTTACCTGTTGGTCTGTGTGCATTCATTGCATGTCCAACACTCATCAACTGCTCTGTGTGCATCTATGTCATGTCGATCACTCACCTGCTGCTCTGTGTGCATCCATTGCATGTCCAACACTCACCCGCTGGTCTGTGTGCATCCATTTCATGTCCAACAGCTTCTGAACCGCTCTCTGGTACTCTTTGCAGTACACATACATCACTTCCGGCGTGGCCAGAAACGAGGCTCCTCCAACCCACGCCTTCTTCACCTGCGTCATGATATGAGGAATGGTCACGTTTTCCAGTGGCAACACCTGGCTGTAAGCCACGTGGGTCCTTTTGAAATCACGGGGTACTGTTAAGTGGATGGTCTCGTTCTTTTTCAGCTCCTTTCTGAACAGACCGATGTCCAGCCATGCCACGAATTTGGTCGGATACCTCAGCTCACTCACGACTTTTTTGACTAACTCGAACTTGGCATGCAACGCGCAGCAGTACAGGGCTGTTACCTGGCGAGGATAGCCAGGCTGCGAGAAGATCTTCTCGATTTCATCCGCCAGCTGAAAGGACCATAACTCTTCCCTGTTCAGGAGGAAGATGGCAGTGCGGGATGGGGAGTAGTAGGCCCTGACTTGCCGGAAGCGAGCCACGGTTTCTACCGAGTCTGTGAAGACGATCAGAGGGTTGTCCAGCCACCGGAAGCTTAACATCCACTCCAGGTATGTTTCAGGAGGGCGACCTGGCGGACACGTAATGCACTGATTGTTGATTGGTCATAAAGCCAACATTCATGACGTTTGCTATACAAACAGTGGGTACTCTATTTTGTTATGGGGCATTTCTGGGGACGTTTACCATACATAGACTTGGTAATCCATTGGTTATAGGGTAACATTTCATGACTTTTGTCAGACAAACACTGAATAATCCATTTGTCACAGAACTATCTCAGCTGGAATCAAAAATCGTACATGGTTCATGTTAGGATCAGCTTCGTCCTAATGTCTGTTTTTTTTTTCATCAGTTATCGGATCAATGGGGCACCTAAGGCGGTGATTTATTCTTTTCTTTTTTTCCCCCTTTTTTCCCGTAAGACCGAAATCTGCCTCATCATTTTTTGGCGCTTCACACTGCCCTCTTCATCTGCAAAAAAAAAAAAATTAAAAAAAAAAAAAAGCGGAAAAAACAACAACAAATTCCTCTACTAACTTTTTTTTCAGTAAGATTTTATTTTAATTACCACTGTCTTTTTTCTCTTCATTTTTTTTAAACCCGTCTCTCACACACCATGCATAGTCTGTATGTTCTCTTACATATGGACATATCTTTGCTGATTTTAGTGTTTGATACAAAGTGTCTGGGTTTGTTCATGTTCTAATGTGTGGTGTACTGACACTCTCACTCTCATAATGTGCCACTTATACAAAGAAAACAGCATGAGCTCCTGCTGAAGTGAGGAAAATCCTACGAGCTATGTATCCACTCTGTTAGGTCAAACAAGCGTTGCAGCATGTCATGCAAAGCGTGATTCAATCCAGGGCAGGTGCTCACAGAGATACAACCAGGAGCTGAAAGGGATCGCTACATGCAGTTAGCATTGCCAGAGGAAACTACGGATCCATTAGAACCCCCAGCGATGTCAGTGACATCATCAGCACGGTAGCGGAGTGTACCGATTGGGGTGGAATAATAGGGATGCACAGCAGACCGTTCAGCAACGGACCACCACCCAGAGATCATTAGAAAGTGCAGCAGGAGATCAGATACTGTCCTTCACTCAAGATCATCAAAATAAATGATCCTGAATACTGTGGTCTGCTCACGCAGCACAGTCAACATCTTTCAATCATCTACTGCATAGAAAGCTATGTTCAGCGTAAGTTGGCCGATACTGAATATATACAGCGACAACCGGATATTTTCCCTTCGTAAAATCATCACTTCAAATGACTGTTGATGACGTCAATGCTATTATGCATCGACCCATGTAACTGGTTGAGTCAAAAGGCATTGGCCAATGAAAATTGAGCAGACCGGTTGTCTCTCTTTCAGCCTCTGACAAAATGGCAGATGACGATCAATGGTGTTTTTCTGTTTTTCGTCATTTAGCGCCTTCAAGGATCTGAAACCACTGTTAACTGACGGGCAGGCGGATTCCCACTGGGCAAATGAAATCTTTGTCTATCTTCCCCTCCCGGACATTAATGGAAAAAAGTCCAAGCCTGACAGAACACGCATGCCTTACTCTTTCTCCATCCCCGTTTGACGGAACCAATATTAAAGATGGCCGTCACCACAGTAAAAGTCCAAGCCTGACATAGAACACGCATGCCTTACTCTTTCTCCATCCCCGTTTGACGTTGCCAATATTAAAGTAGGCCGTCACCACGGTGACTTCGGTCGAATTCGGCAGGTGATTCGTGTATTTCCGTATCCGCTCCAGAATCTCTCGCTCGCCGTCATCTTCTGGCATGACCTGCAAACAGTAGTGATAACAACAACAATAACAGCAACATCGTCATGATCATCATCATCATCATCATCATCATCATCATCACACAACAACAACAACAGCAACAACAACAACAACGATGACGACGACGACGACGACGACGACGATGTCAACGGCAACAACAACAACGACAACACAACAACTACAAACGACAAAAGCAACAACAACGACAGCAACAGCAATAACGACAACAACAACAACAACAATGACAATGACAACCATAACGACAGCAGCAGCAGCAACAACAACAACGACGACAACAGCAGCAGCAGCAACAACAACAACGACGACGACGGCAACAACAACGACGACGACGGTGACGGCGACGACGACAATTACAACAACAACAACAAACAACAACAACAACAACAACAACAACAACAAACAACAACTAATGATAACACATTCACACGGTGATCTGCACAGTATCATCAACATTCGCACAGTTCTCTGAAACATCACAACGTATGCAGTTAGGAATAAAATGAGCTGATGATCTGTTCACATAATGTTACTAATTCCTTTCTGGTGCATTCCTCATAGATACTGGGCCTGCAGCCATCATCACAACTACTTTTGTGTTTGCTGCAGTAGCTTCTACTGCTACTACTGTGGCTGCTACTACTGCATGTGTGTGTGTGTGTGTGTGTGTGTGCGGGTGGATGTGTGGGTGGGTTGGTGTGTTTGCATGCTTGCGCGCACGCGAGTGTGTGAGTGTGTGTGTGTGTGTGTGTGTGTGTGTGTGTGTGTGTGTGTGTGTGTGTGAGAGAGAGAGAGAGAGAGAGAGAGAGAGAGACAGAGAGAGAGAGAGACAGACAGAGAGACAGAGAGACAGAGAGAGGGAGAGAAGAGAGAGAGAGAGAGAGAGAGAGAGAGAGAGAGATGGGGAGAGGGGGCGTGAGGAGAAGGTGGGGGGTGATAATGGAAAGTACAGGACAACACTGAGGCAAGACTCCGAGACTGTAGCGTAAAGGTGTGACAGTTCACTGAATTTTGATTTATTGACACAACGCTGGCTGGAGAGTTTCACATTCTGGAGAATAATAAACAATGACAGACACACATATCTGGACAGGTACACTGTTCGGCACATGATAAATAGTAAAGTGAACAGGGACAGGTACACTGTTCGGCACAATGATAAATAGTAAAGTGAAACAGGACAGGTACACTGTTCGGCACAATGATAAATAGTAAAGTGAACAGGGACAGGTACACTGTTCGGCACAATGATAAATAGTAAAGTGAACAGGGACAGGTACACTGTTCGGCACAATGATAAATAGTAAAGTGAACAGGGACAGGTACACTGTTCGGCACAATGATAAATAGTAAAGTGAACAGTTCAGTGAAAAAGGAATGACTCACATTTGAAAATGGCTGCTCGCTACTGAACTGTCTAGAAGCCTTGAACATATCGTCTGCAACACACACACACATACACACACACACACACACACCACACACACACACACACACACACACACACACACACAACACGCACGTACGCAAGCACGCGCGCGCGCGCGCGCGCCACACACACACACACACACACACACACCCCACACGCACACACACACACACATGATCGTTTTATTGGATACTTTTCTCTCAAAATCGGGCGCGCGTTCGCACGCACTCACACCAACACAAGACAACACAACACAAACACACACACACACACACTCACACACACACACACACACACACACACACACACACACACACACACACACGCTCTCTCTCTCTCTCTCTCTCTCTCTCTCTCTCTCTCTCTTCAGTTTTATTAGGAACGTGTCACTAGCCCGTGCGGCTACACCACATCTGCTACACCCTGCGACCAATGCGTGCTGTGTTGAGAGCCACATGACTGAATATATGAATAACTCAAAAGGGCGGACTTGAAAAGGGAGTCTTTTGTGGCATAAATTGTCAGCCGATACAAGAAAGAACTGTCCCCAATTGAAATAAAATTTGTGGATAATTCACAAAACCGTCGCCGGCGACAATTTGGATTCAAGCTAATACGTTGTTGCCCTGACACGTTTCTTTGCCTCCGTTTTGCGATGTTATCCGCGTGCTCGTTGTTTCTGTCTGTCTCTACGTGTGTAAGGAAGGGAAGCAAATACATAAGACTCCATCGCAGTGGATATACTTGTGGATCCTGTTACTTAATCCTCCCTACAGCCAAATTAAACAGATACAGCAAACGTGGTTTAAATTCGTATGGGGCAACATAAATGATCAAAATAAGAAGACAATACTCTGCAGTATTCAAAAGGGAGAGATAGATATCCTTCTCGTTGAACTGTATTTGCAAGCACTAAAGATATCTTGAATTCGAAAACTGAGCCCTCAAAATCAAAAATGGAAAAGTGCTTATAACACAATGCCCGGAAATAGAGTTTATGAATAACAGGTCAAAAAAATCGCACTGGTTATATTGATCCATTCTGGAAAGATGGCTTGGAGGCTAACTTTTTCACACACGTGAAAGTGAAAAATAACAAATATTAGCTGAGCCATTATTCTTTGATGAAAAGTTTATGATAGCCCCCAAAACGGTGTTTTTCCCCCTAAAAATGGGCTGAAAATTACATCATTTTTGTAAAGGAACTAATTGATGAGCAAGACGAATTCTTAAGGTATGAAGTCTTTTCACGAAAACTAGGATGTGGAGCTAGTTTCTGTTAATATGCAGAATCTAAATGTATTACATATTGAATGACAAAAACCAATATGAAAATTGGAAAAAATGAAAGCGATATTTGCACAAATTCTATACGCCTTTTAGTAAGCGTTTCCAAGTCTAATGAAAATCCAATGGGCATACTGAAAATATGTTCAACTGAATACTTTTTAACATGAAAAAAGACAACAATTGGTGGGGAAGAGGTTTGAACACACAAAAAAAAATAAATAAATAAATCATAGAATTAGGAACATAAAACTAAAACAGTTTCAAACACGAAGAAAAAAAAGTTGCCTTTTAGGTAATTAAACATCAGCGCGCGGTTGAACCTTTTACATGTCTTCCGTAGTATTACAACAACAACAACAACAACAACAACAACAACGACAATAACAACAACAACAACAACAACACGACGACGACGACGCACGAGTGCTTGGTGCATTTTGAACTTATAGTATGGGGCACTGCGCTGTATAAAGGTATTGTTATTATCATTCATTAATTACTGTATATTATACGGCACTGCATTTTGTACATTTGTACACAAAACCACATAGAGCTAGTGCATCCATGCACAGCTTTATTACAATTGTTCGGGGTTTGCTTTCAATACTTTGATTTTCTTGGCTGGTTTTTTACAATTGTCTACACTTGTGTGTGTTTCTTTGCTTGTTCATTTGCCTGATTGTCCGGGTTTTGCTTTCAATACTTTGATTTTCTTGGCTGGTTTTGAAAATCCACAGTCTTTTTGTGCAAAGCATTGGTAAAAAAAGAGAAAACATAATAATGTTAAAAAAAAAAAAAAAAGAAGAGAAAGCGCGTACAGTTTTATTTTTTCTGCCCTAAAACATCTGCGGGTATGGTATGTTTGGCATTGATCGTGTAAATAACACCCCAGCGTTTTAGTGTTTTGCGTCGATCCAGCAACCAACACCTAGCCTCTTTCAGTCGTACCTCAATGTGTAGTTACTTTACTACTGGGTGTGTACAGAAATATAGTGGTGACCTGAGGTATTAGGCTATGACTGTCAAAGTAAAGCCATTTTCCTGGTTGTAAAACTCCGAAAATGTATTCTTTCTGTTGAAAAAATGAACCTTGCCAGACATACCAACATTTTCATGTGTTTTAATTAAGAGTACATATATTATTATACCACCATTTATTGGATACGAACAATACACTGAGTCATTCCTCCTCACTTGTCTAACCTCCCCCCCCTCTCCCCCCCTCCCCCCCTCACCCCCCCCCCCCCTCCTTCCCAGCTGTTCGTCCCGCTTATCCTGTCTACCTTTCCTCCAGCAAAAAGGTTAACAATTACTCAGATGTATCTTGCGTAAATCGAAAAAAAAAGAAAAAAAAAAAGGAAAGAAAGAAAATTCTGCCGGTCTGTTAGCTGTTTGCAGTCAAAGTATTCAAGCTGTAATACGAAAACCGCTTCCACACACACACACCCCCACACACACACACACACACACACACACACACACACCACACACACACACACACGCACGCACACACACTAAACTGAAACCATTTATTGTCCGATTAACCACAGGTTGTACTGACATTTTAAACAAAATATATAAAACAAATTCAGAAAAGTAAATTAGAAGTAAAAAGGTTAAAGACAAATGTATAAGACACTGTCAATTTATTATTTCAGAGATGGGAAATTGTAAAGAAATGATTTACAATACTTTAATATAATTGAAATGCGACCAAGGTCCAATGAATACACACGCATAACACACACACACACACACACACACACACACACACACACACACACACACACACGCCAGCACGCGCTTTGTGTGTGTGTGTGTGTGTGTGTGTGTGTGTGTGTGTGGTGGCGCGCGCGCGCGCGTACATGCGTGCGTGTATGCGTGCGTGTATACGTACATGCTTGCATGTGCTGTGCGTGTCTGCAAGTGTCCGTGTGTGTGCGTGTGTGTGTGTGTGTGTGTGTGTGTGTGTGTGTGTGTGTGTGTGTGTGTGTGTGTGGTGTGTGCGTGTGTGTCTGTGTGTCTGTGTGTGTGAATGTGTGTGTGTGTGTGTGTGTGTGTCGCGCGCGCGCGCGCGCGCGCGCGCGCGTGTGTGTGTGTGTGTGTGTGTGTGTGTGTGTGTGTGGTGCGTGCGTGCGTGCGTGCGTGCGTGCGTGCGTGCGTGTGTGTGTGGTGTGTGTGTGTGTGTGTGTGTGTGCGTGCGTGCGTGTGTGTATGTGTGTATGTGTGTGTGTGTGTGCGCGCGCGCGCGCGCGCGCGCGTGCGCATATGTGTGTGTAGGGGGGGGGGGGTGCTTGCTTTTCTGTGTGTAGGTGTTGATCACGATGATGAAAATGGTAATGGTGATGGTCATAATGGTGACGATGGTAATCAGAATGATAGCGATGATAGTGATCGTCTTTATCATGGTGATGCTCATGAAATGGACAGTGAAAATTTTATCGGACACGATGATGATGATGATGATGATGATGATGATGATGATGATGATGATGATGATGGTGATGATGATGATGATAACGACGACAACGAGGAGGAGGAGGAGGAGGATATCGACGACAACGACGATGTTCATGATGATGATGATGATTAGAGGTTGGAGAAGGCAGAAGAAAAGCACACAGACAGGCGAACGGACGAACAGAAAAAGTCTAAGATACAGACCAAACAGGTGGAAGTTCCAGAAATCCAAACAGAGATAGCGACAGAGGCGCAGTTGAGCAAAGGTGACACTCACATGTCCGGGGCATCGTGTAAAGGAGGGCGAAGACGCATCCCATGAAGAGAACACCAAACGTCGTCTTCTGCCTCTTGGAAAAAAAAACCTACGACCATACACATGAAAACAACAGTAGTACGTTTAGCACCAACAGTAGCAGCAGAGCCAATAACAGCCGCAGCACAAGCAATAGTGATATCAGCAGCACCAACAGTAGCAGCAGAGCCAATAACAGCCGCAGCACAAGCAATAGTGATATCAGCAGCACCAACAGTAGCAGCAGAGCCAATAACAGCCGCAGCACAAGCAATAGTGATATCAGCAGCACCAACAGTAGCAGCAGAGCCAATAACAGCCGCAGCACAAGCAATAGTGATATCAGCAGCACCAACAGTAGCAGCAGAGCCAATAACAGCCGCAGCACAAGCAATAGTGATATCAGCAGCAGCAACAGTAGCAGCAGAGCCAATAACAGCCGCAGCACAAGCAATAGTGATATCAGCAGCACAACAGTAGCAGCAGAGCCAATAACAGCCGCAGCACAAGCAATAGTGATATCAGCAGCAGCAACAGTAGCAGCAGAGCCAATAACAGCCGCAGCACAAGCAATAGTGATATCAGCAGCAGCAACAGTAGCAGCAGAGCCAATAACAGCCGCAGCACAAGCAATAGTGATATCAGCAGCACAACAGCACAGAGCATAGCGCAGACAGCAATAGAATAGACAGCACGTAGCAGACAGATACTAGCAGCATCGCAGCAGCAAGCAGTAGTGAATCTTCAGCAACAGCAGCAACATCAGTGAGCAGTAACAGAATTAATAACAGCAGCAGAATAGCAGTAGTATCAAAATAGAGTGGAACTAGCATCAGCAGTCGTAGCAATGTAGCAGTCGCAGCAGCAACAACATTCATTCCCGTTAGTTGCGTCGCTCCGTAGTCGTGGGGTTGTAATGTATCACACAGCAGTTTATCGTATTGTATCGTATTGTATCAGACTGGACTGGTTTTGATTGGAATGGAATGGGTTAGATTGAACTGGGACTGGATTGGACTGTCTTGGACTGCATTGGACTGACTTGGATTGGATTGGACTGACTTGAATTGGACTGGATTGGACTGACTTGGACTGGATTGGACTGACTTGGATTAGACTGGATTGGATTGACTTGGATTGGACTGGACTGGAGTGACTTGGATAGGATTGGGCTGACTTGGATTGGACCGGACTGGATTGGACTGACTTGGATTGGGTTGGACTAACTTAGATCGAATTGGACTGGACTGGACTGACTTGGATTGGATTGGACTGATTGGACTGACTTGGAGTGGAGTGGACTGATTGGACTGACTTGGAGTGGATTGGACTGGATTAAACTGACTTGAATTGGGTTGATCTGACTTGGATTGGATTGGACTGACTTGGGTTGGATTTGACTGACTTGGATGGGTTGGGCTGACTTGGATTGGATTGGACTGGATTGGATTGTCTTGGATCGGATTGGACAGACTTGCATTGGGTTTGACTGACTTGGATTGGATTGCACTGACTTGGGTTGAACTGGACTGGATTGGATTGACTTGGATTGGGTTGGACTGACTTGGATTGGATTGGACTGACTTGGATTGGATTGGACTGGACTGGACTGACTTGGATTGGACTGGACTGACTTGGACTAGACTGGACTGGATTAGACTGACTTGGCTTGGACTGGACTGACTTGGATTGGATTGGACTGACTTGGGTTGCATTGGACTGGATTGGACTGACTTGGATTGGATTGGATTGGACTGACTTGGCTTGGATTGGACTGACTTGGATTTGACTGGACTGGATTGGAGTGACTTGGATTGGATTGGACTGGATTGGACTGACTGGGTTGGATTGGACTGGACTGGACTGACTTGGCTTGGATTGGACTGGATTGGAGCACTTGTACGTGATTGAACCGGATTGGACTGCTTGTACTTGATTGGACTGACTTGAGTTGGACTGACTTGTACTTGATTGGACTGGATTGGACTACTTGTACTTGAACTGGACTAGGTCCGTTTGAAAGACAATATCATCACAGCAGGTTTCTGGCCGTGAAATGCTTTTTCTTCAGATGAGGCGGTCTCCTTGGTGTTCATTAGATGAGGCGGTTTCCTTGGTGTTCATCAGATGAGGTGGTCTCCTTGGTGTTCATCAGATGAGGCGGTCTCCTTGGTGTTCATCAGTTGAGGCGGTCTCCTTGGTGTTCATCAGTTGAGGCGGTCTCCTTGGTGTTCATCAGTTGAGGCGGTCTCCTTGGTGTTCATCAGTTGAGGCGGTATTCTTGGTGTTCATCAGATGAGGCGGTCTCCTTGGTGTTCTTCAGATGAGGCGGTCTCCTTGGTGTTCATCAGTTGAGGCGATCTCCTTGGTGTTCGCAGGCTAGACGATCAGCCTGACGTAAGTGAAAAATAGAACCATGGTTCCCTGCTCCCGGTAGTAGCTGAAGAATTTTACAGTCAGTGAAGTCATCCAAAGCTGTGCATAGCTGGCTGATAGACGGAGCGCCTCTGGACGCATCCAGCACATTCTGGTCTTCCTGTGCATAAAGAAAGATTTCATAGTGTCTGGTACACATGACAGGTCAGTCTCCAGTGCACGTACGGTGCGGACCTCATCAGCACAGTTTGCTGTTCTTTGATTAATGGGTGGCTTACCGTCCCTGCAAATCGTTAGCGTTATGAATGCTCTGATGGCACTCCGCATTTCCTTATTGGTGATACTGTTGTTTAGTTGTTCTCCTCTGACACTTTCCTTGGTCAGCTGATCAGCCCGCTCAGTCCCGGGAACTCTGTAGTGGGCGGGGATCCACTGCAGCGCTACTCGGACGATGTAAATGACCCATGACAACAAGGAAAGTGTCCACCAAACTCTATAGGAGGCTACTGGCGACAAAAAAGCAAGCAACGATGGCTGTTTTATTGAGAACACAGCAATTTTCCTTGGAGGAAAGCGATGAAAGTAGCGGGAAAACAGTCGTTATCGCTATCATCGTTCACGATTAATGCTCTTTTCATTAGGATGCAACTGCTTTCCTTAGGATCACAACTGTTGCTTCCTCTTTCCCTTGAGATAAGAAATATTTTTCTTATGGTCCCTCAGGATCACACAACAAAATGTTATCTAACATCCGTAAGCAGCTGACTTCTCTCTGTTTTCCTGAGGAACATGGTTATGATTTCAAGGAAAGTGAGGATAACAGGAAAATAATCGCTGCTTTATT
Organism: Conus canariensis; assembly: GCA_033310375.1. Classification (NCBI taxonomy): domain Eukaryota; kingdom Metazoa; phylum Mollusca; class Gastropoda; order Neogastropoda; family Conidae; genus Conus; species Conus canariensis. The sequence goes on from CM065720.1 coordinate 25,430,046, forward strand.
CTGGACAGGCTCATGAGCACTAGTATCGTTAGCATTACTGAGTGAACTGCTGGTTTGAATAAAAAAAAAATTTCGGTGGTCCTGGGAACAATTGTTCCCACATGTTTGCTGTTTTCCTTAAAGATACTCACTCCCCCCTCTACTCTTCCCCCAGCCTGAAAATAGACAAAACAAAGTTGTGAACCTTAAGAATGAGAAGAATTGTTTTTCTCGGTCAAATAGATCAAACAGTTGTGATCTTCATGGGTAACAGCACGACACTGTTTTCCTCAAGACTGATACTTTCTTTCTCTCAAAAGAAAACAGGGTTAACAGCTATTGTCAGCTTAGGATTCAAGAATGCTGTCATAGAATTGTCGTCTCGGTAAAGGGAAAGAAAACTACATGAATACAAACAGGAATACATGCGATGGCGCTATACATTGGCGATGCGCTTTTCCCGTGGGAAGAGCTACGCAGATTTGTCACTGTACCACAACGAACCGTGAAGTGTAACATTGATTTTCACAGGGCCTTAGATCGAGAGTGGAGAGGATAGATATCTCGCCTCGCATTCTCACAGCTCGCATTGGTTGAAGCCCACTTCATTCTCTAAGCCGTTTGCAGTCATCACATCGCTTTGCACCACGAGAAAAGTATTTTAACGAAGTAGGCTAATCCTCCTATACAATATTCCCCCATTCTCGCGTTCCTTGTTCTCTCGTTCCTACGGTCATTCTTGCTTGTTTTCGTTTTCCGCTTCATGGAAGGCTTGTCAGGAATGTTCGGACCCACTGGAGAGAAAGGAAGGGGTTAGGGGAAACTTAAATTTGCAAATGTGTTCAACCTAGACACATCTAGGCTTGTTACATGTTAGGCGTCTTATTTGCTACACAGCTATGCATTTATTTCTTTATTTCGTTACCTTTACTATCTGCGAATTGTTTCTTTGTTCCTTCCTTCCTTCCTTCCTTCGTTCCTTCCTTCCTTCTTACTTTCTTTCTGTCTGTCTTCTATCTGGGTTTTTTTTGTGTGTCTTTTTTATTTCCTTCTTTGTTGTAACAAGAAAATGAATGTCAGTACACCAAACATTCGCACATTAATAAACCAATATGTTTTGTATCAAACTCAAAAATATTATAGTTTATGTGAGAATAGATAGTTTATACATCAGTAATAGAGCGTACATATTTGCATCGTCAATGAGAGTTCATAAAGCAAAAAAAAAAAAAAAAAAAAAAAGTGGTGGAAAAATAGGATTGAGAACCCATTTAATACACACACACACACACACACACACACACACACACACACACACATATGAATGTATGCATAATCACTTATTCACGTATGTATTTACTTAGAAACACACACACACACACACACACACACACATATATATATATATATATATATATATACATACATACATATATACATACATACATACATACATACATACATACATACATACATGCATACATGCATGTATACATACAATTCATACATACATACCTACATACATACATACGTACGTACATACATACTTACGTACATGCATGCCTGCATACATACATTGATACATACATACACATATGCACACATATGTATCAATTACTTTAATGCATCAACTTGTCAAATTAACAATGCACAGTAGTCCGGATTGCAGGCGCATCGATATAAGTTATCTTTCACATACTCTCTCTCTCTCTCTCTCTCTCTCTCTCTCTCTCTCTCTCTCTCTCTCTCTCTCTTCTCTCTCTCTCCTCTCTCCCTCTTTCTCTCTCTGTCCCCACGTCCTTCTTTCTCTCTCCGGCTGGCTCCAGTTCTTTGTCTGTCAGTGCTTTAGTGAGCTTTATATATCTAATACTATTTAAAGCACAGTTTGAAAGTCAGCATCTGTCAGTTTCAAGAGGTGATTTCGTCTTGACCAAACACGCCTAGACCCAATCATGACAGACATGCTCAAGTATTTTGCGATTTGTTTACATTTGGTTATGGGCAGTCCTAACATTGAAAGTCCTGAAACCACTCTTTTATGAACCATGCCTAGTGAACCTATTACTGGAACAACCACTTTCGTACTAAATCCGGCATCACTAAGAGCATAGCAAAGAGGCATGTACTTTTGAAATTTGCTCTCATAGCATGTGTTTGATACCTCGATGACGAATGCCACCGAGTTTCGATGGTTGATGAAGCATAGATCAGGTTTCAGCCTTGGTAGATCTTCAACACCGTTTATTGAGACAGGCCTGTTTTGAAAAACATCCACAAAATCCGTCACAATGCATTTCTGCAGCTCCTTTCTGATGATGTCAACGCATCTGTCGTGTCTTTGTGTGTAGAGGCCCCTCAGTCGACGACATCCATTCAAGGCATGGGAATTTGTGTCAGAACGAAACCCGCACAAAGCACACTCTCTCCGGAAGGTATCAGGATAGTAGATGTTGTTCACTGTATTGGTCTCCAGTAGCTGTAGACATCCCTTGCTGATGAACCTGGTTATTTGGTCGTTGATGTTGGTGTTGGTGAGGTGTCCTATGGAATGGGTCACTGCCGCATCCGGAATTGCATCCCGCATGATTCTCCCTTGTTGTTGCAGCTGCCGAAAATGGTGTGTATCTTTGTCCATTTGCATTCTCTTGATTGCGCTGTACAATTGTTTAGAATTACTGTAGCGCATTTGAACTACCCCATCATCAGAAGCTGGGAGTATTACTCCGAAACTATCGCTGTTTTCATCGAATTCCAGCTGAAGATCCAGTCGCACGCACAGCTCATGGAGCTCAACGAAGGAAGAACGTGACCAGTTGACCTTGCTGCCTTTCCTTAACTTCCCTTCGGTGTCTGTGGCATATCCTCCAAAATTGCTGTTGTCTGGATCTGCGTGAGGCACTTTTCTCTTTTCCATGTGGAGATGGAAACTGTTGCGCTCTACCATTCTGACATGTTGGTCATCACTATTCAGAACAGAGATCAGGAAGGAGATGCGTTTGGCGTTTCAACAGACCAAGGCCGCCTTGTTTTCGGGGAAGGAACATGTGCGCTCGATTGGTAGAAGAGTTTAGTTTGAGATGAATGCGAACAAAATCAAGTATCTTATCTTCCAGAGTCTTCAGGAGTTTTTCTGTGAATTTTGAATTGCTGTAATAAAAGCTCAATTTTGAAGAAGCCATGACGTTTACAGCATCAATTTTCTTGCACAGCGGTAAAGGTGAAAGCGAAATTTTTTTGTAGCATTCTTTCGAATTCCTCGCTCGCCTGCGCCAGTTGCTCTTTCTCAGAAGTTCCAGTCGGATTTGTTTGAAATCCAAGATACTGGTATGGCTCATCTTTTCCATACATCGGTGTATTTTCCCCTTGCAGCGTCACGTGGACGTTCTCAGTCACATCTGTAGAAGCTCAGTTGTTACCTGTGCGTTGTCCATGAACGGTGGCACACTTTCTGTGTTTCACTTCCATTCCGGTGTAATGCAGGAAGGTTTCCGTCTTATTTATCATTTCTTGTAAACTCTCCTCATAGCAAGCACTGGCACATACATCATGCATGTATGTCTGACATGGAGAAGGCATTGAAGCTGATGTGAACGGCTGCTCCATCCATCGAATCCACGGGTCCAACGCCTGAATGAATACAACAGCTGACCAAGGGCAGCCTTGCACGATGCCACGATGCCTGGTAATCTTGGGCGTGGACGTGTCTCCCGTTTGCACCTGGAATGTAGAGTTGGTGTAGATACCCGCCGTCACGTCGATGATGTGCTGGGGATAGCCGGCGCTCTGCATCGCATCCAACATCACTCTGTGATCAATGCTCCCATAGGCGCCCTTGATGTCAACGAAAGTAGTGTAGAACTGGCTTGATACGTGCTTGAAGTTCTCAATTGTAGTTTTCAAGCAGAATACGTGTTCTTGAAGACCGTTTCTTGGGATAGACCCCTTCTGTTTTGATGACAGCCTTCCGGTCGAAACAATCCATGGTAAAAGCCTACTTTGCACTAACTTCATGTAGATCTTGTACAAAGACGTCAACAAGGAAATAGGTCTCCAATCACCAGGCTGCATCACATTCCCTTCTTTTTGGGGAAGTAAAGTGATCGTGGCGTGTTTCCAATCAGTGGGAATTCTTTTGTTTTTCCAGCAAATGTTGAATATTGCCGTCAAAGGTAATGACAGACGTTGCAGATGTTGTTTCAGAAAAGAATATTCAACTCCATCATATCCAGGCGCTGTGTTATTCTTCAGCGATTTCAACACAGATATCACTTCGTCCTCGGTGAACGGGTCCAATTGCAGCTCTTCTTCAGGAGGAAGAGGGGCGATGTTGATAGGCCAGGGCGGAGGGGGGAGAGGATATTCCAATACCTTTTCACTCTTCTGCTGGAAAAACTCCGTCAACACATCCACTTCAATGGGACAAGTGGGTCGTGTTTCTGATCTGCTCTCGTTCTTGATTATCTCAATGGCACGTTTCTGATTATCTAACCAAAGCTGCGTTAGCTCATGCTTTTCCACGCTCCGCGCTCTATGTTGATCCTGTCTTCCACGCATATGTCTGAAGTGTTTCCTAAGACTTGGGAAGATGGTGTGATCAATGTAGTGAAGAGCTTTTTCGATTTTCTGCCGCAACTCATCTTTCTCCGATTCATGCTGAATTTGTTCGGCGATTTGAATGGGAAACTTGTTGACAGTTCTGCAGATAAATCTCAGAACGCGAAGTTCTAAATCCAGAGCCTGTGACGCCTCTTCGTTTGGCGTCATCGTAGGGTTGACGTCACGCTGCGCTTCCAGAAAGGGGAGGACGTTCGGAACTTTGCCTAGGAGACGAAGCCACGGTCGAAAATCCCTGTGAGCAAACTTGACGGCATCTGCATGTTTCGTTCGGATAGACTCACGAAACAGCCGCTCGGTTCGTTCGAAGTCTGCCCACTGGGCGTCGTGGATTACTCCTTCAAAGGGCACCCAGGTCTCCGGGCTGGCAAAGTCCAGTGGCACTGTGTGTTGACCCGTTGGCAGGGGCTGCTCATGGTCGTTGACTGGGTCCGCCACACGCCGAATCACTCCACTCCGGAGCGCAGCTCTGACGGAAGCTTTCGCTTCAGCAATCAATGGCCAGGCGCCTAAGTACACAACATGCGTGCATTCAGGCATGCACGAATGCATGCATATATACAGGCAGACTGAATGTCAACCCAAGCTAGACCTCAGCCAAACAGCAAAATTATTCAGGATGGTAAACTTTCTTCTTCCCCTTTTTCTTTAGCTGTCGGTGGCAATGGACACGTGCATTTGAACTGCTTTATCGACCAGTTACAATGGTTCGCTGAAGCGCTTTATCGACCAGTTGCTCTGATTCTCTGCGGAAGGCAACAGTGGGCCTGTTGTTGGAAACTTCAGACCTTCTTGTTTACAACCTCAGACAGAAAATAACGTGGTGAGAATTACCTGTGCATTAGGCTTGTAGTGACTTCCTCTGATCTAAGAGTTATGTCCCTTTGGTTAGGGTTTTGTGTGTGTGTGTGTGTGTGTATCC
>CM065720.1:25440560-25453060 GCA_033310375.1 Conus canariensis
GCACTCACTCACACGCATACACAGACACACACGTACGCACGCACACACACACACACACACACACACACACACACACACACACACACACACACACACACACACACACACTGTGCATCCTAACACAATCCACCCCTCATTTCCTCCCCTCCTCTCCTTTCTATCTCCCAGATGATGTTCTAACGCCCTCTGTTAGTCTCAACCCTCAACACAGTAGCAACCTTGATGTCATTTCCCAGTCCTAGGGGCAACAATGTACATAAAGCTATCATCTTTGTCGTCAGCTGACCATTAATCTGATGACGTCAAGTAGTGGCCAGTCTGTGTCTTCGTTGGTGGGCCAGGAAACGGCTGGATGGCCTGATTATTTTCGAGAACATAGAGTACCCTGAAGAGATACCAAACTGGGCCTGGGTACTGAAGTCTTCCTCTCTTTCCTAGTCCGTGTGATCTGCTCTCTCTCTCTCTCTCTCCTCTCTCTCTCTCTCTCTCTCTCTCTCTCTGGGTGTTGTTAAAGTAGGTCAAAGCCTGTTCTGCAAAGGCTCGTCATCGACTCCATTCTCAGAGCAGGACTCAAGTTTTCCTGGTGGACGGCCACTATATTTTAACAGGCTTTAAAGATATTAATAACATAGCATTTTTAAGCGCCTTGCCGAACATTCTAGGTGCTGACAATCCACACTCTCGTGCACGCAACGTGCTACATACCGTTCCCGTGTCATCAAGTCAATATCTTTCACACAGTTCCTTTACCTCCTTCATTCTTTCAAATTCTCGCGCAGGATGCATGCTATGTGTAACGTGTCATCCATCCAAACGGCCAAACTGGTCTTCTCTTCCGAAAGCTGATGATAAGATTTTACGTGTGTGCAAGATGTTATGCGTGCTTTCACACATGGAGTCTCAGTTTGTAGTCTCATCCGAAGGACTATTTGGGAAATAGGATCAGATCCAATGTAAACTTCGAGGTAAAATCGCCCTGGACCAAAACGGACAAGGCTGAGTCGAACCCGCAACCCTAGGATTACCAAGATGACGTGTCCGGCGCTCTACCAACTGAGCTACTCCGGTCCCCCAAACAGTGATGACATGTCCGGCACTCTACCAACTGAGCTATTCTGGTCCCCAAACAGTGATGACTGTCCGGCCTCTACCAACTGAGCTATTCGGTCCCCCAAACAGTGATGACGTGTCCGGCGCTCTACCAACTGAGCTATTAGTCCCAACATGAGACTGTCGGCACTCACCAACAGCAATCCCAACAGTGTGACTGTCGGCGCTTACAAGATTGTCCCACGTGATGACGTGTCCGGGCCTCTACCAATGAGCTATTCGTCCCAAACAGTGATGACGTTCCGGCGCTCTACAACTAGCTATTCCGGTCCCCCAAACAGTGATAACGTGTCCGGCACTCTACCAACTGAGCTATTCCGGTGTAACAGCCCGTTCTTACCACCCTCTGGAACTTACCCCGGGGTAAGTCTGGGCTAGCCTGCTTTTACCCCCGGGGGTCATTCTAGGACTAGCCAGAACTTACCCTCCTAGTTGGAACTTACCCCCGTGGGGGTAAGTTTGGGCTAACCTGGATTTACCCCCTCCCCCTCCCCAAAGGGTCAGTCTAGGACTATTTGGAATCTTCCTCCACCCCACCCCACCCTTCAAACAAAAGAGGGTTATTCAGGGTTTTCCTCTGCCTTTTCCCAACACGCACACCCGCCTTTAAAAAAAAATTATGTTAGCCTGCATATTTACCCCCCCCCCCCCCCTCCCATTTCCTATATACAGTCAGTTGGGTTTAGACAAAGTGTAGTTCTAGACTCTTCTCAATAGATGGACCTCCTACTTCCCCAACCCCCCTCCCCTCCCCCCCCCCCCCCCCCCCAAACACACACACACACCCTGGTTCACTAACAGATACGTATTAACATTTCTCGCGCTAATTTACATGCGTGGGTCAATATTCGGGTGTGTGAGTACGCCCGTGCATGCGTGGGAAAGAAAAATGGCTACATGCCAATGTGACCAAGTGCCAATGTGACCAAGCGTAGTTGTGACAAGATGTCGTTGTGACCACGTGTCGTTGTGACCAAGTACCGTTGTTGCTTCATCCCGGTTTGCCTCTTTTAACTATTTTACAGCTATTTAGTCTCTTGAGTACCTGTGTACCTTAGCTTGTACAATGCAGATGACTAGTGGTCAGTGCCACTGACCACTGGTGATTATGACATAAATCGGAGATTTTAACTATTTAACAGCTCATTAGTGTTTCCCGAGTGTTTGTGTACCTTGTACAATGTAGATTACTTGTGGTCAGTGCCACTGACTACTGGTCATTATGACGTAAATCGGAGATTTTAACTATTTCACAGCTTATTATAGTCTCCCGAGTACCTGTGTACCTTGTACAATGCAGACGACTGGGGGTGTGTGTGTCAGTTCCAACTAGGGGGGTAAGCTCCAGCTAGTCCTGGAATGACCCCGGGGGTAAAAGCAGGCTAGCCCAGACTTACCCCGGGGTAAGTTCCAGGGGGGGGGGGGGGGGGGTAAGAATGGGCTGTTACACCGGTCCCCCAAACAGTGATGACGTGTCCGGCGCTCTACCAACTGAGCTATTCCGGTCCCCCCAACAGTGATAACGTGTCCGGCACTCTACCAACTGAGCTATTCCGGTCCCCCCAACAGTGATAACGTGTCCGGCACTCTAGCAACTGACCTACTCCGGTCCCCCAAACAGTGATGATGTGTCCGGCACTCTACCAACTGAGCTATTACAGTCCCCCCAACAGTGCTTTTATTGCACGTTTAGACGTCCTGTCTCTCTGTGGCATGTGCCCACACAGTGTCTGACATGACTTGCCAGGAGAGTCCATGTGGATTACATAGCAGGTCCCTCCCAGCCAGGGCCTTCAGGGTCATGACCTCAATGCTGATAAGGCTGGCTCCGCACAGAGTCTCCATCTTTGTCATCGTTGCCGACATTGTCTATAGGGTTGTCACGTGGACATTCTCAAGTTGTTCGGCATGATTTTGGTGCAGTGTTCCAGACTTACACCCACAGATGAGTTTGTGAGCTCAAACAGTTAGTGCTCTTTGATCTAGGTTGTTGGCTTCGCATTCTTGTGATTCTTCTTCTTTTTCTGAGGTCGATTTAAATTGGCTGTGTCAGATCTTTAAGACCTTTTTCTTGAGATAAGGGAGAAGTTCCCCTCCAGGAAACTTGCTCTGATCTGTCAGCTATGGCGCAGGTTTCAGGGATAAATCAGGATACACACACGCATCAGCGGTTAAGGTTCTTGTGATCCAATGCATCAGACTGGAGTTGAATGGAGCTAAACTGGCCGTGCTGATGCATGCAGTTCTCTCCGGACAGAATCCTCAGAAATGATGATACTCTACAGGTAGCTGAAGTGGCCACTTGTCTTCAGTTCGGTACTAGTAATGCTGATGTTTCGAGAAAGAGCGTCTGTGTCTGGAGCAAACTGGTCAAGCCTGAAGTTGAGCCCCCAAAGTTGAGAGGCTTTGGTGAATCTGTCGACAATAAACTGGAGGTCAACCTCTGAGTGTTCTGTGAGAGCGCCGTTATCTGAAGGGAGAGCCTAGATAGTTATTTTTCGAGTGACTATGTCGTGGCTTTTATTCTTGGGAAGACAAAGGGAGACCCACCCTGTCTGTTTCAGATTCAATAGTTCAGGACAAACGGGAAAGATATGTGGAAGAGCAAGGAGGCAAGTACATGGTTCTGCTTCACCCTCCTCGCCATGTTGAATGCTGCTAGGATGCAACAACTGGGACAGGCATATTCCATTATGTCATCACATAACAGACATGTGAGCTTCAAATATCTTTTTAAGAATAGCCAGCTTTCCAATGGTATACAACAGTGCTGCATCATTCACTGACTGTATCAAAGGCCTCTGTGAGGTATGTAAAGACTGTGCAACAGTGCTGCACCATTCACTGACTGTATCAAAGGCCTCTGTGAGGTATGTAAAGACTGTGCAACAGTGCTGCACCATTCACTGACTATATCAAAGGCCTGTGTGAGGTATGTAAAGACTGTGCAACAGTGCTGCACCATTCACTGACTATATCAAAGGCCTCTGTGAGGTATATAAGGACTGTGCAACAGTGCTGCACCATTCACTGACTGTATCAAAGGCCTGTGTGAGGTATGTAAAGACTGTGCAACAGTGCTGCACCATTCACTGACTATATCAAAGACCTCTGTGACGTATGTAAAGACTGTGCAAGGATCCACCTGCCGCTCGATGCCTTGGTCTGGGACCCGTGCCACCATAAGACCATGTAGATGGTAAAATCAGTTTGTGGCGTTACTGATGCCTCATCTGAAGACAGGTTTAGTATCTGAAAAAATAATATCTGCGCAGAGACTGATCCTATCTGGTAATTCAGGGTGACTCGTGCCAAGTGGTTTTGTTTACCTTTCTTTTATAAGGCAAGAAATTGTGAAACTACCAGTCAAATCTTGCTGGCTAGTTTTTGTACTCCCAGTTCTTATAGAACAGGGAGTACTTTAGAATGGGAACGAAGACTGTCTGTCTGTCTGTCTGTGTGTCCGTGGTCAAAATGTGTTCCACTCGCTCCAGACAAAACTACTGGGCCGATCTTTCTGAAAATTTGTAGGCATGTTCATTATGGGCCACGGATGATGCCCGATGTTTTAGTTTACCGCTATAGCCGTTACTAACGGCTGTAGCGGCCTATAACGGTTTTTCTTCTTTATGGAATATCTCAGAAAGTACTTGGCCAGTTTATAAGCGGTTTGGATGATCTCGTGACAAATAGTAAATAGTCCATAGTAAATGATGTAATTCTGAAAATGGATTAAACAACCGTTAAAAACCGTTATTCTGCCATTATTTCTTATATATGGGTGGATTTTAATGAAATTTGGTATATAGAAAGGTTATCACACACAAATGGCACTTCCGTGTAGTGTTTCAAAATTTGACCGTTAAAAACCGTTATTCTTGACATATTGTCCGATTTGGATGAAATTTGGTATGTACACAGGCTTTAGCCCAGTGAGGACTAAAATACCGGTTTCAAAAGTGTATATCGGTTATATAACCGTCATTTTGTTGTAATTTTTTTATATATTGGTGGGTTTTAATGAAATTTTTTATATAGAAAGGTTATCACACACAAATGGCACTTCCGTGTAGTGTTTCAAAATCTGACCGTTAAAAACCGTTATTCTTGACATATTGTCCGATTTGGATGAAATTTGGTATGTACACAGGCTTTAGCCCAGTGAGGACTAAAATACCAGTTTCAAAAGTGTACATCGGTTAAATAACCGTTAAAACCGTTATTTTGCCTTTATTTCTTATCTCACAAAGCACTTGGCCGATTTATAAGTGGTTTGGAAAATTGGGAGTACGTTTATATGCTTCGCATCTTGTTTTTTTTTAATAGAACAGGCAATTTATAAGACATGTTTTCTAGAATTTACACTCATTCAGGTGAGTTATGATCCTCTGTAAAGGCCTGCTCAGACAATGCTGAGATGCTGCTAAACATTCTGGACATCTTGAACTCTTTTTGTACTCCCAGTTCTTATAGAACAGGGAGTACTTTAGAATGGGAACAAAAAAATGCTCCATGTGTGTCTGTCCGTCCGTCCGTCCGTCTGTGGTCAAAATGTGTTCCACTGGCTCCAGACAAAACTACTGGGCCGATCTTTCTGAAAATTTGCAGGTATGTTCATTATGGGTCAAGGATGATGCCCGATGTTTTAGTTTACCGTTATAGTCGTTACTAACGGCTGTAACGGCCTGTGACGGCTTTTTTCTTTATGGAATATCTCAGAAAGTACTTGGCCGATCTTTCTGAAAATTTGTAGGTATGTTCATTATGGGTCACGAATAATGCCCGATGTTTTAGTTTACCGTTACAGCCATTACTAACAGCTGTAACGGCCTGTAACGGTTTTTCTTCTTTTTAGAATGTCTCCAAAAGTACTTGGCCGATCTTTGTGAAAATTAGCAGGTATGTTCATTATGGGTTAGGAATGATGCCCGATGTTTTAGTTTACCCCGCTATAGCGGTTACTAACGGCTGTAACGGCCTGTAACGGTTTTTCTTCTTTATGGAATATCTCCGAAAGTACTTGGCCGATCTTTGTGAAAATCAGCAGGTATGAACATGATGGGTCACGGATGATGCCCGATGTTTTAGTTTACCCCGTTATAACTGTTACTAACGGCTGTAACGGCCTGTAACGGTTTTCCGTCTTTATGGAATATCTCAGAAAGTACTTGGCCGATCTTTCTGAAAATTTGTAGGTATGTTCATTATGGGTCACGAATAATGACCGATGTTTTAATTTACCGTTATAGCCGTTACTAACGGCTGTAACGGCCTGTAACAGTTTTTCTTCTTTTTGGAATATCTCCGAAAGTACTTGCCGATCTTGTGAAAATTAGCAGGTATGTTCATTATGGGTCACGGGTGATGCCCGATGTTTTAGTTTACCCTGTAATAGCCGTTACTAACGGCTGTAACGGCCTGTAACGGTTTTTCTTCTTTATGGAATATCTCAGAAAGTACGTGGCCGATCTTTCTGAAAATTTATAGGTATGTTCATTATGGGTCACGAATAACGCTCGAAGTTTTAGTTTACCGTTATCTGCCCAGTCTGGAGCCGTCGTCTTTGCATGCTGGTACAGGCATCTTTCCCCTCCCTCTCCCCCTTCCCCCTCTAAATATTTGGAGGTTTCATATCCATCGACTACCCTCACCTGGTTTCACCATTAGTCGGTGCAGTTTGACCACCACCTACAGCTGTTACCTCTTCAGGGATACCCTTAGTAATCAACTATCACTATATACATACATATATGTGCGCACACACACACACACACACACACACACACACACACACAGCTTTCATCCATCAAATTACTACCTGTGACACGTCTGTCGAGTTACGTATCACTCTAGTACGTAATTTGTTTTATATTACGTCATATTGAAATATTTACGTCTCTTCCCTCACTACCTTACCTGCTGGCACTCAGGGAGGATGTCATGTGCTGACGAAGGCAAATAAAGCCGAAAATTTCATTTAGAACCACGACAGCTTGTTGTTCTTGTGCCTTTTTTCTTTTGGATATATATATATATATATATATATTTGTGTGTGTGTGTGTGTGTGTGTGTGTGTGTGTGTGTGTGTGTGCTTCAACTGGTTTTTTTTTTTTTTTTTTTTCAAACCATTGTCCCTTATCATCATGATTTTCTCCCTGGTAACAAGACAGACTGCAGTTCACTTTTCCTCACTTCTGCTATCAGGTTAAAACAAAGTCATCCATTTCTTATTTCTACAGTCAGAGACAAGATAAAATTTAAAGAACTACTAGTAGGTCCTTTTTCCTTCTTTTTTCAACTGGTTGCAGCTAGCACCCAAGTTACCCTTGGCAGGAAGTCACTACTGACATGTAGTTTCACAGTGGCGAAGACTTGGCCAACTTGCCAGTCAAACAGAACTTTCAAGACACGAAAGAAATGTAGTTCCTTCTTAGCAGTACAAGCACACTCACATACCCTAACACCAAACCGAACCTTCACACAAAGGCAGCCAGCTACGCGTCTGAGAAAGAGAATCGACAAAGTTTCGAACGTTGCAGTTCTCTAGTTCATTTTTTACCTTGCTACCTCCCCCCTCTCGATCCTCTCCCCACCTCCACTCCCCCACCCCCCCACTCCTTCTTTCTTCACGCCTGTCTTCCTCCCTCCACCCCCTCCTTTCCTTCCAACATACATGGGCGAGTCGATGGCCACTAATGAGTGTTGTAATTTTGCGACCCAACCCCACTAGAGTTTCACGTGGGCGAGATTGCCTAAACTGCCACAGCTGTTCGTCGCGTGTTGGCCAAGATGTTCTCCCACCTCTTTACTACATTTGTCACAAAGCCGAGTGCACGCGTCTCCTCTCTCTCTCTCTCTCTCTCTCTGTATGTGTGTGTGTGTGTGTGTGTGTGTGTGTGCATGCGTGCGTGCGTGCGTGCACCAACACACACACACACACGTGTGTGTGTGTGGGGGGGGGGGGGGGGGGGGGATACGAACGTTTGAATGTGCATTAGCTCTTTATGCAGATGACGTCACAGTCTGGAACAATGTGAACTGTATTTTTTTCCAAATACAAAACATACAGAAATAAAATCATTGAACAATTTCAAGAATGAGTTGACAATACTTTTCATAACATGAAAAACGGGGTTTGTTATCTTAACAAAGAAAAGTGTTACATTTGAAGGCAGAGAATTCGTCAAAATAAAGGTTGATATGAAGCCGGAGAAACCGTCAAAATAAAAGTTGATATGAAGGCAGAGAAACCGTCAAAATAAAGGTTGATGATTACTTTGATATACCCAAGCAAGCAAGTCAAGCTTCTCAGTGTTATCTTCCACTATACTCTTTTTGGAGTAAACATAAAAGGCCAGGAAAAAATTAAATTATTACATATACTTTCTAGCCTTCCTTTAATTAAGTGGTGGTCTAATCTTGTGCATGTAGCTTCAGGGCTGGTTCGTTAAATTTTCTTGTACGGCCGAGAAGTATTTTTACAGCTTCAAAGACAGATTTACATAAGCCTTTAAAATTCCTTAGCCTTTAAAATTGCATTAGGATTTCTCCGATGGATCTCGGCTGATTTGACGTACAATGAACAAATTACAGTGAAAACAAGAACCATCCTAAATTCAGTCATGACTGAACTGAACAGGAGTACCTGTGTTTTAAGAGAGATCCGCAATAAAGCGGTGTACATGTCCTTAGATGGTTGTGTCCCCCTATTGTTTCAGAACTGTAACCTATCTTTTAGTGGCATTGCCACACCCCCAGATTGTTCACATTCTTCTTGGCAGAGCAGGCTGAAATTATCTGCTCCCACGGGGGTCGCAATGAAAACGATAATCCTCTGTTACTTTCATCCTATGCAAAAGACCTGATAGAAACAGTAAATATCTACGCATCTTCAAAGATGATTCTGTTTTAAACACTTCCAATGTTAAAGCTTCTTTTGTGTTGCCGAGGTTTAATATTAAACAGAAATTCCATATTATAAAAGGATGCTCTCTCTCTCTCTCTCTCTCTCTCTCTCTCTCTCTCTCTCTCTCTATATATATATATATATATATATATATATACACACACACATATACCTACAAACATACATACACACACATACATACATACATGCAAACATACATACATACGTACAGCAGATTTACTAGCCATTTTGAAAGCAATGGATTTTGCCTATTTCATATAGAAAAAAATACTCAAATTATCGGATTTTCAAAATCAGTGCTTACGGCTCTACATTGTCAATCGAAATCTTCTCGTTCAAACATGGTGTATAAAACTTTATTTCTAATTCACAAGTTAATAACGCAGAGTACCCATTTAATTTTGTTATAGGTTCCAGTGCACTCCACTTTCGTGGAAGTGACTTAGATGATTTTCTGCAAAGGAAGCCGCAAGAAATCCATCCGATGTTTTGAATTACTCGAAGATTCAGCTCGGAAGCACAGATGGGATATGACTAACCCAACAAGAAAATGTTCTAATCTCCCAAGGCCTAGCCCAAGTCTAACCTAAAACATAGGCCGCAGGTTAATGGACTATTAGGCAAACATTGAAATCCGAAACCTGCTTGTGCCTGTGGTCAGATTCTTGATTTTCCTCATTTTTGATTTGACAGTGCTAGTACAAGAACTCACTTTCAGCCTCTTCATGAGAAGATCAAGTCTTTTAATCCCTCACTGACAATGTCTAGTGTGTTCAATGCCGGTTATGAGACTGGGTGAAGTTTGGCACTGCTGGCTATTTATCTTAGTAAGTCTCATCTACTAAGAAAACGTTTTTAGCACCCCTCCTCCCTTCCCAGCAGTTTTTTTTTGTTTTGTTTTGTTTTGTTTACCCAACTCGTGAACGTTTAAAAAACTGTTTCATACATAAAAATTACCATCTTAGTATGGTATGGCGTCTCTCTCTCTCTCTCTCTCTCTCTCTCTGAGCTCATATACACTCATACGCACTAACATCAATTCGTTATGGGCACGTGTATATACATGGGAGAGCGGAGATCATCAGAGCATGCAGTAGGCTGACATATGACTCGTACGAATCGAACAGCTTGTGGGTGTAGCCTACATGGAATGGTGACTGGGGTGAGGGGTAGGTGGGGGGAGGCAGTGGGAGGGGTAATGAGAAGCCTTACTCTACGTGCAAATCAGATGCCATACCATATATATGTACATACAAATATCTGTGTGTGTGTGTGTGTGTGTGTGTGTGTGTGTGTGTGTGTGTGTGTGTGTGTGTGTGTGTGTGTAACACGCACTAAAACATTACATCATAAACACGCTGTGATTGTGTCTACGTGCGTGTGCGTGTATGTGTATATGTGTGGGTGTGCCTGTGTGGCGTGTGCACGCGCTCGCGCGCGCTCGTGTGAGCGTACGTGTGTGTATGTATGTATTTATGTATTATCATTATCATCAAAAACACAGTGGCACTGAAATCACTCAGCCACAATTTCATGTCGACGAGGGTCCTCTGCAATGTTTTCCAGTAAGTATTAATTGATAACTGTGATGCGCACATCAGAGGTTGGAGCAATAATCGCACACCACAACAACTCACAGCAAAATAAGAGATATCAACAGCTGGCACGGAGGCAAGATCAACAACGTTGATTCAAGATTCATGTAGTTCATTTTTGTATGCAAACTACTCTCTCTCTCTCTCTCTCTCTCTCTCTCTCTCTCTCTCTCTCTCTTCAATAGAAATGGCTTGGTATATCATCATTTATATACATGTATATGGCTGGTTGCCCATCTACTTTGTTTGTGTGAATGCTTTTACGTTCTTAGCAATGGAAGTGACGGTGGTGGTGGTATTGTGTGTGTGGGGTTGGGGGTGGGGGGGGGGGGGGGGGAGGAGAATTAACGACTGTGACGAATCCTTCCCCTTTCCTCTCTTTCCCCATCCCTTCTCCTTCCCCCCCCCCCCCCCCCCCCACACACACACACACCTATCCTTCCCTCCCCCTTCGTCTAGTTGATAGACATGTTAAGTGGAATTTTGGACATGTTGGAATCTATTGATGTTGTATCCCATGACAGTGGGCCTCAAGTAGGGTACAGGAATGGGGGGGGGGGAGGTGGGGGGGGGGGGGGTTGGTGAGTGAGGCGGGGGACTCCCTGCCGTTGATTCAGGTATCTTCCCGGTCCTTCTGTCCTCAATCATGCGCGACGGGGCAGAGGCAGCGTGAGTATTTTTAGTCCTTCATATCGTCCATTCAGAACTTTGTTTAATCTGTCTGTTTCTGGGATATCCACTCTCCTGTATGTCCTAGAAGGTGGTCTCTCACTGTCAAAGACATCCCAGAACATAATTATAACCACATCGGAAACAAAGCTTAAATCAGACTAGATCTAGTTGCAAAGTGAGACGACTGCAGGCGGAAATCCAAACAAATCTTAAATAAATGTTAGCGAACCGCCAAGAGAAACGTGGACAAACGAATCACAAGACAAAACACGACGCGTTTCGACCTCTTAGGTCTTCTTCAGACAAGACGCAAACAAATAGGACAATGAAAATGAACGAATTTTTCACTTAGCTTAGATCTTTTCAGCGCAAGGTAGGCAGGCGTTGAATCAACGCCTGCCTACCTTGCGTTGAAAAGATCTACGCTAAGTGAAAAATTCGTTCATTTTCATTGTCCTATTTGTTTATTTGTTTTGTGACTTGTTTGTCCACGTTTCTTCTGGCGATTCGCTAACATTTATTTAAGATTTGTTTAAATCAGACATTTTGCCAGCGTATTTCACAGTATATGTGAACGTGCGCGTTGCCTGGTTGGCCGCCAAAAGACTGGTGATTTGCTCTGTAACTGGCAGATCACAACTGCTGTTCTTAAAAAAAGAAAGAAAGAGAACAAGAGAGAAAGAAAGAAAGAAAGAAAGAAAGATCGAATGAAAGAGCGAAAGAAAGTAAGTATGAAGGAAAGAAAGAAAGAAAGAAAGTGGGAAGGAAGAGAGAAAGACAGAAAGAAAGAAAAGAACGAAAGAAAGAGCGAAGGAAAGAAAGAAAGAAAGAAGGAAAAGGGAATGAAAGAAAGAAAGAAGCAGATGAAGAAAGAAAGAAACAAAGGGAGAAAGAAAAAAGTGCGAAGGACAGAGAAAAAGAAAGAAACAAACAAAGGAAAAAAGAAGAAAGAGGAAAAAAAAGAGAAAGAACATGGATAGAAAGAAAGAAAGAAAGAAAAAAGAAAGAAAGAAAGAAAGAGGAAAGAAAGAAAGAACGAAAGAAGGAACACAAAGAAAGAAAGAACAAAATAGGGGGATTCACAAACCCACATAAATTCTTTGTCGTTAATGATGACTAACTGAAATAAATCTACCATCGCTGCCAAACAGCGTGTGAGATTGTCGGCTGAACATACGCACTAACGTCATTCTGTC
>CM065720.1:25455560-25463060 GCA_033310375.1 Conus canariensis
GTCAGTTTCTTCGTTGGAAGCAAAATCACCTTTTCATTGCTATTGTTGGTGGCGAAATATTCGTTTATAAGGCCACTAATTCCCTGGCCTTCATAATCGAAAACATTTCCTGATTTTGATTAATTTAACGGCGTTACAATACGTCGATCCATGATGGTGATTTTTCGAATGAAGCGACGACAAAGGCAAAACAAAATAGATTCCATTGAGCTGTGACCAATGAAAGGCTGCGTCTCTGCTGTTAACAGCTGATTTACTAAGGCCATTTCAGTATTTGATTGCTGATTGGTTGGAAGGACTTCTTATGTGTACGACTTTAAATGCCTCGTAGAGGCCTTCTCATTGGTTTATTTAAAAGGATTGTGTACAGATTCTTAAAATAGACACACTGAGCTTTCGAATGATGTGCGGCATGCCAGGGGCTCTGCGATGGATGTGCACTCGATTATCCATTGAAAATGAGTAACTTTTCGCAATCAGTGCTGCTTAAAATTGATGACATGGAGTGAAAAAAAATCATTTAATCACATTTCTAGCTTAATTTGTGTAAAATCAGTGAAACATGATAAGCTTTAATGGTTTTCCTATGTGTTGGTGCAAAAATCTCATTTTACCCCCAAATGACCCTCACCACTCTTTGTTGCCCGCAGCGGCGATCAGCCCTGCGCGACTTTATCTATCGTTTTGTGGGAGGCCGTCACATATGCATTCAACGATTGGAACGGAAACTGAGAAGCTTAGGTGTCCAAACTGTATATGCAAAACTTGGTCACAGCTGGCCCGAAAGTGATGATTGTATTTCCAATACAGCATGCTTCGCTTTATAACTTCCCGCCTAATCAAATTTCGCATAACTTAGGCCTCGCCTAAAGACTTGTCGATGATTCTCCTATTGATTAACCGATTGAGGCGAGGTGTTGCATATGCAATGTTTTTTTTTTTTTGGTGTTTGGGAAAAGAACACCTGCATTCAAGCGTGAAGACAATGTTGTATGCGAGTTCTGACTAGAAAAGGAGAGCAGAACACACGACTTCTACTTGAAAACGATTTATCTCTCAGCCTCAGTCATCGTCGGTGAATGTCTGTGGGAGTTTATATGAATCAATACGTCAGTTTCGGAGACCGTATCAATGTGTCGGATACGTGTGCCGTGAATAGGACACTGAATGTCTGTAGGGGGTATGTAAAACATTAAGACACTGAATATCTGTAGGGGGGTATGTAAAACATTAAGACACTGAATGCCTGTAGGGGGGTATATAAAAGCAATAAGACACTGAATGCCTATAGGGGGTATATAAAACAATAAGGCACTGAATGTCTATAGGAGGGTATATAAAACAATAAGACACTGAATGTCTGTAGGAGGGTATATAAAACAATAAGACACTGAATGTCTATAGTGGGTATATAAAACAATAAGGCACTGAATGTCTATAGGAGGGTATATAAAACAATAAGACACTGAATGTCTGTAGGAGGGTATATAAAACAATAAGACACTGAATGTCTGTAGGGGGTATATAAACAATAAGACACTGAATGTCTGTAGGGGGGGGGGGGGAGTATGCAAAACAAAAAGACACTGAATGTCTGTAGGGGGGTATGCAAAACAAAAAGACACTGAATGTCTGTAGGGGGTATATAAAACAAAAAGACACTGAATGTCTGTAGGGGGTATATAAAACAAAAAGACACTGAATGTCTGTAGGGGGTATATAAACAATAAGACACTGAATGTCTGTAGGGGGTATGTAAAGCAAAACAACACTGAATGTCTGTAGGGGGAATATAAAACAATAAGACACCGATCCCTCAGTTTCGGAAATCTGATACGTGTGTCGGATAGTGTGCCATAGATATGACACTGACCATCAACTTTTGTCAAAGTTTGTATGTATGCCTTGTTTGAACTCTGTCAGTTGGAAAGCGAGGTGACTGCAGGCGGGAATGGAAACAAATTTTAAAAAGCTATCTAAAATAACTCCGGCAATTAACATGGACACATGAAATTACACAACAAAACAAGACGAATTTCGAGCCCTTAGGTCTTCTTCAGGCAACATGAACTTGTAGTGTAAGGTATTGTTTTTAGTCTAAGGCATTGTCTTAGGTGGCATTCTATCTCGACTTTAGAAAACCATGCCTTAGACTATGAATCTGTCTTGCCTGAGGGAGATATAAGGGCTCCAAACGTGTCGTGTTTTGTTTCGTAACTTGTTTGTCCACGTTAACGGCCGGAGGTCTTTCAGATACCTTTTAAAACTTGTTACAATTCGTTAACATCGCGATTTCCAGTTCTAACTCATGAACAGTAAATGACTTTCAAGGTACAGGATAGAAGCGTCAATTGTTTGAAAACACCAATAGATCAGAACGCAAGTAGTGTTTGTATTTTGAAGCCATTTATTCAAATACATGTGTCTGTTGCTTGACCAGTTTGGTATTTAGACTATGGGAGAACAAATCACAGATAAAAGTGTAATATTTCTGTCATTTTTTTTTTTTTTTTTTTACAGATGTAATGAGAATAATATAAAGGGTGCTTACTGAGGCTGTCTATCTTTTTGTTTTCAATAATATTACAAGGCAGAATGAAGAGGGATTTCCACGTGAGCACTTCCCAGCGAAATGCCGAAAGGGGCACTACTCCACAAGAAGCGTTCTTTTGAAAAGAAAAGAAAAAATGAAACTTACTTTTGGCGGCCATTTTTATTGCGTTTCAGTTTGGACCTGGTCTTCAAGCATGGATGAATGTGGGATGGAAAAGATGCATTTGCTTCCATCATCAAAAAAAAAGAAAAAAAAAAAAAAAAGAAAAACAGAAAAAGACTTACTTTTTTTTTAGTACAGTTCCAATCAGTAAGTTAGCTGGGTCAGGGATCGGAACGTAATTGCTATGGGATTTTCCGTAATTATCTTTCTCTTTTTCCTTGTCTCTGTATCTCTCTCAATCTCTTTCTCTGTATTTCTCCGTGCCTTTCCCTCTCTCTGTCCCCGTCACACACACACACACACACACACACACACACACACACACACACACACACACACACACACACACGTATGCAGATATACGTATACAGAGAGAGAGAGAGAGAGAGAGAGAGAGAGAGAGAGAGAGAGAGAGAGGGGGGGGGGGGGGGCAAATCTCCAGCTTGTTTTGACATTATGTAAAATGAGGCTGGTTTATAACAGAGCGTTGGTAACCATCATCACCGTGAAATTATAGAAGAACAGCAAACCAGCAGCGCTAAAAAAGTCGTTTACATTTAAAGGGCGGCAGTATGGCCGTATTCTGTATATCGCAATAACAACAACATCAACAACGAACTGACATACTTGTGGCATGTCAGTTGTCACTCCAGCACATTCACACATGAGAAACAAACAAACAAAAATAGAACAAATTCCAAAAACCTGACTGAATGAATGTTGTTTTTTTTTATTTTTCAGTGCTACACACTTCATGTTTTGAAACATATGTGACACACACGTTCTAATATAGTAAAAGAAAAGATTAGAAACCAAAATTGTGTTAAGACATCGTAGTTTTTATTTTCAGTCACACTTTCCTGTCTCACTACAATAAACATTGGAGAAAAGAGTCGGAGGACAACTAGAGATAGAGAAAGAAGTAAAGAGATCAAAAGACAGACAGACTGGTACACACATATGAAAAAAATAGAATTGAAAAAAAACAACAACATCGTGCATTTTTTTTTCCATTCAAACGCTTCGGTCTAATAGCAATAGAAATGGAGGAAAACCCATAACGAGAAAGAGAGAGAGAGAGAGAGAGAGAGAGAGAGAGAGAGAGAGAGAGAGAGAGAGAGAGAGAGAGAGAGAGAGAGACTGACGTTCAAACACACACGCAGACAGACACACAAACAGACAAAAAGTAATGGAAAAGAGAAGAAGAACAATGTGCATTTTTTACAGTCGCATTCTATGGTTTAACAATGATAGAAACAGAAACCCCCCACACAATGGAGAGCAAGAGAGAGAGAGAGAGAGAGAGGGGGGGGGAGGGAGAGAGAGAGAGAGAGAGAGAGAGAGAGGGAGAGAGAGAGAGAAAGAGAGAGAGAGAGAGAGAGAGAGAGAGACAGACAGACAGACAGATAGACAGACAAAGATACAGACAGACAGAGACAGAGACAGGCAGACAGACAGACGGAAGGAGAGGGAGGGAAATCATCAGAGACAGACAGACAGACAGACAGACAGCCACAGAGAGAATGTAAAAGAGAATAAGAACAATGTGCATTTTTACAATCGAATTCTTTGGTCTAACAAGGATAGAAACAGTAATCTCACACACAAGAGAGAGAGAGAGAGAGAGAGAGAGAGAGAGAGAGAGAGAGAGAGAGAGAGAGACAGAGACAGAGACAGAGACAGAGAGACAGAGAGAGAGAGAGACAGAGACAGACAGACAGACAGACAGTGACAGAAACAGAGAAATCATGGTTGCGATGTGTGGTAAACTACACGAATTAGTTCAGTGACAACACTGCAGTATTGTGCAGTGTGTGTGTGTGTGTGTGTGTGTGTGTGTGTGTGTGTGTGTGTGTGTGTGTGTGTGTGTGTGTGTTTCCAATTTCAGTGGGAATTATGGCATATAAAAGCACAATCACACAGTCTGGTAATGTGCATGGTATTAGTTGGCTTCAAGCCCTTCCCATCTTTAGACAGACGAATGCCCTTGCCGTGGTATAGTCTGATATGTTCAGCGTCATGCTTTGTTGGGCTAACTAAGCAGTATCAGCAGTATCATTAAACGAACAGCATGGCAACTCTCTGGTCAAAAGATGGCCATTTCACCAAAATATAGACAATCTACTCATTCGGAAAACACATTTGTTACAATCTAACAATTCAGAAAACACATTAGTACATGAATAAACCCAGACGCTTCGTGTTAAACGCCAAAACATTAAGATCAGCTTTGGTGAATATCCATCGGTTAAAAAACACAGACAATACATGGGGAGTATGGGTCAATTTAAGAAAAAAACTAACAGTGGGAAAAATAGCAGGATGGAGGCCCACGCTGTCACAAGAAAGATAGCAATAGAAAAAAAAAAGGGGGGGGGGGGAGGAATGGAGATTGGTGGACAACAAGGAAAAAAAATCAGAAAAAAAGAAAAGGAAAAAAAAAAAAAGAAATGGTTTTTGACCATCATCTGCTATGAAATTTCACCCCTTCCCTCACTTCCTCCCCCTTCCCTCCCCAACCCATCCCCATTTTCATCCACCCTCCCTTCCCCACTGCTATTCCTGTAACGTCGTCCATTCTAACCTCCCACCCCCTCAAAACCACTCCTACTTTATCCTTATCGCAGCCCCAGCGTAACAGTCTATGGGATCAATCAATATCATGTCGTCCGTCATGAGGCAACCCACCAAACGAAGCTCTGCACTGCCGCTGGGTCAGTTACATGAAGTTTGGGGCTGCCTGTTCTCATTCGATTTACGAAGGACACTTACTCACAGAGCCTTCTACTCTCGATAGTAAGTGCTAAGTCGCGGAGCCAGTGTGACAGAGCATGCTTTTTTTTCCGAAGGGTGCCATAACGTCCGTCCAACAACAGTCCTCATGAACTTGATCCTACGATGACTTTGACCAGAAATCTACCTCTGTTATGGATATACAGAGGAAATCAATTCGGAAGTCACGCATCATCGCGAGTGTGATGACATGAAAGTCCAGGGAACTGGAGACTTTTTAGTGAAGGTCAGTCAGGATTACGGTGATCAAGTTAATGCGATGGAGTTCTATTCTGATCTGAGACTACATCACAGGACTGTGCTCTATATTCCATTTCATGATGTATCGTAGTGTCAACCAGGCCCGAGAGATAGAGACAACTGCAGTGTTGTGCATGAAAACCGAACATCACCTTCAAACACATGTCCCATAAATTGATAAAACTCGTCTTTCTTCCCTTTTCGCTTCGTACTACACTTTGTTTGGGGTAGTAGCGGGCTGAGGCTGAAAAATCCCTAAAAAGATATCTCTAATGGGACTCGAACCAATGAGACCCAAACCCTCAAACCCATGACACTAACCACTGGGCTGCTTTCAAAGGAGTGAGCCTTAGGAATGACTATTCAGAATGCATGTCGTGACGCACAGTGAAGCAGAAATGTTCAAAACTCAACCAATAGACGCAGAAACTCTTTCGTCCGGAATTCCAGAACTCTTTGGAGCAGAGTCCTAGCAAGCTAGCATGCCGGTGGAGGACGTGCTCTTTGGCCTCCTCTGGAGTGTCAGGTGTGCTTCTGCATTCGGCAGGGCCTTCGGAGTTGCGGTTCAAGCAGACGACGACGACAACAACGAAGAAAAAAAAACCAGAACTACAGGCGACGGCACACTACATGTCAATCTAATATCACGATCTCATGAGATGGTTGGTGTGTTACAATTCGTCTTTCAATTCCGAAACAAACACATGGTCTGTGCGATTCAAGTCTGGAACGTTCCACACAAGCCGTACAATATGTTTGTCAAGGCTAACATCAATCTGGCAGGTTAAACAAGTCGTGCATTGGCAACTCGAAAGACTGGTCTGGTCACAAAGCCTCTACCATGTTGTCCATGACTAGGGAGAAGCAGCTGTGCACATGCCTGACTGCCACAGCGTCCGAGATGGCACCCTGACGACGGAAAAGATGTAAACGTGCAGTGGCATCAGCAGTCTACGATGACATCGTCCTTCTCTGGCACAAGCTGGACGGATAACATAGGCATACGCCTCGGGGATAACAGAGGCACAGGCTTCAGGATAATTGACACATGTGTTGCAAGGATTACAGAGGCACAGGTTGCAGGAATAAAGGAGACATTGACTGTGAAGGTAACAAAGACGTAGGCCACAAGGGTAACAGAGACATGGGCTGCATGTACAACACAGGCATAGACTGTAAGGATCAAAAAGACATGAGGCTGCAGGGAAAACAGAGACATGGCTGCAGATATAACAGAGACGCAGGCTGTAGAGATAAGACACACAACTATAATTATGGATAACACAGACATACCGTGCAGGGATAACAGGGACAGGCTCCAGGAATAACAACCACAGGCTGCGAATAAAGACATACGTTTTGGAGATAACACAGGAATCACAGAGAGGCTGTAGGAATAAGGCAGACACGTGCAAGCGGATAACAGATACGGGCTGTAGGGGTACCACAGACACAGGCTGCAAAAATGACAGAATCAGGCTATAGATACAACTCGGGAACAGGTCAAAAAGGTTAAAGACACAGGCTACATGGATTGCAGACAAAAGCCGTAGGGATGAGACAGACGCAGGATACAGGGATAACAGACACCGCCTGTAAAACATAACACAGGCACAGGCTGCAGAGATGATAGGCATAGACTGTAGAGATGACAAAACGTCAGACTGGAAGGGTAACAGACACAGACTGTAGGGATAATAAAACGTCAGACTGGAGGGGTAACAGACACAGACTGTAGGGATAATAAAACG
>CM065720.1:25465560-25486174 GCA_033310375.1 Conus canariensis
GTCGAAGATTCACCTATCTGTTTTGCTTTATGCCTAACGGTTGAAGGGGCGGTGAACTGTCAGAGGTTTACCGTGTCTGAAGCACGGCATAACGGAAAGCGGAACCTATCTCCTCCTTCTGCCGCCTCTAACCTTCCCTGATGACTTGATTCAGATACTCATTCACTGCTAGATAAATTAAGAGGGTTTCACAGGCGAAAACAAATCACCCCACGAGCGGCTTGAGCTATGCGGGCAAACATTTTGACCATTTGACCACAAAATCCTTAAAAAAAAAAAAAAAAGAAAAAAAAAAAGAAAAAAAAAAGGAAACAGCATTCCAGAAAGGGCCGTGCCGTATAAGTAATTTCTTCTAGTTTTAAAGCTGTATTCTCTCTCAGTCATCATTGATGATTGTCGTTATGTAATATCTCTCTCTCTCTCCTCTCTCTCTCTCTCTCTCTCTCTCTCTCTCTCTCTCTCTCTCTCTCTCTCTCGGCATGTTCTCATCCTTCAGTTTACTAATTCTGGAAGTCAGTCGTTTCTGGACGTCAATCCTACAAAGATACTGCGCTATTCACCCGATTGTTTTTCTTGCTAACCCTCTCCGATGATGTGCATGTAAATGCCATTGAACTCGAGCATCACACACAGACACACAGGCACACAGACACACACAGACACACAGACACACACACACAACGCACGTACATGCACGCATACATGCAATCCCCGCACTCACATAACCACATACACTATACAAGGAACACAGATGCCTGATGACGCACGCGCGCCAAGTGCAATCAAACGCGTGCGCGCGCGCGCGCACGCACGCACACACACACACACACACACACACACACACGCGCGCGCGCGCGCGCGCGCGATATGAGCACTACAAAGCCACCGAACCTTTCTCAGTCTGTCAGGGTCGTTCATTAGCTGGACCAGGCTCCTCTGTTCCAGGTAGGAGAAGGCTCTGTTACTGGGTGCCAGCACCGTGTACCAGCCTTCTTTTGACAGCACCTCAGACAGTCCGGATCTCTCCACGGCCTGCCGGAAAATGCTGCAACAGCAGAGGTAAGTACAAAATCTGGCAGATAGGGAAATATGTTGGTACGTGGCCTTTCATGCCCTGTTCTCATGGTGACCTCCGTTTTGATGTCCTCTCCATGTCTGTTTTCTTGGTTTGGTTCCGTCGGGTTCACAGGAATCGGCGAGTCCATAGGGGGCTGTCGTTGGACAGAGGTGTCGGCGCTCTAAGGAGGTTGAGTTCACTCACACCGGCTCCGCGATTAAGCAATTAGTGCCGCCGGTAGGGGGCTTAGTAGATGGTGTCCTGAGTATGTTTGATCGGAACAGGCGCCACTGAACACCACCGAAGTGTCTCGGCAGCAGTGCAGTGTCTCCTCCGGCGAGTTGCCTCTTGACGACTTGACACTGACTGCTCCCTGTGGATTGCCGGTAACGGGGGCTGCTGGGCCGGGCTGTGGCTGTGGACGGTTGGAATAAGTGGCTTGGGTGCACTGCCACTGAGGTGGCGCAGAAGATGGCACAGAAAAAGAAAAAAAGTATGTTGGTAAGTAGGAAGGCTGGTAGGTTGTTCGTCCGTCGAGTCGACGGAGAACCACCTTAGTCATCTTGGGTTTGAGGGAGGGTGAGATGATTTGTGGAAATGCAAGTGGCTGATCCAGCCGATGCGTGCACCGAATGTGCGGTGACGGCTTGGACGGGGAATGTGAGAGACCCGGCGCGTTGGTGGGTAGATAGGTTGACGCGGAAGTATGTAGGGAGGCTAGTTGGTTACTTGCTAGGTAGACTGTTTAGTAGCTAAACAGGTAGATAGGTAGGTGTGCAGATGGGTAGACAGGCAGGTAGGCGGGTGTGTGTTGGTTGGTTGCTTGGTAGACCGGTAGGTAGGCTGGTGAGTAGGCTGGTTAGTTAGTTGGTTGACCTGTTGGTTAGTTGGTTGGTTGTTCGCTTATCGGTTGGCGGGTAGGTTGTTGATTAATTGGTTGACTGGGTGGTGGGTGGGTTGATAGCTAGCTAGATAGGTTTGTATGCATGTAGGTAAGTGAGTATGCACGTAGCAAGATAAAATTGTAGGCAGATAGATGAGAAGGTAACCAAGTTGGTGTCTATATAGGTCGATAGATAAATACATAGGTACATACATCGATAGGTTGGGACTTAGGTTGCTGAGTAAGAAAGTAGGTGCATAGATAGGTCAATAGATATGTAGGAAGAAATGCTAGCAGCGCAGTGATTAGGCAAATACATAGGCTGAAACCAACAGGTAAGCAGGACGGTAGACTGGTTTTAAAAAAGAAACCACACCGACAACATAAACAAACAACAAACAATGGACGTCGTGACGCCCTGCGGAGGGAGAGCTCACTCAAGCCAGCTCCACGAGTAAGGAGTTATTGTCATCAGTAGGGGGATAAGTAGGTGGTGTCCTGCGTATGTTGGATCAGAACAGGCGCCACTGAACACCACCGAAGTGACATGGCAGCAGTGCAGTGTCTCCTCCGGTGGGTTGCCTCGTGACGACTTGACATTGACTGCTGCCTGTGGATTGCCGGGGCTGTGGCTGTGGCTATGGACAGAGGGTCGGAATGAGCGGCGTGAGTGCAATGCCACTAAAAAAAAAATGTTCAATGGTATATGGTGAAGGTACCTCCTGTACTACTGTAACGTTGGCATTTTTGTCTGGTTTGACAGTAGATTCACAGTACAGAAAAGGTGGGTAACAGAAAGACTTTATGTGTTAGCAAAAACGTAAATCCAGATAATGTGTGCTATTAAACTTTCGTGATAAGTGGAAATTCATTGGCGCCAACCCTTTCGTCACCAACCTCACGTCCATGTACAAGAGAGGCTTGGTACCGAATTTGATGTTAGTGTAGCAGAATAGAGGATGCTAAGCAGTGTGACATCTCTTTTCCTTACAACGCAAAGAATAGAACAGGCTGTTTCTGGTTCCTATTACAAGAAATCTGAGAGTTCTTAGAAAAATAATGACACAGTAAAAAAAAAAAGAAAAAAAAAACAAAAAAACATGCGAATATAGTTGATATACAAATCAGCTGTTGATGTGGAAAGCTGGATTCTAGGATTGATCGCTTGGAGAGGGTTAATCACATCGGCCACAACTTCTCTTCCGGCAGGAGGGGGCACGAATGGAAAGCTTCCTCACATCCTCCCACCAGTGTCCCCCCCCCCCCCCCCCCGGCCATCCGCTCTAACCTCCAACATGTGTGTGTGTGTGTGTGTGTGTGTGTGTGTGTGTGTGTGTGTGTGTGTGTGGAATGTGTGTGTATCTGTGTGTGTGTGTGTGTGTGTGTGTGTGTGTGTGTGTGTGTGTGTGTGTGTGTTAGTCTGAGTGTGCGCGTGGCGTGTGTGTGTCTGTGCGTGCGTGTATGCGTGCTTCCGTGTGTGTGTGTGTGTGTGTGTGTGTGTGTGTGTGTGTGTGTGTGTGTGTGTGTGTGTGTGTGTGTGCGTGCGTGTCTGTGTCTGTGTCTGTGTCTGTGCATATGTGTCTGTGAATGTGTGTGTGTGTGTGTGCGTGTGTGCGCGCGTGTATACATGTGTGTGTGTGTGTGTGTGTGTGTGTGTGCGTGCGTGCGTGCATGCATGTACGCATGCGCGTGTTTGTGCATGCGTGTGTTCACCTACCTGAGGTGTCCGTCCTGGTCCAGGAGAGACTTCAGTGTGTGTTCAGGGGGAATCAGCACCTTGCTGACCTTCTGGACACTGGCCTTGCCGCACTGGCGGAGAGGTCCCACCGTCTGTGCCGTGTCGACCGCCACCCCTGAAACCAGACCAGGGGCACAGGATGCTGGCAGGACGCGTCCTCCCATCAGCCCTCACTGACACCAAACAGAGCCAAGACCCTGGTGATAGCCAGGCACGCTAGACTTGACCAGCGCATTGGATTGAAGCGTAGATCCGGCATCTTCCAAGGGTGGACCTTGAGCCCCTTTCCTTTCCTTTCTCTCTTTCATGTTTGAAGGCGTTTAGTAATTTATTTATCCAACTGTCATCCTTGCGCATTGTAGACACATGGCTTTGTATGCGGGGAGGAGGAGGGAGTGGTCCATGCAAAAATCTATCAACCATACTTGTCAGTCCCGCTACTCTCAATTAGGGCACATCAGTTTTATTCGAAAATAGAGAGCCGTTTAATAGAGGAATGGCAAATTCCCTCAAAGCAGCAGGGACGAAAGTCGAGAGAAACAGTGTGTATGTGTGTGCTGTGTGTGTGTGTTGTGTGTGTGTGTGTGTGTGTGTGTGTGTGTGTGTGTGTGTGCGTGAGTGTGTGTGTGCAGTGTGTGTGTGTGTGTGTGTGTGTGTGTGTGTGTGTGTGTGTGTGTGTGGCAGTGTGCGCGTGTGAGTGAGGCACGTGTGCCGTGTGATGTGTGTGTGTGTGTGTGTGTGTGTGTGTGTGTGTGTGTGTGTGTGTGTGTGTGTGTGCGGTCGCGCGCGCGTGTGTGTGTGTGCATGTGTGGTTGTGTGGGGTGGGGAGGGGTTTGGGTGATGGGGGTGGGGGGGGGAAGTAGGAATTACGTTTTCAACTCCTTTACAAACAGACCCCTCCCCTTCACTCCCCACCCCCCCCCCCCCCCCACCGACCCCAGCCTCCCCCCCCCCCCCTCCACACCGGGCATTCCAGCAGGCGGAGGTCTGCGGACAGGGACAGAGGAAGGACCAACAACATGACACAGTGACCACTACTGACATAACAACATTACACAGTGACCACCACTGACATAACAACATGACACAGTGACCACCACCACCGACATAACAACATGACACAGTGACCACAACCGACATAATAGCATGACACAGTGACCACCACTGACATAACAACATGACACAGTGACCACCACCGACATAACAACATGACACAGTGACCACCACTGACATAACAACATGACACAGTGACCACCACCACTGACATAACAACATGACACAGTGACCACCACTGACATAACAACATGACACAGTGACCACAACCGACATAATAGCATGACACAGTGACCACCACCACTGACATAACAACATGACACAGTGACCACCACTGACATAACAACATGACACAGTGACCACCACCACTGACATAACAACATGACACAGTGACCACCACCACTGACATAACAACATGACACAGTGACCACAACCGACATAATAGCATGACACAGTGACCACCACCACTGACATAACAACATGACACAGTGACCACCACTGACATAACAACATGACACAGTGACCACCACCACTGACATAACAACATGACACAGTGACCATCACCACTGACATAACAACATGACACAGTGACCACCACCACTGACATAACAACATGACACAGTGACCACCACCACTGACATAACAACATGACACAGTGGCCACCACTGACATAACAACATGACACAGTGACCACCACCACTGACATAACAACATGACACAGTGACCACCACCACTGACATAACAACATGACACAGTGACCACCACTGACATAACAACACGACACAGTGACCACCACCACCGACATAACAACATGACACAGTGACCACCACCACCGACATAACAACATGACACAGTGACCACCACTGACATCTCTGAAGACGTTGACCTTGATGGTGGCCTTCAGTTCGGTGGGTAGGTCCAGGTTCCCGATCAGCTGGTCGTCGGTCAGCCGACCCTTCACGATGTGGTAGTCCAGCAGATGATCGAGGGCCAGGGGCTCCCTCCTCAAGGCCGCTTGGGCTCGGTAGGGCAGCTCTTAGGTCAGCAGTCGCCACACAACACAGGACAGTACGGTTGGCGCGTGTTACACACAGAACTTTGAGTAGAAGACAAGTTGAAGATTTTTTGTCACAGAACTGCAGGGTAAACAGTATAATACGACAACCTCAAATCTCATACAACTCGATAAACACAAAACTAAGTTCCACACCAACTACAAGACTTTGTCCCTGAAACTGTAGAGTGCAGTAAAACACAACCCCATACCTCAGACAGCATGATAAACGCTAAGCTAAATCATATAGATCTAGTAGCAAAGTGAGACGACTGCAGGCGGAAATCTAAACAAATCTTAAATAAATGTTAGCGAACCGCCAAGAGAAACGTGGACAAACGAGTCACAAGACAAAACACGACGTGTTTCGACCTCTTATGTCTTCTTTAGGCAAGACACAAACAATTAGGACAATGAAAATGAACGAATTTGTTCACTTAGCGTAGATCTCTTCAGCGCAAGGTAGGCTAACAGCCTCGTTTTCATTCAACGCCTGCCTACCTTGCGCTGAAGAGATCTAAGCTAAGTGAAAAATTCGTTCATTTTCATTGTCCTAGTTGTCTTTGTCTTGCCTGAAGAAGACCTAAGAGGTCGAAACGCGTCGTGTTTTTGTCTTGTGACTCGTTTGTCCACGTTTCTCTTGGCGGTTCGCTAACATTTACTTAAGATTTTTTTAGATCATATAGCACATCACAACACGATGCAAAAAAATGTAACGCTAGGCCTGCAACAGGACACAGCACAACACAGCACCAAGTACCAAAAGATAACACTAAAACAGCACAACACAGCACCAAACAGCAAAAGATAACACTGAAACAGCACAACACAGCACCAAACAGCAAAAGATAACACTAAAACAGCACAACACAGCACCAAACAGCAAAAGATAACACTGAAACAGCACAACACAGCACCAAACAGCAACAGATAACGCTAAAACAGCACAACACAGCACCAAACAGCAAAAGATAACGCTAAAACAGCAAAACACAGCACCAAACAGCAAAAGATAACATTAAAACAGCACTACACATAAAACCAACCACATAACACAGCACCCAACAACCCGACACGAAGCATGCGATACAACACAGCTTATCACAACACACCATAATACAACACGATTCTGCAGAAACAATGATACACAGCACAGCAGAACAGAAACAGCACAGCACTGCACAACACACCACAATACAACAGAAACGACAGAAACACAGCACAGCAGAACAGAAACACAGCACAGCACTGCACAACACACCACAATACAACAGAAACAACAGAAACACAGCACAGCACTGCACAACACACCTCAATACAACAGAAACAATGGAGCACAGCACAGCTCAATACAGCACAAACAATATCGCGTAACAGCACACGCCAAAACACCGCAGCACAACACAATGCAGTAGAAACAGTTTACCACTGCACAGCACAGCAGGGCACAGCACACTACACCACGGCACAATACGGCAGATACAATATAGCACAGTACAGCACAGCACAGCATACTACACCACGGCACAATACGGCAGATACAATACAGCACAGTACAGCACAGCACAGCACACTAAACCACGGCACAATACGCAGATACAATACAGCACAGTACAGCACAGCACAGCACACTAAACCACGGCACAATACGGCAGATACAATATAGCACAGTACAACACAGCACAGCACACTACACCACGGCACAATACGGCAGATACATACAGCACAGTACAGCACAGCACAGCACACTAAACCACGGCACAATACGCAGATACAATCCAGCACAGTACAGCACAGCACAGCACACTACACCACGCACAATACGGCAGATACAATACAGCACAGTACAGCAGAGCACAGCACACTAAACCACGGCACAATACGGCAGATACAATACAGCACAGTGGAGCAGAGCACAGCACACTAAACCACGGCACAATACGGCAGATACAATATAGCACAGTAGAGCAGAGCAGAGCACACTACACCACGGCACAATACGGCAGATACAATACAGCACAGTACAGCACAGCACAGCACACTAAACCACGGCACAATACGGCAGATACAATACATCACAGTACAGCAGAGCGCAGCACCACACTGTCCTGCAGAAACCTTATGGAACAAAGTAGAACTCAGTAGGTACGTTGCAGCACAAAACGACGCAACACGACGCAACACAACACAGTCCCACCCAGTCTCACGTGCACAACATACCCACACCACAGCACAGCACAGCACAGCACACCACTCTACACCACACCACACCACACCACACCACACCACACCACACCACAACACAACACAACACACCACAACACACAATATCACACCACAACACACCACAACACGACACACCGCACCACAACACACCACACCACAACACACCACACCACTACACACCACACCACACCACACCACTACACAACACAATGCAACGCAACGCAACGCAACGCAACGCAACGCAACGCAACGCAACACAACACAACACAGTCTCACGTGCAAAGGCCTAGTCGGTGGGGGCGAATATGGTGACGTTAGTGACGTTGTTAACACAACACAACACAACAACACAACAACACAGTACATCACAGACAGACAGACAGACAGACAGACAGACAGACAGACAGACAGACAGTTTAATAGTCTCACGTGCAAAGGCCTGGTCGGTGGGAGCGAAGATGGTGACGTTGGTGACGTTGTTCAGTCTGTGCTCCAGCCCTGCCTCCCGTGCCAGCTCCATCAACTTCTTCACGTACATCTCCTCCAGCAGGTCGGTGGGCTCCTTCACTGAAAAAATAAACGCTAATAAATCAAACAAATAAACAGACACACACACACACACACACACACACACACACACACACACACACACACACACACACACATATATATATATATATATATATATATATATATATTAGCTATGTGAATGGAAAAAAAAACAAAAAGTTTGTAAATTTGTCCCCAGTAGAGAACTATAAAATAGGCATTCTGGCTCACCCACCTCCGCCAGCTCCAACCGGCTGAAGCCGGTTTCGCTGTTGCTCCGCCGGCTTACCCAGAATGCCTATTTTATAGTTCTCTAATAGTAAACACTTTACAAACAAACATAATGTGTAGGATTATCTGTTTTTAACACTAATTTAGAAAACTTTTGAGACTTTAGTTTTTGCTTAATCCTTCGTTTTTCTTGATCGTCTTCAATAACATCATTTTCACGCATACATTCATCAAATGCGTCTCTGTCTTTCATGTGAAATAAAACTACAGTCTTTAACTGTTCTCTAAAGTCTTTTAAAACTGAGTTATATTTTTGACATAAAATCCACACACTTATCCCAGCATGTCTTCCACTGAAAGCCAGTTTTGATAAAGTGTTTCTCTTTTTAACTATGTCTCTTTCTGCCGAACAGTCATCTATAATAAATAGTGTCTGAGTTCCTTCAAACTGTCTAAAGAAATGTTCTAAACACTCACTCAGTTTATTGCTAGGATCAACTAAATATATGTCATCATCTGTCCATATAAACCTTCTGTCGTGATATGCTTTGTTCCATTTAAGTGTTGGGCAGAAAATTACTATATGATCAAAATTATAACGATAAACTGTTTGTAATAGGTCGAGGACAAATATTGTTTTTCCACAACCAGTCTGTCCACAAATCAATGAACAATGAGGGGTTTTTATCATAAAGTTTAACATCGGCATTGACACCAAAGTCGTTTGCTCCATAGTTTTAAAACAGAATTTAATTTACACCAGTTATTGTTTTTATCATACTCTCTGTCAAAACTTGTTCAGTATAATAAAACCCTATAAGGCCCAAATGTGTAAGATTAATCCAGTTCAGTTCTGTAAGATCGTTTCTATTTAAACTAATATCAATTTTGTTGCTTGTTGTTATGACCTTAATATCCTCGCCATTGTAAAGAACGACGACAGTAACTTTAAGTTTGTCAACGTCTAAGTTTTGCCAGCTAATAAGAATTCCTTCCATAAGGTTGTCACTGACACCCACAGCTCCATTTCTCGCCTCATCTTTTAAGACAGAAATTTTAAATATCATTGTGAACGTGTCTCCTAATTTTGTGCGTGGAATGAACTGTAATTTTGTAGAAGCTTTCTTTAAAACCGATTCTCTTCTGTGGAGGATGTACTGTTTGTCCCCAAACGGCTTTATTTCGATCTCTTTCCGACTGTTGTCCTCTGGCATAAGACTTACATGTAAAGGGCCAGAGTTCAATGCTTTTCTGAAACTTTTTTGGCGGTCGAAAAATGTAAATGGGCTTAAGAATTCAAATTTTATGTCCCATTCTAAATATGGTTCTAAGTGCCATTTGTTGTCAGTTTTTCGAACTATTTTATATTCATACTGACCTGTATTATTTGCTTCTAGATTGCGTAGTTGTTCTAGTTTAGGAAACCTTTTGTTGTCGTCAACCTCTTTGCGCTTATAATAACCATCTTTAGTGTACTCAAAACCATATAAAGTGCCTATCTCACCGTTTTGTTCAAAGTCCTCAACGTCTGCAAGGTCTTTTAATTCTAAAGTTACACACCTCTCAGGCGCTAATGTAACCCCCGAATCGTCTGGTCCACGTGACATTTTTTAAAACAACGTATTATTTTATTTCTAAAACAATGTGCAGGTTATCACATTTCACGACTTTCCCTGTTTTATCTGTGATCTTTATATTAAATGATCTGACCCTCCCACAAGCTAATTTTTTAAACTGTAAATTAGGGAATTGTATAATTTCATAATCGCAATATGCAGCTTTCCCTGATGGAAGAGCTCTTAAAACAGTTGAGGGCCTTCCATCATATAAGTTTTCATCAGTGCTCAGCTCGTCCAAATGAACATAGAGTAATGAATGTAATGCAAGATCGAGCGAATATTCTCCCTCATAAGTAGTTTTGTCTGGTGTAACTATAAATCTATGAAAGGCATGAAAGCCATGATTGCCAGTTGCAAAGCCTAACATTTTAGCTAGCTCTACATCAAAAAGGTAACCTCCTACTTCTTTTTCAGGTTTGAATGTCAACATTATTTTCAAATTTGCATTGTTAAGTTTGAGAGTAATGTCGAAGTTACTCATTGCTTCTTTTAGCGAGCAAAACCCGTAATAACCATCAGGTATGGTTAACTGGCTAATTATGTCTCCACCAAGGTCAAGTTTTTGAATTACATTATTCTTCTTGGATTGACTTATATTAAACCATACGACTTTGTAAAAAATTTCATGGAGTGCAACCCTTCGGGTTCCGCATTTATTATCAATAGCATACTCTAAAAACGAAGGACTGCCTTGAGTTGTTATTGTTACAAACATTTTTAAAACAAATTTAAAAATGAGTGCATTCAAATATACTAATGCAAAATATTCTGTTGGGCCGCACTACAGTCCTAAAGATATAACAACTGATACTCTCGACATTTCTGTGACTCAGACTGACGCCTTTCAAGTAAAGGTTAGTACTCCATTGAACAGATATCTTAACCCCCCTATTAAAAACGACCACATCCCGAAAGTGTGGTTTAGTCATCCGATGCAGTTTTATCAGAACCAGTTAAACTTTGCTGTGTTTTGCGCATCAACTGGGTGTGGAGTGTCGTATGCTGATCATTTAAATCATCCTGATCCTTTGGTGAGGTCAGTGTATAGATTTCATTTTTATTACACCTTCAGACGTATTTTATCTGAACTGCAAGCGCCATTACCAAATGACAAAACGTTTAATCCATTCAGCAACAGAATAGATTACAAGGCTTTTGAAAGGATCTGTAACGAATTTGATATTGACCCAAAGACAGACTTTAGACAAAAGTTGGATCTTAATCATGGTTTAGGCACCCTTTATTTTTGGGGCGTGCACAGAAAGTATAACTATGATTGGAATCCTCCTTACACATCTTTCTCTTCAGGCACAACTGTTCACCTCGGGTCCATAGAGCAAGAGCATAAAACAGCATGGACAACATTTATTTTGGATACTTCTAAGGGTCTAACAAAAGCGGGAATAGAACGAATAAACGACTCTATTCGTACTTATGTTTGGTGTTTGCTAGGTTCGCAAGCACAAACGAGATCGAACATAACTGATCCTTCTACTGGCTTTGACGCCCAAAAACAGTATTTAGCAAATTTAGAGGATTCTATTAATTCTGCAATTGATTTGCCTTCAAGTATTAAAAGGTACCAAAATGTTTTGCAATACGCAAGATCGAAAGTAGACTTTGCTGTTGGCACTGGTTTATACATGCTGCCTTCTGACCTCAGACTCCAGATAGGAACAATAATAAACTATAATAATGAAATCCTTGTGGCTGGTAAAGAAGAGAAGGTCGGAAAAAACGACATAAATTCTAAGCCAGCAATAGCAATAAAAAAAGAAGCCCCACCAATCCCCGAGCCCCCCAAACCCCCCCATTCAATCCCTGTGGTCCCAAGAAATAATGACCATGAATATGAAAAGACAGCACTTGTTATTGGATTAACTGCCCTAGGATTACTTGGTCTTTATCTTACTAAAGAGTAACCCAACTATTAAGGCAACTAATGCCCATAAGTGCTCGGCCATAAAGCCAACTACTTTACTTGCGGCAGACAAAAGCCAGCTAACGATCCCTCCTATTATACCAGGCAAAGAATCTATTGCCTTACTGGCTAATTTTTTTAGTAAGTTTGCAAGGTGATCGAGTTGTTTTTTTTATCCATGATTTATCTGACGACGGGCCTGGTGGCACTGCTCCCCCACCACCACCGCCTGTAATAGCCAACACCAGTGTACTTATTGCAAATCCTAAGGCTGTTATAACACTTGCTAATGTGACACCTTGCTCTCTAAACAGTGTTCTTATTCGTTCTGCTAACGTTGTGTCTTCATATAAAATTCTTTGGATAGTTTCTCTTATTCTGCTCACTTGAGTTCGTAATTGTTCTCGGTTAGTAGACAACACTTCTAGTCTTGCTGATCTCTCTTGTTCAAGATCTTTTAGTCTTTGTGTTATTCTTTCTTTAACATCAGGTCCTAAGTTGTGGTCATCAGCCTCAACTAGTTTTTCTTTTTCTCTTTTTATATGCTCATCTAGTTCACCCAGTTTTGCTAAATTGTTTGTTAATTCGCCTCTGATGCTTTTCAAAGCATGATCAAGGGCCGTTATTTCTCTCATAGGTAGCGGCGGATCGTGCATAGTTTTTAATGCTTCTGAAAAACTGGTTTCTATTATTTCGTCTGCTGTTGGGCTTAAATCTTTAAGGGGTATGTTTTGTATTTGGTTATCTGTTGGGAGTTCTTGTAGTGTGTTTTGAAGTTTAGCAACTGCCTCACTGTCTAATCTTCGCGGTTTAGCAATGCCAAGGCGATTTTGATCGCTCACACTGAGCCTTTGTCTAATTGTAGTCTTTGCTAAAAACTTTGATGGGTCTGGTTTAGTTGTAAGCTGAACAAGTTGTCCTTGCTCGTTTTTCACAAACAAATGGTCATCTTTTGTTTCAAAATCATTAGGGTCTATAAATTCGGGAGGTTCTTGGCCTAAACTTTGATAAAATGATTTGACCTTACTTTCTGTTAATTCACGCCGCAATGATTGTAATGGATGTGTCAAAGGCGTCATTTCACTCATGTCGTCTCCAGGATCAAAAACATCATAATCTTCTTCTGCCATGTTTTTAAATAATTAACTTTTTATTTTGTTTTATAAAAAAAATGTCACAAGCATATGGCTCGATTCTTGACCCGCATAGAAGACTGAAAGAGCCCTTTGGCGTGAAGGGAAATAAACAGAATATTATTGTTCCAAATAATCCATCTACTATTGATTCAGATCAAATTCTTACTGTTAAATTTCCAGACCTAGGAGCAGATGAAGTGATTGTGCCGGGATCTGCACGGCTTACTTTCAAAATAGAACTTGATTCAGCAACAGACGCAAACAGGACAGTTGTACAGAATCTGGGACGGGCAATCGTTAAGAAAATTTCTATAAAACTTGAGGGGCAAGAAATATTTTCTTTACACAATGCAGACATATTTCTAATCTATTCTGATCTATGGCTAACCGATAATGAAAGGGCCGATCTTGCGTTTCAAGGAATCGAAAATAACGAAGCACTAAAACACAGAATAGACGCCGAAGACGCTAAAGACGGTAACAAGTATGAAGCTGTAAGTTTTGCTTATGGAAATCGCTTTTCTATACCCTTAGATTTTGAGTTGTTAAAAGCGCATGCGCCATACTTTCAAGGAGCATTAAAAGACAGATTGTCATATGAACTAACTTTTAATGAATACAAACGTGTCATTAAATCTACAGACACTGATTCCAAGTACAGCATTTTCGACATCTCGTTAGAGTTTGACATTGTTAGCAACCCTAACTTAGCAAGGCTGATTGAGCAACAATATCAGTCAAAATTAGCAATATATTACGAAAGAGTGATTCATCATTCAAAATATCCTAAAAGCAGAGCAGACACAATATGGAACTTTAGTTTTAGCGCCGCAGCAAGATCCCTTAAAGGTATTTTATTGCTGTGTGAAGATGAAGAACCATTCAAAAGACAAAGTGAAAAATTTATCAATCCTAAAATAACGAAAGTACAATGTTCAATTGAGGGTAGTCCTAACCAAGTCTACGGTAGCGGGCTTAAACCTTATCATCATTTTGATGAAATAAGAAAATTGTTTGGAGGCGGGAGGTGTAGAAATCCAACAGTAGACCTTGCGTCTAAAGATCTACACCTTCACAGTGTTAGACTTGATGAATATTTAACAACGAAATACGGTTTATGGATTGACCTAAGGTCAACAGAGGATAATCAGTTGCATGGGAGTGGGAGAACAGTTAAAGACGTAATAAACATTCAAATTGATAAAGAAAAAGAGAGTGATAAACCACTTAATGTACATTTGTTTTTAATATATGATGCGCAGCTGAATATTCAAGATAACAGATTGAAAGATATCCAATACTAAATTATTTTTATTTTAAAAAGCATGTCTGTTACGACTTATCCAAAAGTGCCCAAAGAAGAGATAGCTGCTGCTGTAGACATAAAAACTTTCAGATTAACCAACATTACACAAATGCAACAAAAACTAGAGCAGGACCTTTCAAAATACAGTAAAACCAAACGAAGGTATTCTGCTGTCTTTAATGCTGTTACATATGTTAATACTGGAGCATCGATCACTAGTGCTCTATCAGCAGGAACAAGTGTAGGTCTCTTAGCAACAGGCGTAGGTGCACCGGCAGCTTTACCTCTAGGTGGTTTGTCTTTAACTCTTGGCCTGTGTTCATTGGCTGTAAGTGCTGTCAGCAAAAAAATAAAAGCTAAACTCCAGAAGCACACAGCTATGGTTCAACTAATAACAGCTAAACTTAGTTCGTTCAAACTGATAATTGATAAAGCACTAGTTGACTCAAACATCACGGATGAAGAATTTAGTCGCCTACAGGCTGATTTTGAGGACTACAAAAGACAAAAGTTTGATCTTCAAAGAAAGGCAAGGGCAACTTTTTCTCAACAACCAGACACCGACCAGATAAAAAAGGAATGTTTAAAAAAAGTAAACGAAACATTAAACTCTGTTCTAAACAGCTCACATTAACAACCCCAAAGGGCGTTTATACTTTAGTTTATGAGTCCAAGCACAAAAAGACCGTTGATATTGATTCTGATTAACTTTTATTTTTTTGATTTAAATAAATATTTTGAGTTAGAAAAGAAGCTCAACATGGATAAGATATATGAAGGTTCAGATGAATTGTTTGAAGCAATGCTCGAGGAAGAGCGTTTGTCAAAAGCTTTAAATGAGGTCGTTTTAGAAGTTATTGATCCAACAAAGGTACAGGCAAGCGTTGAACATGCTATTTCTCAAGTTCCAAGTAAACTAACAATAAACCCTCCAGTTAAAGTAAGGTTAGTTGTTTTAATCGACTATATAACAATAAACGAAGAAAATCTAGAAGTCTGGGTCTCAACTAAACAGCAGACTATTCTTTCTCATAATGACTTAACACCTGGTTGGGCAGATCAACTTCTTACACAGTTTAATGAAGCCTCTGAAGCAGCTAAAATGAGAGGCTCTGGTTGGTCAGAGGGTGAAGTCCTAGACATCAGATTAAGACAAGCTAAGTATGAGCCAATTGTAGGCAAGTCTTACATTCCACTGCCTCCAACATTAGTTGCAAAGAAAGCAGTTTTGAACATAAAAAATTCAGACGACAAATGTTTTATGTGGTGCGTTCTTGCTAGGCTGCATCACGTTGCCAAAAATGCAGAGAGAGTATCTAACTATTTACAGTGGGCCAATGATCTTAACTTTAACGGCCTTGAATTTCCTATGGCTGTAGACAAAATTGATCAGTTTGAAAAACAAAATCCACCAATAACTGTTAATGTCTACACATGGTCTGAAGAAACCAACCTTCTGCCAATTAGAGTGTCAAAGAACAGTCCAACAATAGGCGAACCAACCAAAACTCATGTAGACTTACTCCTGATGCAAAGCCTTAATGGGTTGCACTACACTCTAATACGCACAATGAGTAGATTACTAGTGCATACTACAAAACAACATAGCAAACAAGAATTCTGTAGAAAATGTTTAACAAGAATTCCGTCCGTTCAAGCTGCGAGCGAACATATAAAACATTGTATTAGCCCAGTTGACTGTGATACAGAACTAATTACGCCCGGAGAAGGCAGTAAAGTTAGTTTTAAGAACTGGAAACGGTTGCAAACTAGTCCATATGTTGTTTACGCAGACTTCGAATCACTCATTGTTCCTTATGAAGGACCAACCCCACAGAAACTTCCTAAAACAGTCTTAATGAGTAATCATCAGATTTGCTCATTTGCCTTCATCATTGTTAGGTCGGATGGCGCCCATTCAAAGCCAGAATTATACAGAGGACCAAATGCTGCAAAATACTTCTTAAAACGCATGCAGCAAGTGCGTAATGCCTGTTCTAATAATCTGAATTTATCTGAAATCATAATGACGCCTGAAGACCAACAACAGTATGACTCAGCCACTCACTGTTGGATTTGTGGGGCGGCCTTAAATTTTTCTTTTCCCTAAATTTTTTTTTTAAGTTTTTTTTTTTTTCTTCACCCCCCACTTTTTTTTTTTTTTTTTTTTTTAAAATTTTTTTTTCCCCTTTTTTTTTCCCCCCTCCTTGCCAAAAAATAAAAAACCATTTTTTTCAAACCCCCCTTCCCCCAAAAAAATTTTAAAACCCTTTTTTTTTTTCCAAAGCCTCCCCCCTTTTTCATTTTTTTGGAAAACCCCCAAACCCCCCTTTTTTTCCCCTAAAAAAACCCTTTTTTTTTACCCTTTTTAAAAAAAAAAAAATTTTGTTTTTCCCTTTTTTTTTTTTTTTTTTTGTTTTTTTTCTTACTCCCCCCCCCTTTTTTTCCTTCCCTTTTTTCTTTCCCCCCCCTTTTTTTTTTTTTCCCTTTTTTTTCTTCATATTTTTTCCCTTTTTTTTTCCCCCCTTTTCCCTTTTTTCCCCCCCATTCTTTTTTTTTTTTTTTCCCCCTTTTACTTTTTTTCCCCTTTTTTTTCCCTTTCCTTTTTTTCCCCTTTTTTTCCAGCCCCTTT
The DNA here is from genome assembly GCA_033310375.1 of Conus canariensis. Lineage (NCBI taxonomy): Eukaryota > Metazoa > Mollusca > Gastropoda > Neogastropoda > Conidae > Conus > Conus canariensis. Next base: position 25,482,966 of record CM065720.1, read on the forward strand.
TTCCCCAAAAAAACCCCCCCTTTAAACATTTTCATCTTTTCTCTTCCCTCTTCTTCATTTTTCCCCTCTCTCCTTTTCCCTCCCATCCCTCCCCCCCCCCCTTTTCCGCCCCCTTTTTTTTTTCCCCCTTTTTCCCCCCTCCCCCTTTTTCCCTTCCCCCCTTTCCCCTTTCTCCCTTTTCCCCTTTCCCCCCTTTTGCCTTCCATCCCCCTTTCTTTTCCCTTCACTCTTTCACTCTCCCACTGGGTCTTCCCTTTCCTTTAATCCTCCCTCTTTTTTCCCCTCTTTCTAAACCCTTCCCTTTTTATCTGACAGTTCCCGGTTCCCTGAAGATAACTGTCTGGGTGTTTTCATTTAAAAGGACATCAGTTTTCTGATCTAGCGTGCTGAAGAGTTAAAATTAAAAATTTTTTTCCCCCCAAACAACCCCCCCCCCCCTTTAAAAAAAAAACCTCAAAACAAACAAAACCCCCCAAATTTTTCCCCCGGGATGACGGGCCCTTTTTAAAAATTTGGGGTCAAAAGAAGCCCCTTGAATGTTAGTGAAAAAAACAGCGGGGGGAATCAGAGGCCCAAATTTTTTTAAAGCAAAAAAAAAACGGGGATTGAAAAATTTAAAATAAATTATTTTTGCAAACAACGATAAAGGGAAACCCCTTTTTTTTAAAATTTAAAATTTTTAAAGGGTTTTTTTAAAAAAAATGGTTTTTTGAAGCGTAAAGGTTTATTCTAAATTTTAAAAATTTTCCTAAAAAAGCAGTATGCGAGCATCACCATCATCAAAATCCACCGATCTTCTTCTTCATCATGTGTCGCCGTCGTCGTCGTCGTCGACGTTGTCGTCCGTCGTTATCATCATCATCATCAATCATCAACACCATCATCATCATCACCACCACCCACCACTCACTATTAAAAAATTAATTGACCTACCTAATCATGCAAGTGCCCCAATTGTGTCTTTAAATACATTCATCAAACAACGCAAAAAAAGGAACAAATAATTTAAAATCACGACAAGGAATAAACAAGAAACCAAACAGCAGCACACACAAAGCAATGCGGAAGCCTAAACCCTGGCCCACGCCCAAAGACGTCACCAACACCACCACACCTACCACCACCAACACCACCACCACCACCACCTCTTCACTCTCTGGCAAGCAACACGTCACACACCCTGAACATAGATCAAGATGCAACACAACAAGATGTACGGTACAATCCCCCCTGTCAGCCTCTGCTGTGAACAGAACAGTTCCGGGGCATCGTTTTGAAAGAGAGTAGAAACAGGCAGAGTGTCAGAACTGATGCGGAGGTCGATTCCAAAACGAAGGGCTTAGACGAGCGAAGGACGATGAGAAAAAGTTCAGTGTGACAGAGGTAAAAAAAAAAAAAAAACAAAAACAATCAGACGAAGAGCAGGAATCTGTATGGTGAGGGTATAAAACATGTTTTGTAAATAATCTGTGTACACTTTCTGAGAGCGCTGCATGCTCTTTTTTTTTATGCTGATCGATGAAGATGATAAAGATATGCTACGGATATTCCATTCTGTTAGAGACTGCATGACGGGGCTTTACTCTTCGCTTAACTTCTTGAGACATCCTGGCGTCGAAACCAAGCCCGACGAATACAGACACCTGCAGTAATGTCAGAAAAATTTTTGTTTATTTTTTTTTCTTTATGGTTTCATTGGGTTTTTTTAAAAAAAGTTTTCTTTTCATCAGTGCCATACCGGGGCCGTATTTTTGGAGGTTCTTTTTTCGCTTCCCCCCCCCCCCACCCCATCTCCGCCCTCCGTGATACTACCCAATAGCTGAAAATATGCGCGGGGTGCGCCCCCTCACGTTTATTTTTGTGTAGTGTGCGTGCTTTGCATGCGTGGTTTGTTCTCCCTCCCTGCTCTCTCCTCTCTCTCTTCTCTCTCTCTCTCTCCCCACTTTATTTTGAGCCTTAAACTTTTATCCGGGGGGGGTTCAGGGAGCCTTTTTCCCACATATAGATAAAAACTCCCATCCCCTTAAGACGGGTGTGCTTAAAATTTTGCTGATTTTTACATCACTATTTTTAAATTTCTTTTTTTTTTTTTTTAAAAAATCTTCCTGTCTCTTTGCCCATTTTTGGGGATCCATTTGCTGTGTATTTTTTCTTTCCAGTTTCCCTTAAGGATATAAACTCCCCAAAATGGTCCAAACCCAAAAAAATTTTACCGTTCTTTCCAAAGATTCAGCTTTTATAGGGCTTTTCTTCGTCCCAAAAGCCCTGTTCGTACGTCAGTTTTTTGAAATCAGCAAAGAATGTCCCTCGACAAAAAAACAGGCAAAACAGGCATGGTGAGCGAGCGTTTTTTTTTTTTTTTTTTTTTGTTTTGGGTTTTTTTTTTTGTTTTTGTTTTTTTGTTTTGCACCCAAAGGGGGGGGGGGGGGGGGGGGTTTTGGGGTTTGGGGGACCCCAAAAAAAAAAAAAAAAAAAAAAAAAAGGAGGGAAAAAAAAAAAATAAATTTTCATTTAATCCCTTTAGTCGAAAATCTTTTTTTTTCCTTTTTCCCTTCAACAGCGTTGTCTTTTTCTGGGGCTGTTCAGCTGTAATTTTTTTATGGTCCTTTTTCTTTAGATTAGTCTAGTCAGCTATATTTCTACGCTGGCAGCTGCATATTCTGTGCACGTGGAAAATTTTTGTTTTGGGGCGTCTGGAGTGTGAGTGTGTGTGTGTGTGTGTGTTTTTGTGTGTGTGTGTGTGTGTGTGCGTGTGTGGTGTTTTGTGTTTTTTCAAATACAGGTGCCACATATGTCTGGGCCCCAAAAACGTGGGTTGTAACAAGAGTGTTATGAAAAAAGGGTTGGGTTTTTTTTTTTTTTTATCATCAGTGAAAAGGGTGGGTCCTCCCCCAAAAAATAATGATGTCAGCCCTTTTAGTACAGAAGGGATTTTTTGCCTAGGGTTTTGGGGGGGGGAAACTTGGAACATGAAAAGGGGTTGGAAAAGGGGTTTTGTGTGTGTGTGTGTGTGTGTGTGTGTGTGTGTGTGTGTGGGGGGTGTGTGGTTTTCAAACCCTTGAGCCCCTTTAAATTTTGGGGATAAATTTTTTTTGCCCCCTGCTGACGTCATTTAGGCAAATTTGGCCAGCGCCTCCCCCTTTCAACCCCTACCCTTTAAAATTAGTTTCCAAGGGGTTAAGGTGCCGCCCGGCCCCTTGGAAAAAAAA
>CM065720.1:25486274-25491274 GCA_033310375.1 Conus canariensis
ATCCCTACTGAAGATATCTATAAAGACATGGAATTAGAAGTAGCTAAAGGGCATGCAGGATGGTACGACACATCTGATTACCCTCAAGATTCGCCTTTGCATTCAGATATTAACAAGAAGGTTTTAGGTAAGATGAAGGATGAATTATCTGGAGGTGTGATCAAGGAGTTTGTTGGTTTGAGGTCGAAAATGTACAGTCTTTCAAGCCAAAAAAAAGTTGTTAAAAAAGCAAAGGGAATATCTCGTAGTGTTGTGCAATCAAGCATATCCCATGACAACTATAAAAAAGCATTGTTTGATAATAAGACTTTTCATCATGACAACGTAAAACTACGATCTAATCTACATGAGATCAACACAACTGTTGTAACAAAGAAGTCATTAGATAGAACAAACACAAAACGTGTGTTTGTTAATCCAGAGTTTTCATATGCAATCGGGCATTGGAAAACAGCATAATTACATACCTTCTTCATCCGCGGGTTTATATTTTTCCTCAAATTTATCTAGAAGCTCAATCATATCAATATCCAATTCAGACAAAATTTTTCTCATGTTTGCTTGATATGCACGAATTTTTTTTATTTTTTCAAGATATTCTTTATCCGTTATTCTGATAATCAAAATTTGGGATCGTAGGCGATCAGGATGCGTTGCTGTGTGCCGATAAATCCACATAATTGTTTCCTTAATAGCTGAACACGTATAATATGATTCTTGTATTAATTTTAAGGTCTCTTTTTTTATCATCATTTTAGTTTCATGTAAGATTTCTTCCTTTTGAGCTTCCATTTTAAACTCAAATATATTTACGTAAATTAATTAAGCGGAACTGTGTCTGGCGGGATTATTTGCAGTTCTTCTTTCACAAAAGATCTTTGAGGGGCTGGTCGTTTTGTTGTGTCAGTTTCTCGTAAATAATACACGGGCGGATTCATCTTTACAATTCTTTTTATTTCATATGAGTCAACACTCCAAACTGGATCTGTTGCCCTGATGCGGGTGTCCCCTTCCGCTTCTCCCGGCGAATAAAGGTACCTTACTTTCAAACCAAATGGTAATAGTTTGCTTGATGAAGACTCTCCTTCAACAACATTTATTGTTTGTTTTCTGATTGCTTGTACTGGTTTTAGACCTTTAAATTCTTCATTATTCATTGCGCGCAAAACTGAGGGCAGCCTTCTAACCCATTCTGTGTTGCGAGAATTGTCAATCAGCTCTCTGTGATACTGGTAGGAGAAAAGTCTTTCAGATAACTGTTTGTTAAAGTTTTCAACCAAACCCTGTGATCTGTGAACACCCGGAATGCCTCTTTTAATGGTAACTCTATGTTTTAACAATAATTGATTCACTTGACCTTTAAATTCTTTTCCATCATCGACTTGAATCATGCGAGGATAAGTTAAGGGTCCTCGTTGATATATCAGTTGTATAGCGACAGCAACAGCAGAAGCACTCTTTTGTGTTAATGGTTCCGCATCTTTGTATCTTGAAGCTATGTCAATGACTGTAAGTGCGTACTTAAATCTTTTTCGTCTAATCGTATCATGGGGTAAATATAGAAGATCCATTTGATGGGTGTCGTTTGGAGTTATATTCACAAAGTGTGGTCTTTGTATTCGTTTAGGCGCTGGTAGATAAATTTGCCAAATCGCTTGTTTAGATAACCATTCTTTTGCTGTTTGTTCACTGACTCCAGCTGCTTGGCTTAGCTTTTTAATTGCTGTTATTCCCTTCCAATATCCTTTTGGTGAATAATAGATTTTGTTCATTTTTTATTCAGCCAATATTATGCGCAACAAAATACACAACGGTCATACCAAAGGCAATAAACAATATTTCTTGCATCTTTTGTTTTTCTGATGGGTGATAAAAATCGCTGAATTTTGGTGGAGGCAATGTTTCAACTTGTTTGCCTGTCACTAGAAAATATTCTTTTATTGCCTGGTCAACATCTTTAAATGTGTAAGCTGCATGTCCCTGTTGTTTAAGTCTGTCGTTAATAAAATCTAACTGCTCCATTCTTTGCTTTTCATAGGTGTCTTGTGCAGCAGCTAGTTGCTCCATAGCTCTGTTATGTCTTTTTCTCTCATCGTTATTTTGTAGTTTACTAAATGCGTAATTACTTCCGCTAAAAGCAAGCGCATTAACCACAGCGCCACCAATCATCATTACGAGTGAAGCCATTTTTATAAATGTATTTTTTTTACATATTGATACTGTCTGGAATTATTCCTTGCTTAACTAGAAAATCTTTCGTAGCAAATGAAGCTGTAATAACAGCAATCAGCTTTGCTGAGTCTTCAAAGTCTAGTTTGCCAAGATCTGCTGGTTTTATTTTTAACAGGCTTTTACCAAGCATTGTGTATCCTACACTTAGACCTCCAATAACAGCAGAATGGTATACGAGGTTAGCAACAGTTTTTTCGGTGCTCATTTTTTAAAAATAAAATAATATTTATTATTATTAATAAAACATGAACTGCGATGATTTACTTCCTGAACTTACAAATGATCAAGTTGATGACCAAGATATTATGCCCAAAAAGGAAAGGCTGTATTCTTTGGCGGCGTGTGGAAAAACAAAACAGTACCTCGGAAATGAATTCAGCATAGAACAGATTCAACAGATGTCAACGCAAGACATTGTAAAGTATCACAACAGGTATGAAGCGCAACTGGGGTCAAGAATGGTAAAAAGTGTTGGGCAAACGGTTCTTAGTTTGTACACTAAACTAGTTAGTAGATTTGCTCCCATTGATTCTGAACAAGATTTTATGTATGATTTAACACAGGATCCCGTTTTAACAAAGTCATTAGAGTCTCTAGGATGTGATCTATATTACAGATTTGGAACATTGTTATCGCCATTAATCATGGATTAATTACTTTTAATCATATAGATTTTGTTTCCCTTCAAAATGACCGAGCCAGAAAATCAGCAGAAAACATTGATGGAGAAAGTGACCAGTAAAAAGCCTCCTCATCCTGGGCGTGTTGCAGCAGGAAAAAAATTAGCAGAGTGGAACAAACAAAAAAAATTAATGTTGCAATCACAGAATATAACTCATAATGAAAACATAACACCGCCAACAGTTGTTTCAATGCCAGCTGTAAATACACAAGTTGATTCAAGACCTACAACACCAAAGTCGACATGGATTATTTGGATTAAAAGAGTTAGCATTTTTGGCGTCATTGCTGTTGGTGGGGGTGGTTATTACGTTTATAAAACATATAAAGAAAGACAGCAAAAACCAAAGCAGTCCAAAAAATCTCAGCCACTAAATACAGAAGCCGAACAAAAAAGCATGCTAGAACTGCCAACAACAAAAGATCATTTTGATCCATTTCAGATGGAATAATATTTCAAGAACTTAATAAATAATTATAAAATTGACTTGAATAAGAACTTGATAACGACTTGATGACGACTTGATAAAACTTAAATAAGAACTTGATAAGAACTTAATAAGAACTTAATGACGACTTGATAAAAACTTAATGACGACTTGATGACGACTTGTTAAGAACTTGAATAAGTACTTGAATAAGTACTTGAATAAGAACTTGTTAAGAACTTGATGATGACTTGTTAAAAACTTGATGTTAACTTGTTAAGAACTTGAATAAAAACTTGTTAAGAACTTGAATAAAAACTTGAATAAGAACGTGATGCCGATTTTTTTTTTCACAATTAATTGTTACATTCTTTTCCGGGGAGACAACTCCTCTTCACTTCTGCCTTTATGTAGTACTCTAGGCCAGACATGTCTGGCCACGGCTTACTCAACTGCATAATTGCCGAGTCGAAGCGTCGCACTGTTTGCTGGTTCGTGTCGAGTTACACATAAGGGCGTCGGGCCGCCACGCGGCATTGTATAAATTTAGACGGCTAAATTCCCCACCGGCGTCGTTTAGTACAGGCGTTAGACGTCATTGTATAAATTTAGGCGGCTAAATTTCCAAACATATCAAAACATGTTTCTTACCTTCCCCCAATCACAAGACTAGATAGAATCAGCTGATTAGTAACAGTGACGACATTTCCGCCCAGCACTTGTGTTGTTAGCAACTGAACCTAGCTGTCTTGTCATTTGCGGGTGTGCAGTGCAGTCGTGTTTTCAGTTAGAAAGTGTTGTGTTATGTCGCAAGACAGTATCTCTTCTGAATTAGAGATAGAACTTCTTGAATCACAAACCGTTCATCAAGAATTGCTAGATTACTCAAGACAAAAATGGGAAGATTGGTTGAGACAACATATTAGAATCTCACCTTCCTATTCCCGTAAACTGAGGGTGATATCTCGATTGCTGAGACCGTTCACGCGTGAACGGTACTATTTTTAGAATCCTATCTGTCGGAGCTGGCTTGTCTGGAAGACCTACCGTTCACGCGTGAACGGTACTATTTTTAGAATCCTAGAATTCTTGAGAATTTCAGAGCTGGCTTGTTTCTGGAAACGTATGAAAAGGTTTTCTACTGTTGGACTACCTTTCATTGAAGTCTACTCCATGCTTTGTCACGTCCTATTCAGGCGGCCGCCGGGTGTACTTTATACAATTGTCTTGTTTGTTGAATCAAGCTTTTAATAAGTGCACTTGGTGGCTGCTTAGAATAATCTTCAACAACGTGCCACGATTCTACGCTTGTGTGAACACACATCCCACCCCTTTTCAGATAGCTTTCAATAGCCAGTCATTCCTCACAATAGAATGAAATCCCAACTTGGTTGACAAATAGCCCTCCTAAGAATAAAGGCATGGTTAACCAAGTCCCCATTGTTTTGTTTGTTTACTTCTTAACGGTCCAGTGACAGAGAACTATAAAACAGATAATCCTACACATTATGTATGTTTGTAAAGTGTTTACTATTAGAGAACTATAAAATAGGCATTCTGGGTAAGCCGGCGGAGCAACAGCGAAACCGGCTTTAGCCGGTTGGAGCTGGCGGAGGTGGGTGAGCCAGAATGCCTATTTTATAGTTCTCTCCAGTATTT
>CM065720.1:25511274-25513774 GCA_033310375.1 Conus canariensis
TCACCTGACACAACGTTTTGCCCGTTTTGTAAAGATGTTCCAGAATCTGAACTTCACTTTTTACTTGTGTGTCCAAATTATTGCGACATCAGAGAAAAATATTTACCTCGCAAATTTTTCGCGCGACCATCAGCGTTTACAATGACCCTTTTAATTGCGAGTGAGAAATATTGTAATGTAGTTGGCTGGTACCTTTCTGAATCTTTGAAAAAGAGATTTCTCGATATGGAACGATCTTCAAACAATAATTAAGACCGAATATAACTTATAAAATAGTGTAAAACCTTTCATCATATGCTGATAGAACAAATGAGTGCCCAGAATCATTGTTGTTTTTAATCGGCACCGGAACAACATAACGTATATAAACAATCGGAATTCTAATATCGTTTCTGTTTCATATATTCATACATACACACCGTCATAAATATTCTCATATTTGCAAATATTACGGTAATCTATACGATTTGCACATGCGTGCGTGCGTATGCGTATGTGAATATATGCGCGTACATGTGTTAGTCAACGTTATTGTGCATCTGTGCAGTGTGTGTCCGGTTTACGTATACATATATATACGAATGTATTGATATTTTGTTTTCTTTTTCTTCTTTTTTTTTTTTTCAAGTTAGTTGCATTTCCCTTATTTTGAAGTAATCCCACCTCCATGACATGGGCATATGGCCTAGTTCATTAAATGTTCTGAGTTCTGAGTTCTCTCTCTCTCTCTCTCTCTCTCTCTCTCTCTCTCTCTCTCTCTCTCTCTCTCACTGCCATTTAACAGTGATTATGCTAATGATTTCATAAGCCATCACACCCCTAATTTCTGCCTTCATCTACACTCCCTCCCCTATCTCCCCCCTCCCCCCTCCCCCCCACCGCCCTCCCCCCTCCCCCTCCCCCGGGTGCTGCCTCTCATCTTAGTCTTGTTCCCTCCACCCTTCCTTCCCCGCTCTGTCATTCCAATGCGATGTTTCCATTAACGGCAATCGCGCCTGCAAAGCAAGCTACACCGTTGTTTACATCTCCTGTACCAAGCAGTCGAAACATGCCATCACCCTCGTATGAGCTGTCGCCAGAAAATGGGGATCAAGTTTGTAAACAAATGACAGTAATGCGTCCGATAAGTTTGATTCATATGTGTGAACAAAGGGAGTCCATCTAATCACGCTGCGATGGCTCTCTGTGTGTATTCGTGTGCGCGTTGAAGGGGCACATGACTGTGTGTGTGTGTGTGTTGTGTGTGTGTGTGTGTGTGTGTGTGTGTGTGTGTGTGTGTGTGTGTGTGTGTGTGGCATTTTACTAGAATGTTTATTACTTTCACTTGTGGCTTTATGCGCTGTTGCAGGATGTACGCAAATATTGCTGACATAAATGGTTACACTCTATCATAGTCAGACCATTGAGTCCAATTTTTACCAAGCATAGATGAAGATGCGAAAAGTTGTGTCCTATACGTAGAACTCAGAGACGTCAAGCATAAACATATTTTGCAAAAAAAAAAAAACAACAAAAAAAACAGCCTAGTAAGATTGTATGCGTTTATCGTAATAATGAGTGTCAGACAGGAGCATGAAAGCAGCAAATTACAACAACCTGTTTGGTTTAAAACTAAAACAGATGTTACAAAAGTTATATGAACGTACTGCAAACTCAATGGGTTGGTAACACGATGAAAAGAATGCGTAGAGATGGAGAAAAAAAAAACCTGAAATCGATGCACCACAGTACAGTGTCATGCATGTCCCCACAGAACTTCACGTCATACGTATATCAGCTTGTTGAAGGGGGCTTATTCGGAACACCTAGGTGACCTGTCAGTCAAGAAGGGAACTGTCACTACACTGACGATCTCTGGCGTAAACTTATCTGTGAGGAGATGGATGAAAGTTCATTGCACAATACCTAGATAGGCCTCAGCTCCTCCAGATATGAAAACTTCAGACTTCCTGCTGCTGACAGCAATGACATGGGGCAAAAGGAGAGCAGAGCAGAGAGAGCAGAGGAGAGGGACCTGGGGGGGGGGGGGGGGGGAGGGGTGGAGGGAAGCGGCAGCTGAGTGTGAAAGCAGAGTGAGAAGAGAGGAGGAGGTGGACGGGGGTAGAGAAACGTAAGATAGTGCGGCAGCAAAATAACGTGGTACCATACACAAAATATTTATCAAGTACATCGCGCTTTACAATCGCAGAGACAAAGAAACACCAACACCAACAAAAGTATCAAAACACATTCACACATACGTACTCATCATTTTATTGATATACCTGTATATGTTTTACTCTGGGAGCAAAAGTTATGTTTGTTTGTTTGTTTGTTTTCAATTACTGTTTGATTCTCTTCACATTAAAAAAAACCACTTTTGAATGAGGCAGGGGGTAACAAACAGCAAATGATTAATAAAAAAAAAGGGCAACTCTTTTCCTTTGATGAAATTAGTTAAACGCCAAGAACTCGAACGCTGCTCACATCACAGATCGCCTAGTAGAAATCCCAGTACAGA
>CM065720.1:25536274-25556274 GCA_033310375.1 Conus canariensis
ATATATATATATATATATATATACATATACACACATATGCATATGCACACACATACACATACATATACATACACATATACATACATATACACACATGCATACATATATATATATATATATATATATATACATATACATATATATATACATATACATACACATATTGAAGGTTCTGTATTATATCCAAAGGGGCTGTTTTAGGCGGTGTAACAGTTTTAGGGTACTATAATCATACTTGTACTCGTATAATGTACAATGTCATAATCATTCGTAATTCATTCTGAGCCTGCGAACATCGGCGTATATGGGTGCCATTTGGAAAGGAAATCGTTATATACAGAATTTTTTCGAGCAATGTATTCTTCAGTTTTATATCTGTATTTTAGCTTATTAAGAAAAACCTGAAGTCTGGGTGATTTCTGTTCTGTTCTACACTGATATAAATAGTGTTTTGCAAATAATACAATAAAATAAAATACATGGTCTATATGTATATCTTTATCAAATCCAACTATGGCTAATGGTTCAGTTATCTGCAAATTAAATGCACACATACATTTTTCATTCATCAAAACCACCAGCGTTTCCCAAAAACGTTGTATGACCGTACAATACCAAAACATATGTGTAATACTGTCCTTAACAGAGGTACAGAAAGTACAAACATCGCTGTTCAATACACCCATTTTTTTCAGCACAACATTAGTACCAAGACATCTGTGTATTATTCGTAACTGTAACCATTTCATTTTTATGTCAGAAATTTTACTCAGATAAAGAAAACAGTTTTTCCAGTCATTTTCAACGTTCAGTTTTATATCCCAGTTCGTACAGATTTTCGGGTGTGTATGATTATCTATAAAAATGTCATAATATAATCTTGACCCTTTACAAACTGACGTTAACTTTTTGTAACATACATGCATATTTAAACATTCATTTGTATTTTCAACTTTGATTTTTGTTTTTTGTATATATTCAGTAATAGCTGCTTTAATACCAGAAAAAGTGACAAAATTAATATTTACATCATACTTTTGTTTAAATTGTTCGTAAGAAATAAACTGGCCATTGTCAAGCAAAAAATGAGCAATGCAATATATGCCCTTGTTGATCCATGCTTTTCCCGAAATAGTCTTTTTCCCAACTTGTATTCTGTTTGTATAGAAGACTGGTTCCGCAAGGAGTTCATATGAAGTCTTACAGTTAACTTTGTAGAAAAAATGTTTGTACGCTATAAATACCTCTGTCCAAAATACATTTGATTTACAGAAGGAAGAAAGTATTTCTGGTCCATATTTCTCAATATCGCTTAAAAGTGGAAAGTTAGATGTTGTAATAGTTTTCCATTTGTGGTGTGTAGTCTGAACTTTTTTTAGCCACGTCAATTTTAGGGAAGAAGCAAACGTTTTTAATTCTGGTAGTCCAAGACCACCGTTTTGAATACTTTTGTGAGCAGTTTTTCTATTTATTTTGTCTGGCTTTTTATTCCACACAAATTTGTAACAGTAATTTTGTAAAGTCTGAAAGAAAGTGTCAGGTGGGTTAGGTAGTAATATCCACAAATGGATGAGTTTTGATAAAATAAGCGATTTTAAAACTGCCACTCTGCCCAAAGGAGTTAGTTGCCTTCTCACCCAAATCTTGAACAAATGTTTCACGTCCGCTAATTTTTCAGAATAATTAATATCTGCACAGTTTTGCAAATCGTTGGTAAACCAGATTCCAAGAATTTTGAATTTTTGTGGGTTCCACTCCATACCTAAATGGTCCATGTAACGAACAGCAGAATTTTTACAGCTCCCCAACCAAACAGCGCTAGTTTTTCCAGGATTCATATATAACCCCGATATTCGACCAAACATTTCCAGTACGTTTATACATGTTTCAAATGATTTTATGTCGCCTGCTAAAAGAAATTCCGTGTCATCTGCATACTGAGAAAGCTTATGTTCGACTGTATCTATAACTATTCCACGTATGTTTACATTTTCCCGAATCATTAATGCTAGAATTTCAACACATAATAGGAATAAATATGGCGATAGTGGATCACCTTGTCTGCATCCGCGGTCTATCTTAAACCAACTAGAAACTTGACCATTAACAAGGACACATGAGTTGATATTTTTATAGAATGTTTCAATCCATTTGCAGAAGCCCTGTTGAAATCCAAACGCTTTCAATACTTTAAACATAAAATCCCAGCTCACTGAATCGAATGCTTTCTCAAAGTCAATGTTTAATAAAAGCCCTGGTAAGTTGTGTTCTTCTAAATAAGCAATTGTGTCGTAAATGAGCCTAATGTTATCCCCTATGTATCTATTCTTAACAAAACCAGTTTGATCCTCATTGATGAGACCAGCTAACACATTTTTTAAACGGTTGGCTATACACGATGACCCTATTTTATATACAACATTTAACAACGAGATTGGTCTCCAGTTCTTCACAAAGTGTCTTGGTTTATCTCCCTTTGGTATACAAACAATTAGTCCCTGTCTTTGAACACAAGAAAGTTCCCCCCTTCTAAATCCGGCATTTAAAGCTCTGACAACAAAAACCCCTATTCTGCTCCAAAAACACTTAAAAAATTCTGTTGTGAAACCATCAGTGCCAGGACTTTTGTTGTTTTTCATGTTCTTTAATGCTATGCATGTCTCCTCCAGTGTGATTTCGCCATCTAATTTATTTGCTTCGTCACGGTCTAAATGTGGAATATTTACAATGAGTTCATCCAAATCACAGTCGTCAACTTCACATTTTTTGTACAGTGATTCATAAAATCCTTGAACCTCATGAAGAATCTCTGTTTGGTCATTTAGAATATTGCCATGGTTATCAATTAATCTAGTCATACTCTTACTTATAAAATGTCTTTTTTCTAGGTTACAGAAATAGTTCGTCACTTTTTCCCTTCAGCTATCCACCTAGCCCTCGATCTTAAAAGTACCCCTTCTATTCTTTTCTCTCGAATAACCTTTAGCCTTTCCTTCTTTAACTCTAAAGCTTTGATCTCTTCTTCGTCTTTTGTCTCTTTTCTTTCAAGCCGTTGTATATCTTGCTGTATGTTACGTTCCTCTTCATTCGTGGTTTTCTTCTTCATAGTTGCGTATGAAATAGTTTTGGACCTAAGCTTCATCAGTAAAAAATCTAGAAATAAGTCATCAGAAATTGTAAACTGTAATTCGGTCAGAGGAATCGTGTGCACTGCTTCTCTTGCATATGGGCTTACAGCATATTCTTGTTTGACATTCTCAATTTCTTTGTTAATTTCGTCCAGATAGTCCTTGTCCTTTAATAATGACGAGTTAAATTTCCAAAAAGTATTACTCTTAATTTTTTTACCAAACCGTAACCTTAACACAATCATGGAGTGGTCTGTTCTATACCCACATTCAATGTCTACATCATCGACAAAGGAAACAACGTGATCTGATATGAGAAAAAAATCCAACCGCGCTTGTTGGAAAGGATTATTTCTTCTCCAGGTATATCTGTGACAATCCTGATTTAAGTCCCTCCAAATATCATTTAATTCTAAATCGTTTATCATGTTGTCTACTGCTTCTCTCGCTTTGGGATTATTAACCCTTTTATAATTACAGTAATCTCTTGCGGGATCCAAAACTAAGTTGAAGTCTCCTCCAATTACGACTTTACTTATACCTAAATTACTAATTTGTTGATTTAAGGTAATATAAAATTCTGGGTCATCTCTGTTTGGTCCATATACATTTACAAACAAAAAATCGTGTTGTTTAATTTCTGCTAAGACCATGAGGCTATTCCCATCATCGCCCTTGTGAACATTTTTAATTTTAGTTTCAAAGTTGTTATTGAAAAGTATTGCCACACCTCTTGCATTAGAAGCATGACTAGAGAAATATCCTAGGTATCCCCATTCAGATTGTATATAGCGTTCCATTTTTTCTTCGAAGTGTGTATCCTGCAGAAAATAAATTGAATATTTTTTGCATTTTAAGTAATGAAATACATCTCTTCTTTTCTGTTTATCATTCAGCCCCTGACAATTGACTGAGACAACTGAGACTGTACTATCCATGTTGTTCAATGCGTACAATTGGTAAAACTATGAAAAAGCCACCAACCAGATGCTTAGATGAAAATAACATAATATTGCATAGTATCTACAGAACCAAAATATTACATAACTACAGAACCAGCTTGACCTCGTAACGAAATAAATAAAGAGACATAGAGTATAAATTTGAAACCAGAACGTGCAAAAAACATGTAAAATATCACAAATACATGTAAACAAAACAAGCTTGTCAAAGCAAAAGGAATACCAAAAGGACATCCGTAAATCCAGCCAAGTGCCCCGCACAGATCAGCGTTTCAGGAGTAAATAAATTTAACAATAGTTCAAAATTCAAATTCAAATAGTATCAAACAGACAGACGATATTGGCACGTGAGCGCGCGTTTGCCCATGTGTGTGTGCGTGTGTGTGTGTGTGTGTGTGTGTGTGTGTGTGTGTGTGTGTGTGTGTGTTGTGTGTGTGTGTGCGCGTGGGTTTGTGCATGCGTGTGTGTGTGTGTGTGCGCTTGTGTGTGTGTGTGTGCGCGTGTGACCAAACTGGAGACATTTATGCCTTAATTAAATGTCTGCAGGTCTATAACTTGTCAGGTCTTACTCTTATGGTGAATATCTCTCCATGAAAATATCTATGATGATTTGTGTGAAATTTTTTTTTTTTTTTTTTTTTTTTTTTTTTTTTTTTTTGTCTTTCGTTCTTTTTTTCCGACGTCATTTTTTTCTTTCAATTTCACTTTTCTTTCTTTTTCTTTCTTTCACTTTTCGTTTTCTTCTTTTCTTTTTCAATTTTTTTTCCTTGAACACCATTTTCCTCGACCTGCCAATGCTCCCATCTCCTTCTCTCTTTTTTTTGCTTGTTTACCAATGGTCAATTTCAGTATGCAGATACGTGTGTGTGCTCACACAAACCCACAAATTACACACACACACACACACACACACACACACACACACACACACACACACACACACACACACACACGCACGCACGCACGCACGCACGCACGCACACGCGCTTCTGCACACGCACACACACGAGCACATACATGCAGGCACACACGTACACACACGTACACACACACACACACACACACACACACACACACACACACACACACACACATACACACACATACACACACACACACGTGCGTGCACACATACACACACAAGCGCGCACACACGCATACGCACACACACACACACACACACACACACACACACACACACATACATGCGCACACGCACACACGTGGGCCCGTGCCCACACATCCGTACACACACAGGTGTACATTGGCTATACACACATACAAAAAAAACAGACAACCCATGTTAGGTAGGCACTCAACGTCTGACCAGCGCATTGGGCTAATGCGTAGGTCAGACATCTGCTAAGTCGTAGCCACGAGACCCTCTTCTTTAATTCTCTCATCTTAGTTTTTAATTGATTTACCCATCAGCTTCAAATCATGCGTATAGTGTGGTCTTAAAAACTTAGCGGATGTGGTGTAGCGTACATGGACTAGTCCGCACGCAGTGACGCCTCCTTGATGAAACTGAAACTGAAACTCAGTTTGGAGTCAGAATGAATACACAAGGCAGACCTTTGTTTCCTGTAAACTTGTTTCAGGAACACCCTGACCTTGAGGTTAAAGTCTGGGGCGTTGTGTAGGAGGTCTGTGAGAGAGAAATCAGCAGACAGTGATTAATTGCCTGACTCCTTATATGCCTTCCAATGAAATGTCAACAATGTAACTGTGTGCCACAACACACCTGCGAGATTTTCCAGGAGGGGAGGGTGTGTGTGTGTGGGGGTGGGGGGTGGGGGGGTGGGGTGGGGGAGTATGGGATGGGGGGATGGGAGGCATTGTTGCGAGTTGCGTTGTGGCAAGCTGCGACAAATGCATGTCTGAACAGCTGATAGTCGTGAATTCTGTCTGTCTGTTTGTCTGTCTGTCTATTTGTCTGTCTGTCTGTCTGTCCCTGTATCTCTCTCTCTCTCTCTCTCTCTCTCTCTCTCTCTTCATCTCTCTTTCTCACTTATAACATTTTCTCTATCACCCCCTCCCTGTCTCTGTATCCCTGTCTCTCCTCTTTC
The DNA here is from genome assembly GCA_033310375.1 of Conus canariensis. Taxonomy (NCBI): domain Eukaryota; kingdom Metazoa; phylum Mollusca; class Gastropoda; order Neogastropoda; family Conidae; genus Conus; species Conus canariensis. The sequence continues at coordinate 25,542,434 of CM065720.1, forward strand.
CCCTCTCTTCCTCTCTTAATTGCTCTCTCTTTGCTGTTTCTCATCTCTCTCACTCTCTCTGTATGAGAGAAGAGAGAGAGAGAGAGAGAGAGAGAGAGAGAGAGAGAGAGAGAGAGAGAGAGAGAGAGAGAGGAGAGAGAGAGAGAGGGCGTTTTGTTAGCACATACGCAGAAAGACATCAGCAGCGGCCATATTCACAACATAGTGTCCTTCACAGTGCAACACGTCTGCTCTCGTGCTCTCGAGTCCATGGAAATCTTTCATTACCGTGAGGCGTATCCTTACGGCAGGATGAAGTGTGACTGCTCTGCCGGCAATAATGATGATAAAAGTATCGTTAGCAGAAGGTTTGGGGCGATGGAAAAGGGAACGCATTAGAGAGCTAATGCTGGAGAGAGTGCAGTGACAGACTTTGAGAGTTGTGGACATAGAGCTGGACTGAACGAGCCAGAGAGGTAGAGTACAATAAATTTGAAGATCTAGATAGGAATATGGAGTTAGAGAGACAGGTCCTGGGAGACAGAGTAGGGGGGGGGGGGTTGAGCTGGGACACAGGTCCTGGGAGACAGAGTAGGGGGGGGGGGGGTGAGCTGGGGCACAGGTCCTGGGAGACTGACTGACTGGCTGACTGAAACCGTTTACTGTCAGATTAACATATTGTTGTCCCGGGAGACAGAGTAGGAGGGATTGAGTTGGGGAGACATGGTTGGGGAGACCCTCAGAGTTTGGGATTAAAAAGATGAATCATTTGTTTTAAAACCTTCAATGAACGTGGAAGCTCACAGAGGATTTGTCAACAAGCCAAAAACGGGTTGGAAACAAGCTTCCGTTCGAAAGTGAATTCATCTATCAACAGAATTGTTCACAACGTCCTTCTCTCTGTCTCGAATAAATTCATATTATTATCACATGTATTCACATCTCTTTTAGTCTTGAATAAATTCATATTATTCATCAACATATATTCACACATCTTTTAGCAAAGGGGCAAAAAATAAACCCTAAGTGAATATAGAAGAAGCTTGGATGGAGGGGGGGGGGGGGTGAGGGCAGAGCAGGTGTTACCTCACATCACACACCAAGCGTCCATGGACTGTTCCTGAACCATGCCTCACATCACACACCAAGCATCCATGACCTGGACCATGCCTCACATCACACACCAAGCGTCCATGGCCTGGACCATGCCTCACATCACACACCAAGCGTCCATGGACCATGCCTCACATCACACACCAAGCGTCCATGGACCATGCCTCACATCACACACCAAGCGTCCATGGCCTGGACCATACCTCACATCACACACCAATCCTCCATGGCTGGACCATGCCTCACATCACACACCAAACGTCCATGGCTGGACCATGCCTCACATCACACACCAAACGTCTATGGCTGGACCATGCCTCACATCACACACCAAGCGTCCATGGGCTGTTCCTGGACCATGCCTCACATCACACACCAAGCATCCATGACCTGGACCATGGCTCACATCACACACCAAGCGTCCATGGCCTGAACCATGCCTCACATCACACACCAAATGTCCATGGGCTGGACCATGCCTCACATCACACACCAAACGTCCATGACCTGAACCATGCCTCACATCACACACCAAGTGTCCATGGGCTGGACCATGCCTCACATCACACACCAAACGTCCATGACCTGGACCATGCCTCACATCACACACCAAGTGTCCATGGGCTGGACCATGCCTCACATCACACACCAAGCGTCCATGGCCTGGACCATGCCTCACATCACACACCAAGCGTCCATGGGCTGGACCATGCCTCACATCACACACCAAGCGTCCTGGACCATGCCTCACATCACACACCAAGCGTCCTGGACCATGCCTCACATCACACACCAAGCGTCCATGGACCATGCCTCACATCACACACCAAGCATCCTGGACCATGCCTCACATCACACACCAAGCGTCCATGGCCTGGAACATGCCTCACATCACACACCAAGCATCCTGGACCATGCCTCACATCACACACCAAGCATCCTGGACCATGCCTCACATCACACACCAAGCGTCCATGGCCAGGACCATGCCCACATCACACACCAAGCGTCCATGGACCATGCCTCACATCACACACCAAGCGTCCATCCCTGGACCATGCCTCACATCACACACCAAGCGTCCTGGACCATGCCTCACATCACACACCAAGCGTCCATTCCTGGACCATGCCTCACATCACACACCAAGCGTCCATGGCCTGGACCATGCCTCACATCACACACCAAGCGTCCATGACCTGGACCATGCCTCACATCACACACCAATTGTCCATGGGCTGGACCATGCCTCAAAACACACACCAAGAGAACTGGACCATGCCTCACATCACACACCAAGCGTCCATGGGCTGGACCATGCCTCACAACACACACCAAGAGAACTGGACCATCCCTCACATCACACACCAAGCGTCCATAGGCTGGACCATGCCTCACAACACACACCAAGAGAACTGGACCATGCCTCACATCACGCACCAAGCGTCCATGGCCTGGACCATGCCTCACATCACACACCAAGCGTCCATGGACCATGCCTCACATCACATACGAAGCGTCCATGGACCATGCCTCACATCACACACCAAGCGTCCATGGACCATGCCTCACATCACACACCAAGCGTCCATGGACCATGCCTCACATCACACACCAAGCGTCCATGGCCTGGACCATGCCTCACATCACACACCAAGCGTCCATGGACCATGCCTCACATCACACACCAAGCGTCCATCCCTGGACCATGCCTCACATCACACACCAAGCGTCCATCCCTGGACCATGCCTCACATCACACACCAAGCGTCCATTCCTGGACCATGCCTCACATCACACACCAAGCGTCCATGGACCATGCCTCACACCACACGCCAAGCGTCCATGGCCTGAACCATGCCTCACATCACACACCAAGCGTCCATGGCCAGGACCATGCCTCACATCACACACCAAGCGTCCATGGCCTGGACCATGCCTCACATCACACACCAGGCCTCCATGGCCTGGACCATGCCTCACATCACACACCATGCGTCCATGGCCTGGACCATGCCTCACATCACACACCAAGCGTCCATGGCCTGGACCATGCCTCACATCACACACCAGGCCTCCATGGCCTGGACCATGCCTCACATCACACACCATGCCGTCCATGGCCTGGACCATGCCTCACATCACACACCAAGCCAGACCATGCCTCACATCACACACCAAGCGTCCATTCCTGGACCATGCCTCACATCACACACCAAGAAGAGGTTTTGGAACAGGGCAGGGGTCAGGGATGATGGTGTTGTTCTGTCACAAGTCTAGAATCACCCCCCCCCACCACCCACCACCACCACCCCCTCAAATTCAGATGCAATGCACTTTGATTGATATGTTATGTCGTTTTGGACAGGTTCGGAATTGAAAAGGAGAGGAATGATTTTGGGAACAAAGGGGAAGGTGGGGGGGGGGGGGGGGGTGGGAGGGGACGGTCTGGATTTACTCCCAGAGGACTGGATGGAGTGGGGGGGGGGGGAGGGCAGGTAAGACTTTGGGTACGTGCCATTTCTCACCCACCAGAGAGTCATTTCGGGCGTTCACTGATTACGGAACGTCACACCTGGAAGGGAACACTCGCAATAACGCCCGAGAACAAAGAATTGGGCAAAACGTGACCAGACAAAACGTGACTTATCCACTGCTCCCCCCTGCCAGATCAGCCATTGTTTACACACGGCAACAACCTGAGAGGAAAGGTGGGAGGCACAGATTAACATTAGTTCGTTGCAGAAGAGTTTCATCCTTTTAATCAGGAACAAGCTACACGCAGACGATCTGTAAACATATACAGTCGGCTTCGGTTTACTCTGCATCTGTATGTGTGGGAGTCTCTCTCTCTCTCTCTCTCTCATCTCTCTCTCTCTCTTCGTCTCGTTGTTGTTGAGTGAGTGAGAGACAGAGACAGAAAGAGACAGAGACACAGAGAGAGGGGTGGTGGTGTGTGTGTGTGTGTGGTGTGTGTGTGTGTGTGTGTGTGTGTGTGTTGTGTGTGTGTGTGTGTGAATCACAGTGGAAGGCCTTGAGCTTGTACTGTTTCAGAAAGTGGCTGTCTGGCTCTCAGACGCCACTGGCATAGGTGCCTGGAAGCCGGCTGCGCTGGCAAAATAGTCTGTTCCGAATTGGAATCAAGACGATAAAAAAAAAGATACTGAAGCCGCCTGTAGACATCCCGACATGCTATAACACAAGACGGAGAAGGGGAATGAAACAGGAGAAGGAGGGAAGAGAGAGAGAGAGAGAGAGAGAGAGAGAGAGAGAGAGAGAGAGAGAGAAAGAGACAGACAGACAGACAGACAGACAGAGACACAGAGAGAGAGAGAGAGAGAGAGAGAGAGAGAGAGAGAGAGAGAGAGAGAGAGAGAGAGTGTGAGAAGGAAGAAGATGGAGAGAGGAGAAAGATGAAGAAGCTTCATTGACTGTGTCATAAGAAATCAAAGTCTGCAAGCTATTGACACACAACGTTTCCCACGAAAATGATATTCTTTGGTCCTGTTAGATCAACGCTTTTAGCCTCTTAACACCGACCTTTGTGACTTTTTAACCTCTCAAACACTGATGTTTGTGACCCCACCGAGTAATGTCCTTGTTCCCATTGAACTGAACTTCCATCATCATTATAAACCCCCCTGTGTCAGTCTCCTTGATTCTGGCACTTTGACAGTCCGTCGGAATGAGTGCCTGCATGGGAGGATGAGGCAACTAGAGACCGGAGGGAGAGACTACAGACAGAAATCTAACTGCGCATCACTCACTCAAAGACAGCAAAAAAATCGGAACACAAAATGTGACAGCACCATTTGGTACCCCTATTAGACAAAACCTCTCACACATGCTTCAAGCAAGGGGGTGGCATCCAAAGAATCACCATCTTGGGGATTCTAAAGACTAGATGCCCCGGAGGATGTGACACACTCTGTCTCTTTTCCATCGGTCCAATCCTTCTGCTAACTGCAGAAGGTTTTTGCTTCCCTTCAAAACGCTATCTTCATTATTGATAGCAGAGCCTTTGTATTCTTGCATCGTGGTAGTGCTTGAATGTTCTGGGAAACCATGAATTCGGCTTGAATGGCTCCATCACAAATTTAAACTAAGCTTGTGAATCCACATCCAAATGAATTTCGATGACAAGCACATCAGATAAGAGGGTACGTGTATCTCAAGAGAAACGCACATTTGCTGTGTGGGAGTTGTTAAGGGACACTTGCTGTGTGGGAGTTGTGAAGGGACACTTGCTGTGTGGGAGTTGTGAAGGGACACTTGCTGTGTGGGAGATGTTAAGGGACACTTGCTGTGTGGGAGTTGTTGAGGGACACTTGCTGTGCGGAGCTGTTAAGGACACTTGCTGTTGGGAGTGTGAAGGGACACTGCTGTGTGGGAGATGTTAAGGGACACTTGCTGTGTGGGAGATGTTAAGGACACTTGCTGTGTGGAGATGTTAAGGGACACTTGCTGTGTGGAGATGGGAGATGTTAAGGGACACGTGCTGTGTGGGAGATGTTAAGGGACACTTGCTGTGTGGGAGATGTTAAGGGACACTTGCTGTGTGGGAGATGTTAAGGGACACTGCTGTGAGTTAGGGACATTGCTGTGTGGGAGATGTTAAGGGACACTGCTGTGTGGGAGATGTTAAGGGACACTTGCTGTGTGGGAGATTGTGTTAAGGGACACTGTGCTGTGTGGGAGATGTTAAGGGACACGTGCTGTGTGGGGAGATGTTAAGGGACACTTGCTGTGATGGGAGATGTTAAGGGACCGTTGACTGTGTGGGAGAGATTTTTAGGGAGGGACACTTGCTGTGGTTGATGGGAGATGTTAAGGGACACGGTAGCTGCTGTTGGGAGATGTTAAGGGACAGCGTTTGACATGTGTGGGAGTTGTGAGGTGAAAGGTAGAGAGCGGGAACGGGCCATGCCGTTATCTGAATGTTGTCTACAACATTTATCAATGACGTGTCTGGACACTTTTTTCTCCCATAAAGGCGCTCGCTGAGACGACGTCAGGATTTCTTTTCTTTCTTTTTTTTTGTTGGGGGGGGGGGGGGGGGGGAGGGTTGGGGAAGAAGAAGGGAAGGGGTGGGTGGGGGGCAGGGTATCCTGAATTCCTACGCCCCTCTTCCTCCCCCTCCCCTTTCCACACATTCACTCCCCGTTACATCACACACAGCGCGCGCCCACACAACATCACCACACACACACACACACACACACACACACACAACACACACACACACACAGTGGCACACACAACACGTTCAAAACACACACACACACACACACACACACACACACACACACACACACACACACACACAAACACACACACAACACACACACGACACACACACACAACACACACACACACACACACACACACACACATACCACACACACACACACACACCACACACCACCACGCACGTACACACACACAACACACCACACCACACACACACACACACACACCACACACACTACCACAACACTCACATACGCACACACACACATCACACACACGCGCGCGCATGCGCACATAACTCCTTCTGCTGTACCACGTTTCACCTAATCTGTTCTATGCAGTTCCGTTTTGCATAATCACGTTTCATCTCGTTGTTCTTTACTCCCACACACCTCACGTTTCGACAATATCAGGTAGAATGAAGTTGTATGAACATCCATGGCAGTATATCACACACCCTTCACGTTTGACAATATCAGGTAGAATGAAGTTTGTATAAACATTTATGGCAGTATAACACACACATCCTTCACGTTTCGACAATATCAGGTAGAATGAAGTTGTATGAACATTCTATGGCAGTATATCACACACCCTTCACGTTTCGACAATATCAGGCTAGAATGAAGTTGTATAAACATCTATGGCAGTATAACACACACCCTTCACGTTTCGACAATATCAGGTAGAATGAAGTTGTATGAAACATCTATGGCAGTATACACACACACCCTTCACGTTTCGACAATATCAGGTAGAATGAAGTTGTATGAACATCATATGGCAGATATAACACACACCCTTCACGTTTTCGACAATATCAGGTAGAATGAAGTTGTATAAACATTTATGGCAGTATAACACACACCCTTCACGTTTTCGACAATATCAGGTAGAATGAAGTTGTATAAACATCCATGGCAGTATATCACACACCCTTCACGTTTCGACAATATCAGGTAGAATGAAGTTGTATAAACATCCATGGCAGTATACACACACACCCTTCACGTTTTCGACAATATCAGGTAGAATGAAGTTGTATAAACATCCATGGCAGTATATCACACACACCCTTCACGTTTCGACAATATCAGATAGAATGAAGTTGTATAAACATTTATGGCAGTACACACACACACCCTTCACGTTTCGACAATATCAGGTAGAATGAAGTTGTATAAACATCCATGGCAGTAAATCACACCCACCCTTCACGTTTCGACAATATCAGTAGAATGAAGTTGTTAACTCCATGGCAGTATACCACACACCCTTCACGTTTCGACAATATCAGGTAGAATGAAGTTGTATAAACATTATGGCAGTAATACACACACCTTCACGTTTCGAAATATCGAGTAGAATGAGTTGTATAAACATTTATGGCAGTATAACACAAGCCACGTAGTGAGAATATAGGTAGATGAAGGAAAAGAACGGGAGAAAACCCAGGAATATAGGTAGAAGTGAAGGAGAAAATAGAGTAAGACAAGCATTTGAAGATACGAGAGAGAGAGGGGGGGATAAATAAGAGAATAGAGAAGGGAGACAAGAGAGAGAGGAAGTGAAAGAGAATAGAGAAGAGAGAGAGAGAGAGAGAGGAGAGAGAGAGAGAGAGGAGAGAGAGAGAGGAGAGAGAGAGAGAGAGAGAGAGAGAGAGAGCACTGACTATCAGCCGTTCAGATATGCATTTGTCACAGCTCCTACAACACAATTCACCACAATGCTTCCCACCCCCCACCCCCACCCCCCCCACTCGCACCCCAACCCCTCCTGGAGAATCTTGCAGATATGTGTGGTCCACAGTGTCGTTGTGGACATTCCAATGGAAGGCATGGCATGAGTCAGGCAATTAATCACAGTCTGCGGATTGCCCTGGCACTGACTTCCTGCACCAGATTTGATGCTCAAGGTCAGGCTGTTCCTAGAAGACGTTTGCGGAGAGAAAAAAAAACAACTCTGCTTGGCGTATTCGTTTCTGACGCAAAACAGAAATCACCACTGGTATACACGGATTTTAAAAAAAAAAGTGGAAAGGGGATGGGAGCATTTGGCAGGTGGAGAAAATTTGTATTCAAGAAAAGATTAAACTGAAAAAGAAAAAAAATAAAGAATAAAAATGAAGAAGGAAAAGAAAAATAAAATGAGAAAAAAAAACAGACGTGGAATTAAAACACGAAAGACCAACAATTGTCACACAAACTCATCATATATGTTGTGTGTGTGTGTGTGTGTGTGTGTGTGTGTGTGTGTGTGTGTGGTGAGATGTTCACCATAAGAGCTAGAACTCAGCAGCTACAGAACTGGAGACATGTATACATTGTGATAACTCAAGGAGAGGATTGTTGGGGTAAAGCAGATGCTGTATCATGTAACTGTTGAAGTTATGGATAAGCACAAAGCAGGCATGAATGGCTCTATCAATTATTTAAACGAGGCTTGTCAGTCCACATCAAAAGAAATGTCTGTGCTGGGCAGACCCGATAAGGGTGTAACTGTGTGTCAGGATATTTAACATACAGTGTGTGTGTGGGGGGGGGGGGGGGGGGGGGGAGGGGGGGGGGGGGGGGAGTTGGTGAGCGAAAGGAAAAGGGCGGGACAGTAGCGCGGCGTGACGTTATCTAAATCTTGTCGACAACATTTCTTAATGACGTGTCTGGACTTTTTTTTTTTTTCCTCTCCCAAAATGCGCTTGATGTAGATGTCAGTTTTCTCTCTCCACCCCCCCCCCCCCCCCCCCCCCCCCCCTTCTTCTTCTTCTTCTTTTTTTATGCTGTTGTTGTTACATGAGGAAGTCGAAGGTTTAGGAAGCGGGGTATCCTGGCCTCTCCTTCCCATACCTGTCCCTCTCTGATAAATAACACACACACACACACACACACACACACACACCCACACCACACTCCGCCCGCCGCACTCGCTGGCAGCACGCGCACGTTGCGCCACACACACACACACACACACACACACACACACACAAACACGCACACACACACACACACACACACAGCACCGGAACGCCAATACAGAGACAGTGAGGCCTAACAAGAAGTGACTGAAGATGACAGTTAGCATCATTGGCCATGCAGGAGGTTCACACAATTTGGCAAAACATAATCATAAAAAGAGAGAAAGTTTGAACAATGATATCTCGGATTCTGCTTCTTTCCGCTTGATTCCCATTTAAACCTTCCATACAATCACAGTCAATGCCAATGGAGGGTAGGGAGGGACTTCTGTCTATTGTCCCGTCTCATATGAGTAGATGCTTGAAGGCATCTTTTTTTTTTTTTTACGATAACGTTGACAATGTTAGAATGATAAAATCGAAGGTAAGAAAGTTTGAATAGTATGCTGTGTTTCATGTCCCGTCCCGTCACACAAATAGATGCTTGCAGATATCTGATTTAGATGGTATTCAAAATGTTAGAATGATAAAATACAGAAAGAACGCAAAGTAAGGAGAGGTCGAGGGACATAGATGGGATAGGGGGAAGAAGTTGATTAGTGGGTAGCGGGGAAATTGAGGGGGGAGGGGGGGGGTGATCACAGATGAATATTTGAAGTGATTTAAAGTGCACTTGGAGAAGATTGCTTAATGGACTTTTTAAAAAGATTATTTGACTATAACCAGAGAAACAAATGACAGCAAATTTAAGGAGACCAGAAATATCAACATTCCTATTGTCTGCAGATGGCACAGTTTCATGTAAGAAAGGCTTCATGGCCTCACAGTCCAACATGATACGCTGAGCAGTAACATCACATAGACACAGGCTTTTACACTCGATATGTAAGGAATGATTGGTCCATAATGGTCAGAAACGAGAAATTTCTCTCATTTGTGTACCGCCAAATGTTCTCCCACACACGCCTTCTGATCAGCGCACCTTAGATACTATCTGAGTGAACCAGGATTGGTTCCTCTGGTCAAACATGGCACTGGAAATCTTTAGAGTTGCTAAGTAATGTTCTGTAATCACTTTACACTGCACTTGAGCAAGAACTTTTCCTGCCCCCCCCCCCCCTCCCCCGTCCTTTTTCAGAATCACTCCCAGATGAATGGTTTGGGGTGAGGTCCAGAACCACCCTATGGTGTGATATAGGCACAAGCCCATTTCCCTCCCAGCTACATAGGGTGCATTAATTTGGGAACGCAACGTGAAGAAGCGCGTCTAAACACGTTGTGTTTGTTTTGTAATTGGTTTATTCTTTTGTTTGACAGCGCAGTAGTTCTTCTGTCTTTGCAACATGTTTCAGTGTCGGCCTGCAGTTACCCCCACTTTAAAATCTAAATGCCATTGATTTGGTGGAATCGAGGGCATTGGTTTAGTGGAATCAAGGATATTGGATGGGATCATGGAAGCTGATTTAATAGCATTAAGGGACATTGACGTTATGTAATCAATGATATTGATCAATGGGATTTAAAGTGATCAATGAATGACAAGAGGAACATTGTCTTACTGGATCACAGACATCAGTTTACCAACATTCAAATGCCCATTTTCAACAGGATCAAAGAGCATTATTTTCCTGGGAAATGAATCTTAAAGCCTTGCGGGTTTTGATTGCTAATGGGGGCAGTCTCCACAGCTTTCTTTTTTCTTCTTATCCTCCTCTCTCTGTCTCCTTCTCTCTCTGTCCCTTCTTTCCCCACTCTCTTTCCCCTTCCCTGTCCTGATGTTAGGGTATGTCAGCATGTTTACATGCAGCTTCACGTTCTTTTTTTTTATCGTCTTGATTCCACTTCAGGACAACCTATTTTTGCTAACGCAGCAGGCTTCCTGGCAGCTAGGAAGCAGTTCCAGTCGCGTCTGCGAGCTACACAGCCATTTTCTGACACGCTTCCCGCTTCAATCGTCCACTGCGATCTCTCTCTCTCTCTCTCTCTCTCTCTCTCTCTCTCTCTCTCTCTCTCTCTCTCAACCACACACACACACACACACACACACACACACACACACACACACACACACACACACACGTGCGCGCGCAAGCATACGAGCACACATGCACACACACATACATACACACACACGCGCGCACGCACATGAGAATTTGCGCGTGCCGAAACACATGCTCATGCGCACGCACGCACGCACGCACGCAAGCACCGCACGCACGCACGCACGCACGCACGCACACACACACACACACACACACACACACACACACACACATCTTCCGCTTCTCTCCCTCTCCCTCCTTTCCCACACATACACCACACACATGCGCTGTGAACCGAGGTCGTCTGCATGTGTTTACAGATCGTCGGCGTGTAGCTTGTCCCAGATCAAAGGGATGAAATCCTTCTGCAACAAACTCATGGTTATCTGTACCCCCCACCCTTCCTGTCATGTGGTTGCTTTGTGTGAACAAGCGCTGATTCAGTCAGCAGAGGAGTGGATAAGCCACGTTTCAACTGGTCACGTTTTGCCCAAGCATCTGCTGTTGTGCACAACTGCAAGTGTTCCCTTCCTTTGAAAAAAAAAAATCTGTAATTTCCTGTTGTTTGCGAAATGGCATGCTCTCAAACTCCCCGCACACCCCACCCCCTCCCCTGTCCCTCCAGGAATAATTCCAGACTGACTTCCACCTTCATTCTTTAATCCAGAATATCTCTGCTCCTTCGCTATTCCCCAACGTGTTCCAAAATGACAAAATACGTAAATCATGTTAAATTGCACCTGAATCTGAAGTAAGATTGATCCTGGACCAGAACAACACACCACCTTGCTCCACAACTTCTCCTTACTGTTCGTTGTGCCTTGGCTCCTTTCCGTCATCTTCTGCACCCGGTTTGAAGAGATGAAGAGATGACTGGTGTCTTTCCTTTTCGTTGTGTTGAATTTATTTGTCTTTCTGAAGATGAATAGGTCGAAACGCTTTGTGTATTCAATTTGTTTTTCTTTCGTTTTCGTTTGCGGTGCAGTAGTTCTGTCTGTGTTCCAATACCATTCAACCCACTAAATCAATATCCTTGATCTTATTCAGAATCCTTAATTCCACTAAATCTGTACCCGTGATTGCTAGAGAATTATCATCTTTCATCCCTCTACTACCTTACCCCTAATAGTGCAGCATCGTCCTCAATGCCAGTGAATTGATGGCTTAACGTCCTGTTATTCTCACCCTCGACTGCAGTGTGTCAGGAAAAGTACAGAAATTAGGGTAGTGCATTTGTTTAGAGGCGTTCAGTTCCTAGAGGCTCTATATTATTCTGTGCAAGGTACAAACAACCTATAGAAGTAATGTAAAGTGTCAGAGAGCCGTGCTGTGCCGCTGGTACTCTTGTGAGGTCCGTGGGTTAGGTGCTGAGGTCTTCAGACAATGTGAACCAACACACGAATCAAAACTGTCAATTCCACATTACAAAAAGAAAAAGATCATTGGAAAACTGCTTCCAGTCAGGCTACCGTGAATCGAAAAACAGATGACATGATATTCCATGACTATTTCACAGATGACATGATATTCCATGACAATTTCACAGATGACATGATATTCCATGACTACTTCACAGATGACATGATATTCCATGACTACTTCACAGATGACATGATATTCCATGACTACTTCACAGATGACATGATATTCCATGACTATTCACAGATGACATGATATTCCATGACTACTTCACAGATGACATGATATTCCATGACTACTTCACAGATGACATGATATTCCATGACTACTTCACAGATGACATGATATTCCATGACTACTTCACAGATGACATGATATTCCATGACTATTTCACAGATGACATGATATTCCATGACTACTTCACAGATGACATGATATTCCATGACTATTTCACAGATGACATGATATTCCATGACTACTTCACAGATGACATGATATTCCATGACTATTTCACAGATGATATGATATTCCATGACAATTCACAGATGACATGATATTTCATGACTACTTCACAGATGACATGATATTCCATGACAATTTCACAGATGACATGATATTCCATGACTATTTCACAGATGATATGATATTCCATGACAATTTCACAGATGACATGATATTCCATGACTACTTCACAGATGACATGATATTCCATGACAATTTCACAGATGACATGAAATTCCATGACTATTTCACAGATGACATGATATTCCATGACTATTTCACACGATGAATGAATCAGTTCCTGGCTCATGATTCGTTATTAAGATGCACAGGAAACACGCTGAAACGTTGCACAGCCCTCTGTCTGCTTACAAAACACACCTTTCTAATCCAGCGCTGCATGCAGCAATAAGGCAGAAAATTGTCCCCGTGGATACAAAAAATAACAGGAGTTGCCGTCTTGTAAACTCAGTAATTAATCAGTAAATTATTTTTTTTAATCATACAACGAATTGTACTTGCCAATGAAGTCTTTGTTCGGGGGGGGGGGGGATGGAATCACGAACTATAGAACAAAAGTCTGAGGCATTATCTACAGGACCAATCAGCTCTCACTGTCCAGCTTC
>CM065720.1:25566274-25578774 GCA_033310375.1 Conus canariensis
TGTCAGAGGTCATCTGTCATAGGTTCTTGACCGCGCGTACACTCGCCTGATTGTCCAGGGCCAAACTTTGAAAGGAAAGGAGAGACCTGAATCTGCCAGGGGGACCCAGAGAATCAATGTCCTCAACTGTCACACCAACCAGCCAGGAGCAATCCTGCACTATCCTTAGCAGCCTGCGCTGTGTTCACATAGGGTGCAGCCACGTACTTGCCTGGTTGTCCGTTGCCAAACTTTGTATGTATATGTGATGGCATAGGACACTGTGTCCTGTCCTCAATCGTAAGATCACCTGTTCCTGTCATCGGTTAAAAAAAAAAGAGAAACACCAAATATCAGTATTTGTGCCATTGGAATTTTTATTTTTTCGTACGCAGGTTGATACTCCCTGTAGAGATAGGCAAGGATTGATCCCATCTACCCAACAAAGGGAGTGGAGTTTTGTGTGTATGACCGTTTTTTTTTTAATCCCGCTATTAAGGCAACCATACTCCATCTTCGGGGAAGGTGCATGCTATGTGTAACGTGTCATCCATACCAACAGCCAAACTGGCCTTCTCTTCCGAAATTTAGTGATGGGATTTTACGTGTGTGTATGATGTTATGAGTGCGTTCACACACGGAACTTCGGTTTATAGTCTCATTCGAAAGACTGTATGGGAATGAGTCAGAACCAATGTTAACTCCGAGGGAAAATCCCCCTGTACTGAAACGGCCCGGCGGAGATTCGAACCCGCAACCCCAAGATTACGAGTCTGGCGCTCTACCACGGTGCTATTCCGTCCCCCCACTGGGAAGTTTCAATATTTTAAATAAATACATTTTTAAATACATTGTTTCTTTTGCTAAAACGTTTGTGGCTCTGCCTTATAATCCCGATCTTCTACACCTACTGCATCTGTCCATTCTGTTCGCTTAAAATCTGTTCGGGTTTGTTTGTGTAATACTACTGAGTGTCAAACAACGCACGAACAGATGCGAAAAACATGCATTGAACATGATTTTGATTTCAGTAGCCATGACAGCGCGGACGTTTCCATGAGATATGCATCTGATTGGAAAGTTGTCGAATCAGATAAAATGCATTGAGTGTGAGAAAATTGAAACAACTCTCAGACAAAAAACAAAGAACAGAACAGTAGTGTTCACAATACAATACGCAGCAAAAATGTAAAGTGGTTAATCTTTGAAAGCAATACATTAATTTCTTTTTACTGGCTAAAATGATTGACTGGTAGCTTGTTGTTGCTGATTTTTTTGTTTATGAATCGGTTTATAATGGACGAGGTACTCGGTGGCGAGGCGGTGGACACAAAATATCAGAGAGTAGATTAAAGTGTTGCACACGTACGTGGTGGAGGCGAAGGCGAAGCGGTCGGTAAAAATAGGTCCTCTGCTATTGACAACTTGAGACATCTTTTCATGACGGAAAAGGGTGGAAACTAGGTCAAGTCATCTTTTCTTCCGAGTTATTTTTCTCTACAACTCAATGAAATTGATCAAATTAGATGTTGAAAAAAGTTAAAATCTTATACAGAAAATGTCACCTCGTTTGACGCTTTTCAGATGAGTCAGACACAGCAAATGACAATTAGTAATAATATGTCATGTTCTTATCATGATACAGTTATCAATATTCTAACTGAGTCGGATCAATAATCGTTTTCTTAGAAATAATTCGAAAAATATAATAATTATGTGTCTTTTAGTCGTTTAATCAGATTCTAATCTTGGTCGTAGGGTCTACTGCTGACAAAATTAATTGTAGTCTATAAATGATTCTTTGCATGTTTCTGAAGTCGCTTGATAGTCGCTGTACACACAACACACACACACGCGACGCTGCGCGCGCGCAGTCACACACACACACACACACACACACCACTTCACACACACACACACAAGCAACACAGCACGACACGACGAACAGCACACCCACACACACACTTTTATCTTCACTGTTTGGCGCTTGTCGATAGACCGTCATGGCCAGTGCCACAGTACTCACAACACAGCTACACCAAGACCAGACACACGTCCACAACCGCAGTCACCACACAGCACACAACACGCACCAACACTACCACACAGCCACCACACACACACACACACACACTACACACACACACACACACACACCAACATGGAAAACTTTTCATCCTTCACTGGCTGCTTTGGCGCGCAGTGGATCCGTTATTGAACCTTTTGGTGAGAATACCATGTAATTGTAGACTGTGTGTATCTCTATTTGATCCCAAGCAGGACCACAGAATAATCACCGTTCTCCCTGATGGTCCGATCAGCGGACGAAAGGTTGGAGCAGGCAATTGAATAGTTCTGTCTTCGAGATGGTCACGATGGTCTCCATAGCTGCTAGTGAAAGATTTCATATCTATGATATTTCTGACATTTCATTCTATTTGTTGTTTTGTTTTTCACCACCGTACCCACACCGCCCTTTCCCGGTGGTTTTGAGGTGCGCGAATACACACACACACACACACCCAACACACACACACACACCACACACACCACCCCACCACACATGGCCTCGCGCTTCACACGCACACACGCGCACGGGCGCAGCACGCCGCACAGCATACATAATACATACATACATACATACATACAAATACATCCATACTCATAGTGTGTACATCAATTCAGAGAGCAGAGAGGGGAGGGCTGGGTGGGGGGGGGCGGATGGGGAGGGGGATGACGGGTCAAGAAAAGAAGACTGAACTCAGCTGCACGAACTTCGTTTTGCAGCACTTGGAATGGACAATCCATGCGGGATTTCGCCACTTGCCGCCCAACGTTTCCACAAGTCAAGCGCCGTCCTGGTCACCGTTCAATGGAGAGGTTCGGCGTTTCGTGAAGCGAAGGCGCAACGGCGGCGGCAAAGTAGACAGCAGACAAGACAATTCTTTATTTACGAGGATAATAGATTAGCACTGACGTGCTTTTTTTTTTTTTTTTACATCCATCCTGCCGGTAGGGTATACCTGCAGTGAATGAAATGATGTAAGAAAGCAAACAGCATACAAAGCGGTCATGGAATCATATGGAACATCAAATGAAAATAGAAGAGAAATGAAAAAAAACAACAAAAAATAGAATTATATGAAACAAACAAAACAAGTGGTACTGTCAAGGGGTATTATATAGTAGAGACAGGGTGGAAGCGACGAGGGCAGCATTACTAGTTGCTTACAGCAATAGTTGTGCTGAGAAACGTTTCATTCTGCGATGTCCCTATGATGTCGCCCTTTCATGATCGAAAAATAGGGGAAGGCTGTCGGATCAAGGTCGTCATTGCCTGTCAGGTGTCGATTTCTTTTAACGTTAAGTGTAAATGTATTAATGATCTGAGGCTGCGAAATCTAGTTTCAAAAACAAAAAACAAACAAAAAAAGAATATATACAATTTAAGTTTGAAAGATACTCAATTTGAAGAGAATGTACGGCGATGTATTACAGACAAGATGTCGAAAGAAGAAAAACGTTTATTTTGTGATATCATCATCATCATCATCATCATCATCATCATCATCGATCGTCGTCGTCGTCGTCGTCGTCGTCGTCATCGTTATTATTATTATTATTATTATTTTGTTGTTGTTGTTGTTGTTGTTATTGTTATTGTTGCTGTTAGTAGTAGTAAGTATAGTAGTAGTATCATTATTATTACTATTATCATTATTATTATTATCATTATTACTATTATCATTATTATTATTGTTATTATCATTACTATTATTATTATTATCATTGTTGTTGTTGTTATTATTATTACGATTATTGTTGTTGTTATTATTATTATCATCATTATTATCATGATGATGATGATTGTTGTTGTTGTTGTTGTGTCGTCGTTGTTATCATCATCATTATCGTCATCATCGTTTTTGTTGTTATTGTTCTTGTTTTTGTTGTTGTTACAATTATTTTTATCATCATTTTCATCATCACTGACATCGAGGACAAAAATACAAGTCAAGACAGGAGACAAGATAAAACCATCTATCGTAATAACAAACACGATTACACCACACAAGAAGAAAACCTGGCACGACAGCGAATTCGCGCCTACTTTATGGAAAGTACGACGTCGCCAATCGCATCGTTTGCCGCACAAGCCTTCGCCTGGTCTACATGTAAACCACCTTTACCCGAGCCTCTCATTTTACGTGAAGGCGACATATGCGTGTATGTTGAGCGTGTAGGTTTTTAGTGACGGGGAGGAGGAGAGACTGGGGACGAAAGGGGAGGGCGGGGGGGGGGGGGGGGGGGGGGGGGGGAGAGGGGGGAGAGGGCTGATTTCGCACATTCCGGGCCATACCTGTCTCCAAACTCACACACTCGGCAGCTTTGATTGATACGCGTCGGCGAATGCATGAGGTCTCTTTCGTTGGATGTCTGCGAACATAGTAAATCTTTTTTTTTTTTTTGTTCTTGAAACATACGTGGATCTTAGAAGGTAGCAAATGCATCATCATCCAAAACACTGAGTCTGTGTTAACCTTTTTTCATTTCGGAACCGATGCACTTTTCTAGAGTCAACTAAGTTTTTGTTTTTTTTTCTTTTGTTTGTTTTTGTTTTTGTTTGGGTTTGGTTTTCTGAGCCAATTAACTTTCTAGACCGCGCAAAAGATAAAGTGGAAAAGCGGACTGATAAATAAAAAGGAAGTCCGCTGCTTGTTGCCAACAAGAAGGAAAAGTTTTCTGATTTGATTCCAAGGGACAGAGGTTCGAGCGATATCAAATAGCGGTCTGGAAGAAAAGAAAGGGTAAGTTTGAAAACAAAATCCAGTAAGTGTGTGTGTGTGTTGTTGTGTTGTTGTTGTTGTTGCTGTTGTTGTTGTTTACAAGATACCCAACAAATAAACATGTGTTGTTGTTGTTCCTGTTAGCAGTAATTTTGTTTAAAATAGATGACATTTTTGAAAAGCAAAATGGATTATCGTTATACGAATGCTTTGTGTTGTTATTGTTGTTGTTGTTGTTGTTGTTGCTGCTGCTGCTGCTGCTGCTGTTGTTGTGCATCAGGACTATTAGCGTATGTTTTTGTAACTGTAGCAGACTGACGCCTTTTGTGTGTGATGCATTTTAATATGTTGTTCCCCTTGTATTGTGTGTTCGTTATAATCGGTACTTATTCTTGTTGTCTTTCATTGTTTTCCTTATGAATACATATAGACCTCTCATGCATGTTTTTGAAAATCCTCGAGCAAAGGCTCCAAGATTTTTTTGTTACATTGATTATTTGTTACAGTTATTGATGTATTCGTGTATGTATTTATTTACCTTTTTCTTTCTTTCTTTCTCATTTAACTATCTATCTATCTGTTATCTGTCTAATTTATCTATCTATCTAATTTATCTATCGATCTATCAGTTCTTATTCATTTATTTATTTGTTTATTCGTTCATTTATCCATTCATTCGCTTATTTATTTAGAACTCTTTCTTCCCATATCCCAGTTCTCGTCTTCCACCAGGTGCCATGAGGACAGGTGGATTGTTGTTTTGTTTTGTTTTTTTCCCCACGGAGGTGAGAACACCGCCAACGTTTCTTGTTGATCTGGCTGTTCTCAGTCACACCAAGGAAATGCGTTTAAATTGTGTTCCAAAGTCAACCAAGCAATGTCATTCTCTGCCTGTCCGTGGTTTGAGCACCCCCAGTCATCCAGTCCTGCAGGGCCTGTGAAGACTCACCAGAGTAACCTGTCCTCAGTGAGAGCTAGGGAAGACTTAGCAGAGTAACCTGTCCTCAGTGAGAGCTATAGAAGCCTTAGCAGAATAACCTGTCCTCAGTGAGAGCTAGGGAATAACCTGTCCTCAGTGAGAGCTAGAGAAGCCTTAGCAGAATGACCTGTCCTCAGTGAGAGCTAGGGAATAACCTGTCCTCAATCAGAGCTAGAGAAGCCTTAGCAGAATAACCTGTCCTCAATGAGAGCTAGGGAAGACTTAGCAGAATAACCTGTCCTCAGTGAGAGCTAGGGAATAAACCTGTCCTCAGTGAGAGCTAGGAATAACCTGTCCTCAGTGAGAGCTAGAGAAGCGCTTAGCAGAATGACCTGTCCTCAGTGAGAGCTAGGAAGCTTAGCAGAATACCTGTCCTCATGAGAGTAGGAAGTTAGCAGAAACCTGTCCTCAATGAGAGCTAGGGAAGACTTAGCAGAATGACCTGTCCTCAGTGAGAGCTAGAGGAGCTTACCAGAATGACCTGACCTCAATGAGAGCTAGGGAAGACTTAGCAGAATAATCTGACCTTAATGAGAACTAGGGAAGCTTAGCAGAATAACCTGTCCTCAGTGAGAGCTAGAGAAGCCTTAGCAGAATACCTGTCCTCAGTGAGAGCTAGAGAATAACCTGTCCTCAGTGAGAGCTAGAGAAGACTTAGCAGAATACCCTGTCCTCAGTGAGAGCTAGAGAATAACCTGTCCTCAGTGAGAGCTAGAGAAGCCTTAGCAGAATACCCTGTCCTCAGTGAGCTATAGAGCCTTAGCAGAATAACCTGTCCTCAGTGAGAGCTAGAGAAGACTTAGCAGAATACCCTGTCCTCGTGAGAGCTATAGAAGCCTTAGCAGAATAACCTGTCCTCAGTGAGAGCTAGAGAAGCCTTAGCAGAATACCTGTCCTCGTGAGAGCTATAGAAGCCTTAGCAGAATACCCTGTCCTCAGTGAGAGAGACTAAGAATAACCTGTCCTCGTGGTGGAGAGCAGGAATAACCTGTCCTCAGTGAGAGCTAGAGAAGCCTTAGCAGAATAACCTGTCCTCAGTGAGAGCTAGGGAAGACTTAGCAGAATAACCTGTCCTCAGTGAGAGCTAGGAAGAATTAGCAGAATAACCTGTCCTCAGTAAGAGCTAGGGAAGACTTAGCAGAATAACCTGTCCTCAGTGAGAGCTAGAGAAGCCTTAGCAGAATACCCTGTCCTCAGTGAGAGCTAGGGAATAACCTGTCCTCAGTGAGAGCTAGGGAATAACCTGTCCTCAGTGAGAGCTAGAGAAGATTTAGCAGAATGACCTGTCCTCAGTGAGAGCTATAGAAGCCTTAGCAGAATAACCTGTCCTCAGTGAGAGCTAGGGAATAACCTGTCCTCAGTGAGAGCTAGGGAATAACCTGTCCTCAGTGAGAGCTAGGGAATGACGTGTCCTCAATGAGAGCTAAGAAGCCTTAGCAGGATAACCTGTCCTCAGTGAGAGCTATAAAAGCCTTAGCAGAATAACCTGTCCTCAGTGAGAGCTATAGAAGCCTTAGCAGAATAACCTGTCCTCAGTGAGAGCTATAGAAGCCTTAGCAGAATAACCTGTCCTCAGTGAGAGCTATAGAAGCCTTAGCAGAATAACCTGTCCTCAGGAGAGCTAGAGAAGCCTTAGCAGAATAACCTGTCCTCAGTGAGAGCTAGAGAGAATAACCTGTCCTCAGTGAGAGCAAGAGAAGCCTTAGCAGAATACCCTGTCCTCCGTGAGAGCTATAGAAGCCTTAGCAGAATAACCTGTTCTTAGTGAGAGCTAGAGAAGAGACTTAGCAGAATACCCTGTCCTCAGTGAGAGCTATAGAAGCCTTAGCAGAATAACCTGTCCTCAGTGAGAGCTAGAGAAGCCTTAGCAGAATGACCTGTCCTCTGTGAGAGCTATAGAAGCCTTAGCAGAATACCCTGTCCTCAGTGAGAGCTAGGGAATAACCTGTCCTCAGTGAGAGCTAGGGAATAACCTGTCCTCAGTGAGAGCTAGAGAAGCCTTAGCAGAATAACCTGTCCTCAGTGAGAGCTAGGGAAGACTTAGCAGAATAACCTGTCCTCAGTGAGAGCTAGGGAAGAATTAGCAGAATAACCTGTCCTCAGTGAGAGCTAGGGAAGACTTAGCAGAATAACCTGTCCTCAGTGAGAGCTAGAGAAGCCTTAGCAGAATACCCTGTCCTCAGTGAGAGCTAGGGAATAACCTGTCCTCAGTGAGAGCTAGGGAATAACCTGTCCTCAGTGAGAGCTAGAGAAGATTTAGCAGAATGACCTGTCCTCAGTGAGAGCTATAGAAGCCTTAGCAGAATAACCTGTCCTCAGTGAGAGCTAGGGAATAACCTGTCCTCAGTGAGAGCTAGGGAATAACCTGTCCTCAGTGAGAGCTAGGGAATGACGTGTCCTCAATGAGAGCTAGAGAAGCCTTAGCAGGATAACCTGTCCTCAGTGAGAGCTATAAAAGCCTTAGCAGAATAACCTGTCCTCAGTGAGAGCTATAGAAGCCTTAGCAGAATAACCTGTCCTCAGTGAGAGCTATAGAAGCCTTAGCAGAATAACCTGTCCTCAGTGAGAGCTATAGAAGCCTTAGCAGAATAACCTGTCCTCAGGAGAGCTAGAGAAGCCTTAGCAGAATAACCTGTCCTCAGTGAGAGCTATAGGAGCCTTAGCAGAATGACCTGTCCTCAGTGAGAGCTATAGAAGCCGTAGCAGAATGACCTGTCCTCAGTGAGAGTTATAGGAGCCTTAGCAGAATGACCTGTCCTCAATGAGAGCTATAGGAGCCTTAGCAGAATGACCTGTCCTCAGTGAGAGCTATAGAAGCCTTAGCAGAATAACATGTCCTCAATGAGAGCTATAGAAGCCGTAGCAGAATAACGTGTCCTCAGTGAGAGCTATAGAAGCCTTAGCAGAATAACCTGTCCTCAATGAGAGCTAGAGAAATCTTAGCAGAATGACCTGTCCTCTGTGAGAGCTATAGAAGCCTTAGCAGAATGACCTGTCCTCAGTGAGAGCTATAGGAGCCTTAGCAGAATGACCTGTCCTCAGTGAGAGCTATAGAAGCCTTAGCAGAATAACATGTCCTCAATGAGAGCTATAGAAGCATTAGCAGAATAACGTGTCCTCAGTGAGAGCTATAGAAGCCTTAGCAGAAAACCTGTCCTCAGTGAGAGCTATAGAAGCCTTAGCAGAATAACCTGTCCTCAGTGAGAGCTAGGGAAGACTTAGCAGAATAACCTGTCCTCAATGAGAGCTAGAGAAATCTTAGCAGAATGACGTGTCCTCAGTGAGAGCTAGAGAAGCCCTAGCAGAACAGCCTGTCCTCAATGATTCCCAGGGCGAGGAAGCTGTCATCCTGATACAGCTCAATTATCACTTAAGTCATGACTTTGTGGTCTCCATTTGTAATTCTCCATACTTAATGTCCAAATATGATCATTTCCCTTTTGTCTGTCTTGGTTTTCTTCTTCTTTTTCAAAACAAAAGCCAAATGTAGAATCATAACTACTTGCATACCTAAACATGTATGTACGAACATCCGACACATTCATTACAAACGTACTGCGTACGTACACATCCAATCAAAAACACATGTATGAATTCATGTGTACATAATGTACATATAGACTAAACTATACCATATGCCACTATCGAAATATGAAGCATGCCAGCGAATGGACAGAAATAGTGCACGGGTACAGTGTGACACAGGCAGATTGGCAGTCGAGTTTTTCAAAAATGAAATAAAGGCAACGACAAGAATAGAACTATCATGGTTTGGACGCCCTTAACTCTCTGTTCATACTGTAGCAGGTTTTCCATTCGGTATCATGCGAAAAAATAAACAAAATGTGGTGCCATATGTGTCATGCAGGAAGAAGAAACACCCACAAAAGCAATCATAAAACAATCAGCAAGGAAATTAAAGTCCCCAGCGTACCTGGAGTGTTGCAATGAAATCTGTGTGGATCAATTTGAAACAGGAATGTGGAACATGTATTTCTCTTTTGTATTACGTATCTGAAGTATATTTTTAAGCCTTAGTTGTAGTGTACTTCTTTCCAGTTTGCACACGTACAAAAAGCATTTTGCCCACAGTGAGGTGAAGTAGAAAATGTCATCAGTTAAGTTTGTCACATCGAAGACCAATGGTGATTGTGCTTGCTGTGTGTTCTTTGCGACGGCAAAATTTTCTTTTACCTCATCAGTGAAAGTGTTTAAAAGTCCTGAACGTAAGTAGTTTTTATTTGCTTGTTTGTTTTGTTTTGTTTTGATTATGATCGATATCAATCGTACGCAAGCAAAGAAACTACATCTGTCGTTGTTAACAGCATCATTATCTTTTAAAATAAAGTTAGCATCTTGCCATCTGTGCATTGTATTCAGGGACCCACACATGTCTACGTCCACCATCACCACCAGCACCTTGCCCCACCTAAACACGCATGTCCGTGAAGACATCTACTACTTCATGCCTCACCCCGGCAGTATTGACACGCGGGCAGCTATTAACAGCCCACGGTTGGCAAGCTGAGATCCCAAAGTATCTATGATATTCACACACACACACACACACACACACACACACACACACACGCACACACGCACGCACGCACGCACGCACGCACGCACGCACGCACGCACGCACGCACACACACACACACACACACACATGCATCTATGAACATCCAATATCGCACACTGGCATCAGCTTGGTGATAGTCTAGTGCACAAACGTTTGCAGTAAATCAAACAGGAGATCCTGGCAGGTTCATAGCTCATTACACATCAGTTTCAATCCGATATGTAGGTTCAATGAACACTGCCAATCGGTTTCATTGGACCTTTCGTTTAATTTGTTTTATCAGTAATTATACTGGACGCCATGAACTCTCTGGTCATACGGTAGCAGTTTACTGAGATAAAATGTTTGATAGTTAGCGTCAGCTTTGGAGAAAAAAAGCTTTTGACTGGTTAGATTTCACTTCCATGACTAAATTGTTTCCATCTTTCGGCTTTTGTGAGTACATTAGTTTAAGGATCGAGTTTTTTTTTAATATATCAAATCATCTGCCATTGTTGTTAACATCTCGGTTGTGTAACATTTACTGCCTCCTTCAACCTTCCCTGGCCAGAATCAACTACCTATCTACTGCTGAGATGCCGTAGAGGGTTTCTTGGGGGGCCGGAATAGCTCAGCTGGTAGACAAGACGAGACAAGACAAATTCTTTATTATCGAGGGTAATACATAAGCAAGTTCATGCTTTTTTACATCCAGCCCTCGCCCAAGACGGGAACAAAAAAATTGCGAAATGAAAAATGAACAAACGACAAAAAAACACACAAAAAAACAAGAGATTAAACACACAAAAAAGTCTGAACATACACAAAATGGAAAGAGCGCCAGACTAGTAATCTTGGTGATCCTGGAGTTGCGGGTTCGAATCTCCGCCAGGCCGTTTTGGCACAAGGGGGTTGTTCCTTCGGAGTTAACATTGGTTCTGACTCCAGAACCAATGTTAACTCCGAGGGAAAATTAGCCAAATAGCCAAAAAATTCCCAAATAGTCCTCCGAATGAGACTATGCACTGAAGTTCTGCATGTGAACGCACGCATAACATCTTTAACACAAGTAAAATCCCATTACCAACTTTCGGAACAGAAGGCCAGTTTGGCTGTTGGTATGGATGACACTTTACACATAGCATGCACCCCACGTGAGAAACTGAAAGACTGAATGAAGTAAGAATATTGAGTAGACAATATTGATTTGATGACATGGGACACGACTAAATGAAGCGCCAGCAGACAGCTCTACTGTCGGCACTACCCAGGTAGGCAGCCCGTTGTATACACGAGAGTGTGGATTGTCAGCGCCTAGAACCTTTGGCAAGGCGCTTTATAAATGTTGTGTTTTTATGATGCTGCTGATGCTGCTGATGATGTTGATGTTACTGCTGATGATGATGACGATGTGATGATGATGATGATGATGATGATGATGATGATGATGATGGTGATGGTGATGATTATAAACTGTAAAAATCCGATTCCTCGGATTTGACTGTGGGACCTTCTGGATCATAAACAACATTAATCAAAGACAAAATGGAAATCATATTCAAATGCCAAACATTGAACGACGAACAAAAAATCAAGTGATCAGTACATTACACTAATCCTGAGGCAAATACAATGACATCTCTTAAGCTGTCTAAGAACGAAAATGTTTTGATGAAAAATATGAGTTTTCAGCATAAACGAGAAGGAAATTTAATGAGATTGCATCGCAAATAGTCAAAGGGTGAGTTTTGATTAGGGGATTTGGTCTCGCGTTGTTTGTTTTCATATGTAAGTCGACACTTTTTTTTTCACTTGCCGCGGATATTATTTGGTTGGTTGGTTGGTTTGAGTTTGGGTTGCTTGATTAGTTGGTTGGTTGACTGGTTGGTTGGTTGGTTGGTTGGTTAGTTGGTTGATTGGTTGGTCAGTTGGTTGGTTGGTTGAATATATTGAAGCAACTCTAATTTTAAACATTTTGTAGGTGTAACACTTTATGAGCTGTAAACCATGTGATTATGTTTCACTTTACATCTTTGTCTTTTGCGTTGAGATTGTAGGAATGGTGGTGAGTGAAAATACTGGCATTAAGGGTATATCCTTTTTGATAAGGAATATAAACTTGCGCAAAAACGCAGATGACACGAAGAGTAATATTAAACGGTGAGGAACAGTCTTTTGAAGAAACAGTAAGGATACT
>CM065720.1:25588774-25603774 GCA_033310375.1 Conus canariensis
TGACAATAAAAACTGTTCAGCAACCCTCAAGTTCTTTATCTAAAGAGTATGATTGGCGGCATTCACAATTTGCTCGTAGGCATATTCCTGCAATTGGCGGGAACAAATATTTTTCATAGGAGAGAAAGTTTTGGTTTTCATCTGCTTTACAAACTTATCACACCGTTTTGCCGATTTGTCATGTGACGCATATGATAAAAGAAGAAAGTTCAAAATATAGTCACGAGTAAATTATTGATATGTTGCAAAGCGCATTCCCTATGGAATAGTGATTGTGAAAAAAAAAAATCATTACTTGAACATTAAGGCGATGTGGAATCAAAGACACGTTAGATCATAAATTTACATACCAATTTCCACAGCAAATTTACATACCAATTTCCACAGCAAATTTACATACCAATTTCCACAGCAAATTTACATACCAATTTCCACAGCAAATTTACATACCAATTTCCACAGCAAAAATCTTCCTTACTTATCAAAGAAGTCTTAAAATGTAACAAGTTTGATTACTTCTACATCATCTCCGCACGTATATTTTCCAAATACGAACATGTGCCTTTGGTTCAAAGTTGAACAACAGTTTATACAAAGAAATAGAATTTTGCGATGAACAAGATCAGTACTAAAATATGACAACACGAGACCAACTTCCACATCTGTATTGTTTGTTAGGAAGCTAACCAATTACAGTGGTGTACAATACCTGAAATGATCACATCTTGTTGCATTTTTCTTGACATGGATTGGCTTTTCGCCACTGAAAGTGTGTTGGCACGTGCTTTTATCTGCGCATTGGTAAGAGTGGGATAGTGATTGTGAAGTCTTACCAATGCGCCAATAAAAGCGCGTGCGCACTTGTGAAAGCACAAGGTTTTCATTGGCATATGTGTTTATTATGTACCACTGTCATTTTTCCCCCTTACAATTTCTATGAAAATTTTTTAGCTCGTTCCAGTTAGACTGCTCTAAAACCTTTACCACCGTCATCATCGTCATCACCATCATCATCAATAACAATAACAATAATAACAATAGTAATGATGACGATAATGATAATGGTGATAATAATAATAATGTTAATGATAATTGTCACTGTCATTGTTATTATTATCATTATTCTTGTGATTGGTGTTGTTTTGTTGTTGTTGTTGTTGTTAACATTGAGAAGAATTGTCAAAAACCAATTTTAAAGCATTTTCACTACGAACAAAACTCTAAATCACGAGTATTTGTTTCTGTGTAAGTCATGAAAAAAAATGAGACCGGCATGGATTTGAAATTTTCGAGACATGTGTTCTGTTAATTTGAAAGCTCTGAAGAAATGATTTCAATTATTTGCTGGTCTTTTCTTGTCCATTTGTCATTATTATGATCATCATCATTACCTGCTGCAGCTGCTTCTGCTACGACGATTACGACGACGACGATGACTACTACGAAGAATATTACTATTGCAACTGCCATTACTGCTATTGTTAATACCACTGCTGCTGCTGCTGCTGCTCCTGTTACTGCTACTCCTCTTCTTCCTCCTCCTTCTACTACTACTACTACTACTACTACTACTATACTACTACTATACTACACCACCACCATCATCACAACTGCTACTACTACTACTACTACTACTACTACTACTACACCATCACCACCACCACCACCACTACCACCATCACCAACTACTACTACTACTATTACTACTATTATGCTACTACAAAATACTACTACTACTACTACCACCACCACCACCACCACCACCACCACCACCACACTACTACTACTACTACTACTACTACTACTACTACTACTATACTAAAAATACTATTACCACCATCACCACCACCACCATCACAAACTACTACTACTACTACTATACTACTAAAATACTACTATACTACTACTACTACTACTACTACCACCACCACCACTCACCAACTACTACTGCTATACTACAAAATACTACTACTACTATTACCACCACCACCACCACCACCACCACCACCATCACAACCACTACTACTACTACTACTGCTGCTGCTGCTGCTGCTAGCTACTACTACTACTACTACTACTACTTACTACTATTGCTAGCATGATTTCCTAGTTTTGAGAACTTAATCACAATTGGTTGTTGTTGTTGTGGCAGGCCACAGAGCAGGAGGTTTTACAGCAGATCCGGAAGTACAATCAGCAGCTTCCCAACTCCACAGAAGTCAGTGTGGTGACAGCGTACTTCAACCTGGGGCTGATCAAAGGTATACATTGCGTTATACAAAGGTCTGAGTTGATCAAAGGTATACATTGCGTTATACAAAGGTCTGAGTTAATCAAAGGTATACATTGCGTTATACAAAGGTCTGAGTTGATCAAAGGTATACATTGCGTTATACAAAGGTCTGAGTTAATCAAAGGTATACATTGCGTTATACAAAGGTCTGAGTTGATCAAAGGTATACGTTGCGTTACACAAAGGTCTGAGTTGATCAAAGGTATACGTTGCGTTACACAATGGTCTGAGTTGATCAAAGGTATACATTGCGTTATACATAGGCCTGAGTTGATCAAAGTACACGTTGTCTTATACAAAGGTCTGAGTTGATCAAAGGTATACGTTGCCTTATACAAAGGTCTGAGTTGATCAAAGGTATACGTTGCCTTATACAAAGGTCTGAGTTGATCAAAAGTATACGTTGCCCTATACAAAGGTCTACGTTGCGTTTTTCTGACATACTATTTGTCTGCATGTTTTTTTCCTTTCTTTGACTTTCCCCCTATTTTTTCAATGTTTATTTTCACGGTATTTCCTTTCTTCTGCTTTAAAATGAAATATACGATGAAGCTTTTTTTCTATTTCTATACGATGTACATTGCAACAAATAGTCAAAGAATAAGAACTAGTAGCTGGTTTGCGATCACGCAGCAAATTGGGACTGAAAATAAAATGATTCCAAATCTACAAAGAATAATAGCAACATCAACAATAACTTAAAAAAAAAAGCGCGGATTTGTTATGGAGGTGTTATTGTTTATTTAGTAAACTGCAATGTGTTCAACAATTTTGAAAAGATCTGTGAGGGCAATATGAAAATAAACTGAAAACATAAAAAGACGTAATTTTCTTTAAATGTTTAAATGTATTTGAAAATCGATCACCTTGACTGATTTCATATTGTACTTGCCAACTCTTTCTTATACATAAACACACAAAAAATCAACACCTGTCCACATGCTATAAACAGCTCCTGGCTTAATAAAAATGACAAGTTGATAACTTAGTGCGCCTGTTTAGAGGCACTGTTTTATTAACTGAAATTACTAACTTCCGTGTGAGGTGGTAGGTATACTTACTTTTGAAGATTTCAAACATCATTTCAAGGGGGGTGGGGAGGAGGGGGGGGGGGAGAGGGCTGCTCATCGCACTGATCTTCATAACTGGTGGTATACACAGGCTTTCTTTATACTTCTTTGTATGTTTGTTTTCTGTGGAGCTTTTTGACTGCGTGGTAAGAGACTGAGGAAATGTTACCATCATATGAAAGTGTCCAAAAAAAATATCCTGTGGTCTATTGGTAGCATTGGTGATGGAGCAGTAACAGCTGATAGAAACAGAAAAAAAAATGAAAGGTATTGGAAGGTGTAAGTAGAAACTGATAATCGCAGCAGCGACAGAAACATTCCAGACGATTTTCACATGCATCGTAATTGAAAGTGGCTAATGATGAATGGACGGCTCACGTCATGCGTTGTAACAGTCAGCAGAAGTGGATGATTACGAATAGACAATCCATTACATGTATTGTAATACTCATCAAAAGAGACCAGTCAGTACTGATTGTCTGCAACACATATTTGGATAACGTTGTATATGTGTTATAAGAATCATCAAAGATGTTTTATGACAAAGAGGAAACCCGGAGTAGGCAATAGTTATTAAATCAGATCTATAATGAATGGATAACCTAGTAGCTGATGCCTTTTTGTAAACAATCTTTAAGTGGACTTATTTCAAAGGGTAACCAGCGTATGCGCAGTGATAGTTATTATAATAGCCCTTTCGAAACCAAAGGTTAAACTAATGAACATATTGTGATAATCATCAAAGGATAACTTTTTACGTGTTGTACAACAGTTCAGAAATATGGCTAATGTAACAGTTCAGGCTAATGATTAATTCATAATGGATAATGCATTGTGAAAATGACGGTCGTTAAATACGACCTATGACAAATCAGTAACCCAGTGTATGTATTGTCATGATCATTAGAGATTGCCTATGACAAATTAGTAACCCTATGTGTGTAT
Source organism: Conus canariensis (assembly GCA_033310375.1). Lineage (NCBI taxonomy): Eukaryota > Metazoa > Mollusca > Gastropoda > Neogastropoda > Conidae > Conus > Conus canariensis. The sequence continues at coordinate 25,593,083 of CM065720.1, forward strand.
TGTCATGATCATTAAAGATTACCTATGACAAATCTGTAACCTAGTGTGTGTATTGTCATGATCAGTAAATGTTGCCTGTGACAAATCAATAATCCAGTACTAAGTTTATGTGTTGTAACGTTCTTTAAGGATGACCCTATCATAAATAGATAACGCAGTGTCTTTGTAGTAGGCCTTATAGTCATAGAAGATGTGATCAATGGATCTGACAGCGTGCGTGTTGTAAAGGTCCCTAAAGACAGCCCCCAATGTCAACGGATAATCTGGCGTTATGCATTCTGTATCCACCAGCCCGCACCCCTGAACTGTACATGAAGTGGATGACCATCTTCAGATGGCTGGACAACCCCCTGGTCGTCTTCGCTGACACGGAAGAAACCGTTACCCACTTCCGGCATCTCCGGGCGCACTACCCACCCTCCCGCACCAGCATTCACCTCCTGCAAAGAGAAACACTATGGTCGTTTCAGCTTGCGGATGAAATCCAGACAATATTTAAACAACCAGGGTATCCCCGCCATAAGCCCAACACTGTTGACCCTCTGTATTCCTGCGCCATGCACGCCAAGTTCGAGCTGATGGAGAGGGTAGTGCGAGAGCACTTGTATCAGACCCGATTCGTGGCGTGGCTGGACATTGGTCTGTTCAGAACACAGGTGAACCGCAATGTCACCATCCATTTAACGGTGCCGAAAGATTTCCTCAGGACCCACGTGGCGTACAGCCAGGTCTTTCCCTTCCAGACCACGACGGTGAAGGACATTATCGGCAAAAACAAAGTGTGGGTTGGAGGAGCCTCGTTTCTGGCCACGCCGGAAGTGGCGTATGTCTACTGCAGGGAATACCGAAGAGCTGTCCGGAAATTGCTGGATATGAAATGGATGAGCACAGACCAACAGGTGAGTTCAGATGAGCACATACCAACTGGTAAATATGGATGAGCACATACAAACAGGTAAATATGGATGAGCACATACCAACAGGTAAATATACATGAGCACAAACAGGTGAATATGGATGAGCGCACACCAACAAGTAAATGTATATGAGCACATACCAACAGGTAAATATGGATGAGCACATGCCAACAAGTAAATGTAGATGAGCACATACCAACAGGTAAATGTAGATGAACATATACCAACAGGTAAATGTAGATGAACACATACCAACAAGTCAATATGTATGAGCACATACAAACAGGTAAATGTAGATGAACACGTACCAACAGGCAAATGTAGATAACACATAGCAACAGGTAGATATGGATGAACATATACCAACAGGTAAATGTAGATGAACATATACCAACAGGTAAATGTAGATGAAAACATACCAACAGAAAAATGTAGATGAACAACATACCAACAGGTAAATGTAGATGGGCACATACCAACAGGTAGATGTAGATGAACACATACCAAGAAGTAGATATAGATTAACACATACCAACAGGTAGATGTAGATGAACACATACCAACAGGTAAGTATAGAACACATACCAACAGGTAGAAGTAGATGAGCACATACCAACAGGTAGATGTAGATGAGCACATACCAACAGGTAAATATAGATGAACACATACCAACAGGTAGAAATAGATGAACGCATACCAACAGGTAAATATAGATAACACATACCAAAAGGTAAATATAGATAACACATACCAACAGGTAAATTTGGATGAGCACATACTAACAGGTAAATATAGATGATCACATTTCGGTAAATACGGATGAGCACATACCAACAGGTACACATAGATGAACACATACCAAAAGTTAAAAATATATATGAACACATACCAACAGGTCAATATAGATGAGCGCATAACAACAGGTAAATGTAGATGAGCACATACCAACAGGTAAATATGGATGAGCACATACCAACAGGTAAATATGGATGAGCACATGCCAACAGGTAAAAGTAGATGAGCACAAGCCAACAGGTAAGTATAGATGAGCACATTCAAACAGCTAAACATGGATGACTACATACCAACAGGTAAACATGAAAGAGTAAATGCCGCAAGTAAGTATTGAAGAGCACACTCTCACAGGAAAAGAACAAATAATAGTAATAGTTGGGACGGACTGATAAATGAATTACTTCCCGTGTACATTTGCTCAGTTCAAGTTGCGAAATGGTGACGTTTAAGTCAATAGAAAGTTTTATCACTGCGGAGTAGCTCCGTTGACAGAACGCTGGATGCGTGATCCTGGTGATTCTGGGGTTGCAGGTTCGAATCTTCGCCCGGCTGTGTCAGTGCAGAAAGCTCTTGCCTTCAGAGTCTGATTCTATCCCCATTTCCTAAAAAGTCCTTCGAATGAGACTATAAACTAAGGTTCCGTACATGAATGCATGTATTACACTTTGCACACACGTTGATTCCCATCACCAATTTTCGGAAGAGAAGGTCAGTTGGTTTTTTTTGTTTTGTTTTTTTTTTCCGCTGGTATGAATGACAAGTATATGCATAGCAGACACGTAAGCGAAAGCTCAAAAGAATGAAGAGCGGTGGGGGGTGGGGGGTGGGGGGGTGGGGGGGATGACTGATACTGACTGAAGTGACACGGAAAAGGACTGAATGCAGCACTATCAGGCAGATCTTCAGTCGGCTCCACCCGGGTAGGCAGCCCATTGTGTAAGCGAGAGCGTGGATTGTAAAGTGCTGAGAGTTTAGTCTGTAACCAACGGTAACCGCCATATGAACACTCTTAATAATAAAAGAATATATACTTTAATTCGCTTCGTTGGCAGTCACCAGTTCGTAATAATAGCTTTTCAGCAGTAACGATTTCAGTAAGTGAACATAGGGATCTGTCCGGGATCTGTCGATCGACCCCACAGATCCGGACAACAGGTCTGCACCAACATTTGACAGGCTCGTCCTTGGGCCAAATTTCAGTATCATTCAGCCGAGTTTCGGGGGAAAAATTCAGCACAGCAATTTTGGAATAATAACAGAATTGTAATCGTCTTGCTGAACAATCTTGACCCGGCGTTTGACCCCGTGATTTGATAGATTTGTCCTTGGACTACATTTCCATGTGTGTCCCAAGGTTAGTTCAGTTGACGGCAGTTTTTGCTTAACAATATTTGTAACTATGTTGCTAAAGGTTCAGAAACTGGATCCAGACCAAAATGGAATGGGTTCCTCAAGAAAGTTCCATTTTACCCCCCTTTTATTTCGGCAACAAGAAACACTCCAGTCTTTGGGCGCTACTGACGAGCATTGACGGGAGCACAGATTCATTTTCAGTTTCAGTTTCATCAAGGAGGTGTCACTGCGTGCGGACTAGCCCGTATACGCTACATCACATCCGCTAACTTTAGAAACATCACTGCCCATGATTTAGAGCTGATGGAGAAATCATTTTATGACTAAGATGAGAGAATTTAAGAAGGAGGTGCCGTAGCTACGACTTAGTAGATGCCTGACCTATGCATTAGCCCAACGTGCTGGTCAGACCTTGAGTTGGTTGCATCATTATTATCATTATCAGACAAGAGCACAGAACGAGCACTGATTTCAGTCAAAGGCAAGCGCACTGAGATGATGCCAGATCAGCCTTTCTGCCGTACCGATTTTAAACGACTGATCATGGGGCGGGCCGGGAGTCCTGGCATTATCTTGGTATCTCAGTCACTGAATGAAAGCGGTTCTGCTCTCTACACAATCGCGGCAGGCCTGGAATCTATGCTTATTTTCTTAAAGAGGGTCAGCAGCAGAAATCGGCACCACATCATGTAGAGCAAAGGCATGTGCCTGCAGTTTCAGTTCAGTTTCATCAAGGAGACGTCACTGCGTGCAGGCTAGGTCATATACGCTACACCACCTCCGCTAAGTTTTGAGACCACACTGCGCATGATTTAAAGCTGATGGATAAATGAATTGATGACAGAGATGAGAGACTTTTAGAAGAGGGTCTCGTGGCTACGACTTAGCAGACGTCTGACCTACGTATTACCCTAACGCGCTGGTCAGACCTTGTGGGCCTACCTAACATTGGTTGTCCCATTTTTATCATTGTATGTGTGCGTAGTGAGTGTACACATGTCTGTGTATGGGCGTGTGGGCACGGGCCCGTGTGTGTGTGCGAGCGCATGTGTGTGCGTGTGTCTGTGTGCATGATGTGCATGTATGCGTAGCGTGCGTGTGTGCGAGCGTGCGTGCGTGTTGTGTGTGTGTGTGTGGGGTGTGTGTGGTGTGTGTGTGTGTGTGTGTGTGTGTGTGTGTGTGTGTGTGTGTGTGTGTGTGCTCTGCCTGCAACTGTGACATCCATAATAACAAGCACACAAATCTTGTCCAGGAAATCGGCTGCTGAGTAGCATTACTTTGTGGTTCAGGTATCACCGTAAGTTAAAACAAAATTGTCACTGCTGTGGACCCAATAAATGTCAACACAACAGCTGGACACATTGTCAAGCAAACCTAAAATAACGGCAGTCGTTGTCGCCAACAGCTGAACAACTTGACTGGAGAGGTAGCAACAGCTAAACAACTTGACTGGAAGGGTATCAACAGCTGACCAACATGACTGGAGAGGTACACAGCTAAACAACTTGACTGGAGAGGTACCAACAGCTGACCAACTTGACTGCAGAGGTACCAACACTGACCAACTTGACTGTGAGGTACCAACAGCTGACCAACTTGACTGGAGAGGTACCAACAGCTGACCAACTTGACTGGAGAGGTACCAACACTGACCAACTTGACTGGAGAGGTACTACCGGGAGAAGTCGAAGCCAGGAATTTGGATCCCCCTCTCTATTCCAATCGCCCCCCCCCCCTTTTTTTTTTTTTTCTTTTTAGGATCAGATCCGCAGCCCCAACACTGCGGAAGATGACTGGTGGGACTGACGGAATGTCTGAAACACAGTGCGGAAGATGACTGGTGGGACTGACGGAATGTCTGAAACACAGTGCGGAAGATGACTGGTGGGACTGATGGAATGTCTGAAAGTGAAACACAGTGCGGAAGATGACTGGCTGGACTGATGGAATGTCTGAAACACAGTGCGGAAGATGACTGGTGGGACTGATGGAATGTCTGATAGTGAAACACAGTGCGGAAGATGACTGGCTGGACTGATGGAATGTCTGAAAGTGAAACACAGTGCGGAAGATGACTGGCTGGACTGATGGAATGTCTGAAACACAGTGCGGAAGATGACTGGTGGGACTGATGGAATGTCTGAAAGTGAAACACAGTGCGGAAGATGACTGGTGGACTGATGGAATGTCTGAAAGTGAAACACAGTGCGGAAGATGTCTGGCTGGACTGATGGAATGTCTGAAAGTGAAACACAGTGCGGAAGATGACTGGCTGGACTGATGGAATGTCTGAAAGTGAAACACAGTGCGGAAGATGACTGGGGGACTGATGGAATGTGATCCCATGGTTACATCAATATGACGGTGCAGAAACATGCGAACTGGTCGACTATTCATGCTATCCAACATCAAGAAACAACTTGGAAAACAAGTTGGATTATATAGAGATGACGGCCTTGCTGCACTAACCAACAACCCAAGAACCATTAAAAACAAGAAAAAAGAACTATGTAAAATCTTCCAAAGCCACAACTTAAAAATCACCATTGAAGCAAACAAAAAGGTAGTAAACTACTTAGACATAACACTTGATCTCAACAACCACATATATAAACCATACAAGAAGCCCAATGACACACCTATCTATGTAAGCATCAAAAGCAACCACCCACCATCTGTATTAAAAGCCATACCCAATGGCATAAACAAGAGACTATCAAACTTGTCATGCAATGAAAGAGTATTCAACAATGCAGCAGTAGAATACCAAGAAGCACTGCAAAAAGTGGGTACAACTACAAACTACAATACAACCCATACAACAACACAAATAGAAATAAGAAAAACAGAAAAAGAAAAATCATATGGTACAACCCACCATACGAAGGGAAACTCAAAACAAACATAGGGAAAGAATTCTTTAAAATTTTAACAACTTCGTTCCCAAAAGAACACAAACTATATAAAATATTCAACAAAAACACCGTCAAACTATCGTATTCATGTATGCCCAACCTCAAAAATTTAATTGACGCATCTAACAAAATGAAAACCAACACAGCAAAGAAGGGTGAAGAAAGGAAATCTTGCAATTGCATCAAAAAAGAGCAGTGCCCCCTAAGCAATAAATGCCTTTACAACAACATTGTATACCAAGCCACTGTGACATCAGAAAATGAAAAAGAAACATACGTAGGGATCACTGAAAACCACTTCAAAACCAGATATGCAAACCACAAACAGTCATTTAATAAAGAAAAATACAAAAACCAAACAGAACTGAGCAAATATATCTGGAAACTTAAAGACGCAAAAACAAACTACAATATATCCTGGAAAATCATAAAAAGAGCATCATCACACAGCAATATTTCAAAAAGGTGCAACCTATGTTTAACTGAAAAATGGTTAATACTATGCAAACCACACTTAGCAACTCTAAACACCAAAACAGAAATAGTAAACAACTGCAGGCATAAATGGAAATCGTTGTTAGTGAGCACACCCAAAACAAAAACCTGAAAACCTCAAAAAACACGTGCAGCCAACCCGCACGTGCAAACAACCGCAAACGGGAGCCCACACGCTATGTAACACCGGCGGCGGGCAAACCAAAATCATCCTGACGACAGCGCAAAGCTAGAAACAAATTTGTAGATTGCCTTTTAAACCTTATTTTTAACAAATGTTGCTCCCAAGGGTTGAGCACTCTCAACATCGTTTTAGGAATTTTAATCTTATTGATCTCTCTCTCTCTCTCTCTCTCTCTCTCTCTCTCTCTATATATATATATATATATATATATATATATATATTAGAAAGAAACTCGTGGAGAGCGTGGCAGCAGAGAGTCCTCAGAAGAGAAGCCCCCTTCAAGCAAGTGTTTCGGCACTTATCTCCTGACACTCTAGGGGGGTTGGGCCACACCCGGTTCATGACTCCGGATGTCTCTCTGCTGCCCCCTTTTTTCCCTTCTTGGGACGAGCCATGGCTGGGATTCGAACCCATGACCCTCTGGACATGCTCATTTTCCACTTAATGACTCGCACTCTAACCACTGAGCCACTGGGGCACCTGATATTTTTTAGGGAAATTTAAGCCTTATGAAGTTCACTTTTGTTCCTCCTTGACCAGATCCAGCTTGAACACCTCTCTGCCGCTTCTGCCATTGCTTTCAGGGCTCTGGTTTTTTCCCTCCCTGCAACTGAAAGCTGTTTCATGAGGCTGTATGCAGACGTTCCTACAAACCCCAGCTCCAATTTCTGCAGTGAGGACTTTGACCTGATAGCCTTCTCTCCTCAGGCTGTTAGCCAGATCAGCATACTTTTCAGTCGTGTAGATTTGAGCTGCCTCCATTCTGTTCTCATATGGTACCGTGAGCTCGATCATGATCAGCTGCTTGGTTGACTGAGAGTGGACTACTATATCTGGTCTCATGCCACTCTTGCTGATGATCTTGGGTGACTCTTCCATTCTGGGAGGTCTGCAGTGCACTACCTGTCATCTGCCCCGTCCAGCAGACTCTGCCTGCATGTTCCGAGTGGCACTGTTGTTCTTGGCCATGATTTGCTACCTCCTGCCGTGAAGAATGTTGCGGACGCTTTTGGAGTCCTGATTTTTTCCTTTTGTGGTGTTAGTACTAGCCCAGACTGCTTGTACAATCTCTTTGAGCACTTGGTTGTGCCTCCATGTGTACCTTCCTTGAGCCAGGGCTACTTTACATGAGCTTAGGACATGCTCCACTGTTTGTTTTTCATGGCAGAGGGGGCATGCAGGATCGTCTGTTTTTCCCCACTTCACCAGGTTTGCATTTGAGGGCAGAAGGTCATATGCCGATCTGAGAATGAAGCTGATCCTGAGAGGGGCCATGTGCCAAATGTCATTCCAAGTGAGAGTTCTTTGGAGTGCATTCTCCCACGTTGTCCATTGCCCTTGCTGGCTCTGCTGGACTGCTTTTTGGAGTCTTTTTTGGTCTTCTTCTTTTCTCATCTCCTGAATCATCATGTCTCTTTTGGCTTTTCCTTTGGCCTTTGACCACCATTCACTTTTGGTCACCCCCAGTCCTTGTCTGTTGGTCTGTGTGTGTCCTGTTATTTCTCTGATCTGAGACTTTCTTTTGCAGAATCCATCGCCTCTTGAACTTTCCATTTTCTGCCATTCTTCAGCTGGGGCTTGATTGCTTCTACCACCTTGTCTCCTGAGTCCTCCAGCATGCTTTGAAGTCTGATCTTCCCTGCTTTGTATTCCTCCAGGATGGATTTTAAAGGTAGTTTCAGCTTTGCTTGGCGACAGTACAACGCTATGTCAGTGAGACAGGGTGGGACACCAAGCCATTTCCTTGTGAACTTGTTGATTTTGGCTTCCATTGCCTCCACTATGCTGGTGCAGATATCGTATATCATCAGAGGCCATAGGAGCTTTGGTATCAGCATGAACTGCAGACACCAGACCTTGTATTTGCCAGGGAGCCCACACTGGTCAATGGTCTCCAAGCCTTCCTCCGACAGCTGGTTTCTTTTGCTCTTTGTGTGTCTTTCAGGGTATCATCATACCATCTTCCAAGGCTCTTGCTGGCTCTTCTGTTACTGTTGGAATGGCCTGGTTGGCAACACTGAAGACCACAGATTCGGCCACTTTTCCTTTCCTCAGTGAGAGACTCCGTGATTTCTTTGGCTTGAACTTCATTCTGGATGAAGCAACTATGTCGTCCAGCCTCTCCAGCACATGACGTGTCTCGTCTTCTCTGGATGAAATCACTGTAGTGTCATCCATGAAAGCCTTGACAGAGGGCCTCTTGTATCCATCGCCAAGGTCTGTTTGTCTTGTGTTGCTTGTTGCTGCTTTCAAGATGGCTTCCATTGCCAACATGAACAGTATTGGGGAAATTGCACAGCCCATTGAATGCCCACTTCCAAGTTGATCCAATCTGTTGTGTACTTCTTGGTGGAGAACCGCATTGACAAGCCATTGAAGTACTTCTTGAGCATGTCGCAGATGTTCTTTGGCACATGGTACATCTCAAGAGCCAGCTGTATCATCTCATGGGGTACAGATCCATATGCGTTTGCCAGATCAAGCCACACTACGTCCAGGTCTCTCTTTTCTGTTTTTGCTCTTTGGCTTGCGTCCCAGATTATTGTGGCGTGTTCTACACAGCCAGCCACGCCTGGGATGCCGCCTTTCTGGACTGACACATCCAATTACTTGTTTTCCATTAGGTACTTGGTCAGCCTTGCTGCCATGACAGAGAAGAAGATTTTCCCTTCGACGTTCAGTAGTGATATTGGCCTGAACTGGCTGGTGTCACTTGAGTGTTGCTCTTTGGGGATGTACACACCATCTGCCGTCATCCACTGGCCGCTGATCTTCTGGTTTCTCCAAGCTGATCGCAGCAGCCTGTGGAGCCACTCCAGCACCTTGGGACATTTCTTGTACAGCTGGTAAGGTATTCCGTTTGGCCCTGGTGATGATTTGGCTCTGGCTTTGTTGACCACCTTCTTGATTTCCGCCAACGTTGGTGGCTTATTATTGAACTGTTCCTCAGGTTTGGTTGGCCACACCAGACCTTGAATGTCGAGTGGTGCTTTGCTCTGTGAGTCAGAGTATGTTTTCCTCAGATGCCGCTCAAGAACTCCTTTGTCCACACTTAGGGTCCCAGATTTCGGCTGCTCAAACAGTGTTCTGGCAAACTGGAAGGGGTCTCTGAAGAAGTGCTCTTGGGTCTTCTTCTTTTTGCTCTTCCTCTTCCTCGCAGATTCCACTTTGCTGAGGGCGCTGTGTTTTGCTTTCAGGTCTTTCCAGAGTTTTTCCAAGCCTTGTTTTTCAGCTCTCAGTTGCAGGGAAGGAAAAACCAGAGCCCTGAAAGCAATGGCAGAAGCGGCAGAGAGGTGTTCAAGCTGGATCTGGTCAAGGAGGAACAAAAGTGAACTTCATAAGGCTTAATTTCCCTACAAATATCAGTGTCCCTGTGGCTCAGTGGTTAAAGCGCGAGTCATTAAGTGGAAAATGAGCATGTCCAGAGGGTCATGGGTTCGAATCCCAGCCATGGCTCGTCCCAAGATGGGAAAAAAAGGGCAGCAGAGGGACATCCGGAGTCATGAACCGGGTGTGGCCCAACCCCCCTAGAGTGTCAGGAGATAAGGGCCGAAACACTTGCTTGAAGGGGCTTCTCTTCTGAGGACTCTCTGCTGCCACGCTCTCCACGAGTTTCTTTCTACAGCTGGCAGTGCGATTTTCATTTGCTTCTTGAGGTTTTTCTTTTGGACCTGATCTTGTCCATCTCTTCTTGGCGTCTGATTTCTTTGGAGGTGTTTTCTCTTTGGGTAGTTTTGCTCCATAGGCGTCTCTACATGTGGCATACACAATGTCCCCATATGTGGCTAGTTTGTGTTCCAGGGTGCTTTTCCCTATCAGTGCATCGAGTCTTTGGACGATTTTTGCATCCAGTTTCTCCCAATCCTCAGTTTCGTTTGCTCGTGGCAGGCTGAGTTTCAGGTGCCTGGTATCGAGGGCCTGTGCAAATTCCTCATCCGAACCAACAGCGTGGATGTCCTTGGCACTGTGGTTTAAATCCTGGCCTTGGTCTTCCGACGTCTTATCTGCTGATGCAGTGCGCTGCTGCTCATTC
>CM065720.1:25613774-25616274 GCA_033310375.1 Conus canariensis
CTGCGCTTCTACTTATTCCACATACGTACTCTACACAATAAGTTGCAGTCCTATGATTAACATGGGTCAAAAAGTGTATCATTGTAAAACCATCCCTTTCACCAAGAAATAAAAGAAGAGAAAAAAAAACAACAAATTTTACTCTGTCACATAGATCTAGGCAACCACTAATTTCACAGTGCGAACTAGCTTCCAAGAACATCCAGGGAAAGACACACATCAATTCTATATCAGGCTAAATGTCTACTGTGCATACAGATTGCATAATACAGTAAATGTATATTACCAAGATCATGCAGCAGTCTGGTAAACAAATGCTACAGACCGCTGTTGTTTGAGGCCAATTCGACCTTCAGTGTAATAAGGTTCCTTCTCCCGGCCATCCTTTCCAGTCCAGTAATAAATGGGTCATGCCAGATTTCCATGCTTTTCATTTCTTAAGTTCTTTCTTGACGAACATGAAGGTACAAACAAAACTGTACAACATGAAAACTGTTTTCACCATGAAAAATCTCCCTCAGTACACCCAGACAATACTCTTTCATCGGGTCTCCACTCTCCTACCCACTGCACACTCCACGAAATAAATAATGACTGAAAGATGGGTGGCAATAAACAATATACAGTACATGCCATACAAAAAAAAAGTAAGATATTGCACTTGCCTATACATGAAGAAATATTTTATCGCAATGGTGCGCACACTTTCTATTGCACAGTCAGATTACCATCATTTCAAAAAACAAACAAAGGCGACATTTCTCTTCTTCAATGCTGACCAGGGAGTCTTCCACCCACAGTGCCCTTTGTTGGAGAACTAAGTATTGACATCTAACAGTGTAAGACAGCTTGTCCACGTGATCGATCTACAATCCTATTCAATGTCTGTGTCAGCCCAAAGCACTGCCATCCAGTATATACACATCAACCCAGGGCACACACTCTGGCATGTTCTGACTCCTTGAGTACCAGCATTTACATGCGCCAGTCACTGCTTTTCCTTTCAGTTTACACCCATACTAGGACATCTAAGATGGGAATTTAGTCAAGAGATGCCAGCATTTTCCTTGTGGAGCTGATGACTGTGGGTTCAAATCCCACAATCTGAAGCCTCTCGGTGAAGCCAACAATAAATGGGTACTTAACTGAATTCAAGGGAGGTTGAAGGTGGTGGGAGGGAAAGATGGGCTCCGCTTTCCCTCTCCATCATGCCGTGCATCGCACACAGTAGATTTCCAACAGTTCACTGCCCTTGCCGCCGTCAGGCAATGAGACTTAAACCCTTCACCTTAACGTGTAAATATGCTGGGCGTACCTGCCTATTACATCTACTGTCTGAAGCCATGGAGGATTGACTGTGATTGCTGTTGGTGGCAATGCTTGAATACATGCTCTGTGCCTTCGACATGAAATTTAAATCAAGGCAATTTGAACCAGTATAAAAAAAAACAACTAACAACAACACTTGACATACTCCTGAACCGATTGTTTTATACGATAAATAAAACCGGATCCACTAACCTTGTTAGAAAGCAAAATGGCCAGAACTGAAAGGGCAGCAAGAAAAATGGTTTGTATGCAGCGAAATTAAGGCATGCTGTATTCTAGGACATACTGTTTTTGGATGACAATGATTTGGATAGGGTTATAATTAGTCAGAGTACTCTGTGTTCAGAATCCACTTGTAGTCCAAAATAATGGCACTTTTCAGTCATATGATATCTCTCTTTACCTGGCAAAAGCAACAACAACAACAACAACAACAACAAAACAAACGAAAGAAGAAATTTTAAACGTATATTAAAAAAGAAAGAACATTGACCAAGGGTACCCAAAAACGGTAAATAAAAAGGAGAAACAACAAACCATTCTCTCTTTCAACCTTTTTCTTTCCACTCCAGCAAGAATCGTAAAATATGCTCTCCCTACGATTTCTTTTAAACTGATAGAAAATAAAGGAAAAGAAAAGAAAACATCCCTCCTACTCGCCACAAATGATATAGCTTTAATTTCGTAATCGAAATGGACCACAAATAAATTTGATGGATCCTCTAATCACCTTATTTGGAGTTCTAATCCTCTATAAACATTCTGAGGCCTATTTTGGAAACTATTTCAAAGGAAACTGAAAACTCTACAGTTGATGGACTTGCAAAAACGATTAAATCTTTGACATAAAATAAAAATAATAAGAAGAAGAAGAATAGTACTTGTGTAATATTGTATTCACAAATGCAGGATGGAAATGTTTTCCATAAACGTACATTAAAAAAAAACGTGAGTAATTGATTGAAAGAAAAGTGACACAAACAAACAAACAAACAAACAAAAAACAAACGAAAACATTAATAGTAACGTGTCCAGATCCAATGCTACATGGAATTCTTAAAAGGATGAGTTTCGGGACACAACATCTTTGCAACTTTTATTTATTCATGACACGGACCATACATAATTTTGATGCTGTTGCGCTCTCCATGCCATTATGCATTTTTATGTA
>CM065720.1:25628774-25631274 GCA_033310375.1 Conus canariensis
GGACAGAGTGGAGAGTGCCCTTGTAGTGAGGGACCAATGACAACTGACCACATCCTTCAAGTCTGTACCACGTATGCAGCATCCAGGAGAAAGTACTGGCCAACACCGACAGCAGTGGAAGCCAAGCTGTACGGCACCCTGGAGGAGCTGCGACGGACGGCAGCCTTCATCGAGGACACCGGGCTGCTCATCTAACGGGATGGCGAACGAGGAAGAAGAAGAAGTTTTAAAATACGTACCATAATATCTTAGATACAAACAAAATTAAAATGTTAGCATCCAGAGAAATATTGGATTTGAATGCTTATCAAAATATTGTGTTCGTTTTGATTCACAGAGTCTGAGTCTTAGAAAGGTAGCTATAGAAACCTTGGCTGTTGAATTGTTGGTCATCCACACAAACTGTCACATAAATCTACTACCATGCTCAGAATAAATATGTATAAGAACTTCTGGTTGGCACTACTTCTGTCCTTGTACATAGCTCGGTTTGCTGAGCGCCAAACCCGTGATCCTGGCGATCCTGGAGTTGCAGGTTCGAATCTCGGGGGGGGGGGGGGGGGGGGGGTCCCTCGAAGTTAACACTCATTCTGACTCCATTTCTATAGTCTTTTAAATGAGACTATAAACCGAGGTTCCGTGTGTGAACACATGCATAATATCTTGCACACACGTAAAATCCCATCACCAACTTTCGGAAGAGAAGGCCAGTTTGGTCGTTGGTATGGATGACGGTTATAGATGCAGACACCGAGAGAATGAAGGGAAAGACAAAGGAGTGACTGATCATCGACTGAATGACACGGGAAATGACAGAATGTAGCGTCTAGCAGGCAGCTCTTCGGTCGGCTCTACCCAGGTAGGCAGCCCGTTGCGTAAACGAGAGCGTGGATTGTAAAGCGCTTAGAGCTTGGTCTCTAACCGAAGGATAGGGAGAATATCATTAAATACTCTTGATAATAATAATAATAGTAATGATGATAATAATAATGATAATAGCAACAACAACAACAATAAGAAGAATAATAGTGATAGTGATAATAATAGTAACAATAGTAATGATAAATATGACAAATACAAATGATCAGCACGATCATGCACCATCAGAAGAAAAACAAATCATGATTATCCAGCATCTTCTTAAGGTACATGCTGCCTGTGGTGCAAGAAAAGCAACTCTTGCTGTTATTATCATCAGATTTATTACAATGCAGGTGTTTTAGCGTTGCAGATGGTGATACTGACGCTGTTCATTTGCTATTGATGTTGCTGTTCTTCTTCGTCTTGTCTGCCTTTGTATCATTAAACTCATGTACACTAAGAGATAAAAGGAGTGTGTGTGTGTGTGTGGTGTGTGTGTGTGTGTGTGTGTGTGTGTTGTGTGTGTGTGTGTGTGTGTGTGTGTGTGTGTGTGTGTCTGTGCGTGTGTGTGTGTGTGTGTGTGTGTGCACGCGCGCGCGTGTGTGTGTATGGTGTGTGTGTGTGTCTGTGTGAGCGTGCGTGTGTGCGTGCGTGTGTGTGTGTGTGTGTGTGTGTGTGTGTGGTGCGTGCGTGCGTGCGTGCGTGCGTGCGTGCGTGCGTGCGTGCGTGTGTGTGTGTGTGTGTGTGTGTGTGTGTGTGTGTGTGTGTTGTGTGTGTGTGTTCTTCAATGTCCTTTCGCGCCCAATTTGAGGTGATACATAACTGTATGTTCGTGCTTCGTTTTCATTGTCTTTAATGTTATTTGTCTTGCCTGAAAAGAACCAGACATCAAAATGCGTAGAGTTTGTTTTGCAACGTATTTGTTCTTTCGTTTGGCAGCACAGTCCTTTTTCTTTTAATTTTGGCCAAGCAGTAGACTGAACAGATACATCATGGCATCAGCCTATGTCCAGATTCTGAAGTGTTCCTGGCTACCTCTGGTCTGTTATATTCATATCAATCTGGCATAGTCACAACTAAACCTGTGGTGCCATCTCAGGCATCAGTGTCATCCAAAACAGATACAGCATGCCAGTTTGCCAGCATTGGTGAAACATCAAACATAAGCTAAAGAGCTTAAAAAGAACAGATCACAACAGGAGGAGAAAAACAAACAAACAAACAAACAAACAAACAAAAAACACTGTGTTCTCAGCTTGTTGCAGCACAAAGCACGTTCTCATTGCTGTGTGAATAGACCTTTACGGAACACTGTCTCATGAAATTGGATGACAGAGACTTGGCAGAACACTGTTTCGTTATTCTGTGTGACATAGACTTCAGCATAATACCGTTTTATGCCTCTGTAACATCTGTAACATAGACCTTAACAGAGCAGTGTTTTATGACTGTGCGTGACATACACAGACCTCAGCAAAACACTGTTTCATGACTCTGTGTGACATACACAGACCTAAGTATGACATACACAGACCTAAGCAAAACACTGTTTCATTGCTCTGTGTGACATACACAGACCTAATCAAAACACTGCTTCATGACTCTGTATGACATACACAGACCTAATCAAAACACTGCT
>CM065720.1:25638774-25643774 GCA_033310375.1 Conus canariensis
TTTTTTTTTTTTTTTTAACAAAATTCATTTCCACACAAAAGTTGCAATAAATCACCTTCTCACAAATCCTATTTTCTGAAGAATCTATCATTTCTGTGAAATGTATGCAGCAGATACCTGACGCGGTCATTGCTAGACAAAGCTTCAAGTTATTTCCCTGGTAAAAAAAAATGTCAGATTACATTTCTTTTCACCCCTACTCTAGGCAACTTCAAATCAGAATGCAGCTGAGTCATCACTGGTTCTATTGACGTAGACATCCATGGTGTATGACGTATACATAGTTTGTGTTTTTCATTCCTCTGTATACACATGGTATATTTATGCATCCTTTTGTGCCTGTCTTTTGACTTCTTAGTTTCCAATGTTTTGGGGATTTTTGTTTGTTTGTTTGTTTCTGTCTTTTTTTTTTTTGGGGGGGGGGGGGGGGGGGGCTGGGGTACGGAGGGGGTAAGCTAACCAAATGGTTATGGTCATATGTTGTTTCTTTCTGAACAAAAAAAAATGGATGGGACATCTTCCATACTGGCGCAATTCATCGCCTAGAAATCACAGTACACACAGCACAAACCAACAGAAAAACCATCCCATGCCCCTAACACACAAAGTAACAGCCCTGTCACACACACAAAGGCTCTATCCAACCAAGCCCTTGACTGGAGAGTCTCATCGTTCATTTACCTCCTCCGTTCTGGCAGATGGGGGGAGGGGGAGGCGGCTCATCATCCGGGGTTGGCATGGTAACAGTCACAGGAGGCGGCGCGCCATAGTCATTGGTCAGAGGCATCAGAATGTCCTGGAGAATAGCACATCAATGGAACATTGCTGTATACATTTGACATTGCATGATTTTGATAATCTTCCACCTGCCCCATCTTCTCCACGTTTCAAACCCTTGACTGTCCCAAACAGGCCACACGCACTTGAATTTAGCTGTATCTGTAGGCAAAAGCACCACATCATCACAGTGAGAGTGTCATTACACCACACACTGGAACCTGAACAATCCCAGACGCTTTGTACCAAACGCCAAAGCACTAAAATCAGCAAGAACGTGTCCATTTGTAAGAGAACATACAGACTATACATGGCGTGTGAGAGACTAGTAAACAAAAGTGAAAGGAAGAGAAAAGAGAGAGAGAGAGAGAGAGAGAGAGAGAGAGAGAGAGAGAGAGAGAGAGGAGAGAGAGGAGAGAGAGAGAGAGAAAGCGGTCATAAAAAAAGACTGCTTACTCACAAAAAAGTTAGTAGGGGAAATGGTTTTTGTTTTGTGTTTTTTCCCCTTTTGGGGTTTTTTTTTTTCAGATGAGAGGAGGACAATATGAAGCACCAAAAAATGAAGAGGTGAATTTCGGCCTTAGGAAAAAAAGGGTGGAAAGAAAAATATAAAATAGGTGCTCACTGATCCGACAACTTATACCACAAAAAACGCTGTATACTATGTATGTACATTTCACATTCACATGCACCACATACAATTAAAGGTAGACATCTGGGAAAGTTGAGGACTGATTCTGACACAGTTGTGTTAAAAAGGCCAGCAGATATCATAATAATTTGTTCAGAGAACTCGGACTGATTTCATGCAGATTCGGACAGATTGGAGCGATATGTAACTTTGTTTTGATTTGAGCGGAGATCTTTTTTTTTTTTAATCAAGAAAACAAAATGGCATGCGCGCACACACACACACACACACAACACACACACACACACACACACACACACACACACACACAAACGCGCGCACGCACGCACGCACGCATGCACGCACGCACGCACGCACGCACACACACACACACACACACATACACAATACACACATACACACATACACACACACGGGGGGAGACAGACAGACAGACAGACAGACAGACAGACAGACAGACAGATAGATAGATAGATAGATAGATAGATAGATAGATAGACAGAGAGAGAGAGAGAGAGAGAGAGAGAGAGAGAGAGAGAGAGAGAGAGAGATCGTGTGTGACTAGCTCCTTACCTGATCATCATTGGAGTCCATTAACTCCTCCACCACTAGAGAGGGGAAGACCCCACAGCGACCGTTCAGCTCCCCCTCCCAGTACCCATCCTCCACCCCGTTGTCCTTCCGCACGATCTTGATCAGGGACCCCTCCATGAACGACAACTCTTCCTGGGTCTGAGCCTCATAGTCGTACAGTGCTCTGGCCCAAGTTAGTCCTGTTATGAGAGAGGGAGAGAATGCGAATGCGAATGCGAATGCGAATATCTATTCAGATTAAGACCATAGCCCATACTGAAGGGGTGGTACCCGCAATATATATGATATCAATTACTGAGATGAAAGAAAATGACAATAGGAAACAAGTACATATGCATCATACAAAGTCATTAGGAATACACAGTACGTAACCGCTTTTGTGCTTCATAAATGTACATAGCAAGGTTAAAGAGAATGTCTTCATTTCTTGACGCCAGGAGTAAATTAACTCTGAAAATACAAGGGTCAGAATAATACTTTGGCTTTATGAATTTTATCCTGAGGTCATGAAAAGCAGGACAGCAAAAAAGGAAATGGATTTCATCTTCCTTGGCCAGGTTACATAAACGACATGTCAGTTCATTGTCACTCACAGCACTGTATCTGAAACGGTGACAAGCTATATCAGAAACACCACATCTAAACTTGCTTAGCGCACGCTTAATATATCTCTTCATATCCATTTTAATGTATGGCTGTATCACATTAGTTGTTTTAAAGGGTCTGTACTGCGCGAATCTCTCACTGCTATAAATATGAGCATGCTAGTCCTGCCATCTGCAGTCAATAATTCTTTGTTTAAAGCACTTCAAGAACCCTACGATATTTTCAACGCCCTGGTTATCCCAAACATAAGCAAAGCCATATGAATTTAAACAGTGACGAACATTGGTAGCCCATGTCTTCTTGCCATTAAAATCCAAATTTCTCAATATCTTATAAGCTTTAAAAGGTATTTTAATTTCGTCCATTTTTGTTATTTTCAGCCAGTATTTAATGCATTTCAAAAACGAATTAACATAAATCGGATATCTTCCCAGATCGCCATCTACTAAATCATTCAGTGTTCGATTACCTACATTTAAATTTTTTTCATAGCATACAAGTGCACATTTTCGATTACGACGCTTTTCTCAAGTGCCCAAATTTCTGCTCCATATTGTAAGATTGGCTGCACCTGAGAGTCAAACAGCTTTGAGAAAACTGGAAAAGCGCTACAATTCTACAATTCAGTTTATATAAATTATGAAGTATAACTGTAACTGCTCTCTTTGCTCTGTTTGCAATATCTTGGCATCCAAAAGTGAAACTTAACCTGGTTGTGAAATAAAGAAGAGAGAGAGAGAGAGAGAGAGAGAGAGAAGAGAGAGGAGAGAGAGAGAGAGAGAGAGAGAGAGAGAGAGATTAGACGAAATTAAAAGGCAACAGAGATCAATGGGAATGTCAGACCTAGTATCGCTGGTCAATTTCTCTCACCTCTCTCTTTCTCACATGTTAGAATCTAGACGTTACACTTAGAATACTTCTGAAAACACTTTAAAAGAACAGATCACAACAGTCTGCCCAACTCTGACTGGGCAATAACGTGTGCGATGTCCGTAATACACGTGTCATCTAAAATATGGTCAAAGCATGCAGTATTTATACATTTTGAGTTGTATCGCCCTGTTTAAAATTAGGCAGTCTAGTAGTATGTGATTTTTTTTTCTGGAACTTTTATCTGTTTGACCATAGCAGACCTTCTGAAGACAGCAGTCACATAGAGAAAAGTTACGAAAAAGATAAGAATACACCACTGAATTATGATTGCCAAAACCCTGTGAAGGTAGCAGTCACATTGAAAAAAAAATACAAAAAAGGTAAGAATACAGTATTGAATTATGATTGCCAAAACC
Source organism: Conus canariensis (assembly GCA_033310375.1). Taxonomy (NCBI): domain Eukaryota; kingdom Metazoa; phylum Mollusca; class Gastropoda; order Neogastropoda; family Conidae; genus Conus; species Conus canariensis. The sequence continues at coordinate 25,642,693 of CM065720.1, forward strand.
CTGTGAAGGTAGCAGTCACATAGAAAAAAAAAATTACAAAAAGGGTAAGAATACGGTAATGAATTGTGACTGCCAAAACCCTCTGAAGGCAGCAGTCACATAGAAAAAGAATTACAAAAAGGGTAAGAATACAGTATTGAATTATAATTGCCAAAACCCTGAGAAGGCAGCAGTCACATAGAAAAAAAATTACAAAAAGGGTAAGAATACAGTATTGAATTATGATTGCCAAAACCCTGTGAAGGCAGCAGTCACATAGAAAAAAAATTACAAAAAGGGTAAGAATACGGTAATGAATTGTGATTGCCCAAATCCTGTGAAGGCAGCAGTCACATAGAAAAAAAAATTACATAAAGGGTAAGAATATAACGCTGAATTATGATTGCCCAAAGTTAAAACTTTCCTAAACATTCCATCGACAAGTATGAAGTGATCCACAGTCTTCATTCCAAAACCGATATCTTTTTCTACTACTATCCACAGATTAATGCATAACTGAGCTTTTCATTATAAGAGTGTAATCTTTTACTCTTGTACCTTTAGATGTATTATCCTTTGACTCTTAAAAAAAAAACTGAGATTTTTGGTATAACTGTCTGACATGCTGTCTTTGTCTTATCTTGGATGATTTATGTTTTAACAAACCAAAACAAGGTTGGTCGCAAAATGAGGTGTGATTGCTGGCGGAAATTGAAACAATATTTAAAACGTATTTTGAAATAACTCCGCCAATTAACATAGACCAACGAATTACAAGACAAAACAATATACGCCTTTCGAAGTCAGGTCTTCTGCGCATGTTACACAACACTCAGGACTAACGAAAATTTAGAACGAGCAACACGTACTTTCGCATAACTAGACAAAATTAAAAGAAAAAAAAATCCCAACACTACGCGTTTCGACCTCTTGGATCTCCTTCAGGCAAGATATACACCACACTAAGGACAATGGAAAATGAAGAACGAGCAATCAATTATCTTCTGGGAGATCATTCCCTTACCCATAGAGGCTAGAGGCGGAGGGGGAGGAAAGACGTTCTCATCGATCATGTCGTCCGTGGCTTGCTGCACCTCGAGGTC
>CM065720.1:25646274-25658774 GCA_033310375.1 Conus canariensis
TCAAAACAAAGCTTAGCAGCAATATTTTTCAAATCATTAAAAGAAACTTTCCAAACTGTTTCAGTCTATATTCATCTCTATCTATCTATATGTCTGTCTATCTGTCTCTCTCTCTCTCTCTCTCTCTCTCTCTCTCTCTCTATATATATATATTATATATATATATAAAATTATATATATATATATATATGTCTATATTACATCTATATTGGTAAGTCTTTAATTTTTTTTTCAGTTGTAATTAAAAATGTGTTTGAGTAAAGGTACTTATTTAAGATAAACAAACAGATATAACCTAGGGTTCTAGCATCAAGAAGTTGCTTTTATTTTGACAATGCTCCATTGCTACTTTATTTCCTCATTCTGTTTTGTTATAAATTGAAAGGCGCGCGCACACACACACACACACACACACACACACACACACACACACACACACAGAGAGAGAGAGAGAGAGAGAGAGAGAGAGAGAGAGAGCACCTGTTCCTCACCTGAAAGTCATAGAGAGCTTTGCAGGTGATGGGTAAGGGACGACCAAAGCGGCTGCTGACATTGCTGGTGAAGGTGTCATCCATGAAGTCGTCGTCATCGTCATCATAGTGGGTATACGTTGGTTCCTGGTCATCAGCACTATGCTACATTTCATTAAAAAAACGACACTGAGAAACTGAAGCAGTAAAAAGACACTATATCACATGGCAGAATGCATGCACCGGTTAATGAGGAATACTGAAAATGACACAAATATATAACAACATCATAGTCAATAAACAGGAATAATTCACACTAACTGATCTACTTTATGATAAAACATAATGCAGATTCATATAAAAATACAGAAATCAGTGTGCTGTACGGTGAAAATGAAACGCATTAATGCAAGCTAGAAAAAAAAAATGTCTGACAAATAATATTGCCCAGACTAAAAGCGCAAACTAAGAAAGTTCACAATATTATGATAACAGATATTCATCTGTAAACAGAAACAATAACGAACACTACATCATGTGACCAAAATGATACCAATAAACATACAAGGACAAGTCACCAGCCAAATAAGGCACAGATTAAGTAGGCACATTAAAAATCACAACAGTAAAAAAAAAAAAAAATTAATGACAAAAGTCAGAATTTAAAGGGACGCAAACCCTGCCGTGCTCAAACCATTCCCATCACACACTGAAGTTCCCTCCCCTGTCATATCTGACGCAGCTCTGATGAGTCTCCAATGAATGGCTTGTCACACAATACAGAGGTCCTGCTAACCTATAGATACTACCAGTGGACAGTATCAGCAGTAAAAAGAAAAAAAAAATAGAACCAACCAACAAGCAGTTGGTACAGCCAGCAATTTATATATATATATATATATAAGAGAGAGAGAGAGAGAGAGAGAGAGAGAGAGAGAGAGAGAGAGAGAGAGAGAAGGAGTAAGGCTTGCACGTCCTCTCCTACCCTGTCCCCTTTAGTCCCTCTTCCCCTCTCTCCCTCTTCCTTTTTTTCCAGTGAGTGAAACAGACTGCAGAAGCCAGATGTAGTGTCAGAACGTTGAAGTGGACACCGAGATCATGAGGCTTATTTGGAGCCAGCTAAGCGAAAGACAATCTCAGAACAGAGATATCTGGAAAATCCTTATCAGTGATCTAAACCCTAAGGCCGGTAGCTGGCATAAACAAAAAGAAAACAATCTGCAAGGTCTACGCTTAAAGGTCACCGAATTCTGAAATATATGGACCACGAAAAGAAAAGAAGAAACGATTTAAAGCCAATGTATGATTGGAGATGCAATTTTCATTGGTGGGGGTGATGGTTTGAGCTTGCAGGGGTGGTGCTGTCCCTTGCTTGGACGCTCTCTTCAGTTCAGATTCAACGAACTAAAAGTAAAATGCTGTATACCTCGATCACAGATAATTTTGAAGTTTACGGTAAAAAAATAAAAATTAAAATTAAAAAACCGCCTTCCTCAATCTAAACTACTGGTCAGCTAAACGTGGAGGTTTCATATTTGAAGCCATTTTCATTGTGACGTTTTAAGCCTGTTTTGTGTCCTTTTCCCACACTCTGTGACGCTATTTTCATTGTGACGTTTTAAGCCTGTTTCGTGCCCTTTTCCCCACACTCTGTGACGCTATTTACATTGTGACGTTTTAAGTCTGTTTCGTGTCCTTTTCCCACACTCTTGTGACGCTATTTTCATTCTGACGTTTTAAGCCTGTTTCGTGTCCTTTTCGCACACACTGTGACGGGAGCTAGGCTGGGTTGTTTACTCACCCCGCCAGAACTTTCTGTCCGGAGTGACATCTGTGATGGAGTCCGCTGCATTGTGTTCTCATCAGCGGTGAGAGAATCCATCTGCGCTTGGTTCATCCACTCCTCCACGTTGACTGAAACATTCAATACGTATGGATTGGTTACTGGTTCTTCCACTCCTCCACGTTGACTGAAACATTCAATATGTATGGATTTGTTACTGGTTCATCCACTCATTCACGTTGACTGAAACATTCAATACGTATGGATTGGTTACTGGTTCATCCACTGCTCCACATTGACTGAAACACACAGTATGTATGGAACTGTAACTGTTTAGCTTGCCTTCTGCTATAATGCAAAACCATTACGTGATTTTTAAAAAAATAAATAAAGCAGGGGTGGGCTAGCCAGGAAGAATGCAGGGATTGAGAAGGGGAAAGGCGCCGGCGATGAGTGAGGGTCGTGGCTACAGGGGTTTGTAAACACCCTCTACACCGACATTCTTTCCCTTGACCCCATTCAAAAAAGAATACAAAGCAACTAAAATCAAACCTAGATCACAGTGCATTCTGTAAAAAGAAACAAACAAACAAACTGTGAATAACACGCGCGCACAAACACACACACACACACACACACACACACACACACACACACACACACCACTCTCACACACACACACACACACACACACACACACACACACACACACACACACACACACACACACACACACACACATCATAATCTGGTGGCACTACCGCTCACTCCACCTGCATGCTTTGAAGTGTGGGTTTGAAACTAAGCTGTGGTCCATTCCTCTCTGCGTGTAAGCCCCAATATTGGAAGAACCACTGGAGACCATTTCAATAGATTAATTCAGTTCTACACACGTGAAAACAGACGAGTACCACGTCAAGTGTTCAGAACATTTGCTCCTCAATCTGTGGGTCACAGGCTCAAATCCTGGTAACCACTACCGGGGGAAGCTTGGAGGGGATTTTCTAGTCCTCCAGGTGAGCACATGTGTAGGCCTACTTATAGCTGAATGCTCTTCTTATGTCTATACACCCTGAACATCAGATAGACGTGTTAAAGATCCTGTCATTCGTCCCCGCATTCGATGTGTATGAATAAAAACCACGAAAAATACCCAGCATGCACCAGGATATTAAGAGAAGAGATAGGAGCTGCCGGGCATCCGAGAATCCCGTGGAACTACCCTGAAGAACACTACAAACTCCAAATCATAGAGTTCCTATAACTTATTTGTCCTGAGATGATAATCTAATATACACATATACGCGCATTCTGTGTGAGTGCCTGTCGATGGGTCTGTTTACTGTTTGTCTTTTTTTTTAAAATAAAAATAAAGGTTTTATATTTCCAGACTCAGAGAATATACACCAGAGATAAGGAATACAAATGCAAACGCATACTCCGTTAAGGACAACGACATGATTGGACATAATTCGTCAACAAGTTATCACGGTAGTTTAAATATCAGATCACATACATTTATGTGCACGATAGTAACTACCAAAGACATAAAAGATTTTTTTTTTACAAGGTTTAGAGGGTAAACAGTTGGTCGTTGCCATGGCCTTTGTATACAATGTACAACTTTCGTTTTACTCCAATGAAGGCAAGTATAGCAGCCATTGTGTCTACAAAACTTAATTTCCGTGGGACATGTTAAGACGAGCAGCATACTTTTCTATTTGATATCTGGCATTCAAAAATGCAACAAAGATTTGAACTGACGGTAGACTCTTTCAGATGTGTCTGTTTTCTTGCTCCTCATACAAATCCAGTTCTAATCTGATCTCCAAGTTCCGCATGGTATTTCAATATCAGAGAGGGCAGATCCAGTGTAAATCACTTTCATACTACAGTCTCACTATTTGCTTTTTTTAATGCAGCAATGTTGCAAGCGATGTTGTGATTCAAACTGTATCAAAGGGAAATAACTGTAGACTGACGACAAACAATGGCGAAGGGGGAAGGAGGGGAAAGGCGGATAGGGTAGAAGGGGGGATTGGAAAAGCAGAGGGGAGGGGGGAAGGAGGTGGGGGTGAACAGATAAAACAGCTATTGTATCTTCTGATCCCGCACCTGATCACCCACAGGGGGTACAGAATGGAGCTGGACATTTAGTGGTGTTGAAAACACTATCCCTGACATGGCAGTGGCATACATACCTCCTGTCTTTTTCCTGTCTGTGACATCTTACTCTTTGAGTAAAATCCACCCAGCATGCAAAAAAAAAAAAAAAAACTGAAGCAAAATAAGGGAACAAATGTAAAGATCAACGCTAAAACATGGAGAAGATAAAGCATACATACTGCCTGCAGCCCGCAGAGCTTCCAGACGAGCTTCAGCTTTCATTTTAGCAGTCTGAAAAGACAGGGAAGCAATGTGACCATAAAGGAAAAGATTCACCAGTCGTTCATGCATTCATGCATATATACATAATTATATTCTTTATTACATAATTATGGATACATTATAATCAACAGACACAGTTCTCTTTCTTATATTAAAAACGAACAACAAAACAAAACTCAGAAGTATCCTGGAATTGAGCAGATGATACAACAAAAGATTTCCATCAATAGAGCAAAATACAGTATGTGCGTACACAGACACGCACGCACGCACGCACGCACGCACGCACGCACATTGGGAGATATCTGTTTCAGCCACTTGGCTATCACTTAGACAGAACATGCATTCTACATAGACAGTGGACTGAACATTATTGCGCAGATTTGAGAAACACTGGTGAATACTGTAATTCCATTTGAAAGAGAGGATTGAAAGCAATGACAGAAATCTCAGTTTTAAAATGACCACAATCCCAATACCAACTTTGGAGCAGTATATCTCGGCTGAGTTTTGAAGTACATCTATGGGGACTGGAATAGCTCAGTGGTAGAGCGCCGGCCTTGTAATCTTGGTGATCCTGGGGTTGCGGGTTCGAATCTTCGCCGTCCGTTTCGGTACAGGGGGATTTTTTTTTCGGTGTTAATATTGGTTCTGACTCCATTCCCCATACAGTCCTTCGAATGAGACTATAAACCGAGGTTCTGTGTGTGAACGCACGCATAACATCTTGCACACACGTAAAAATACCGTCACCAACTTTCGGAAGAGAAGGCCAGTTTGGCCGTTGGTATGGATGACATGTTACACATAGCATGCACCTTCCCCGAAGTTGGAGCATGGCTGCCTTAATGGCGGGATAAAAAAAAAACGGTCATACACACAAACCTCCACTCCCTTTGTTGGGTAGATGGGATTAATCCTTGCCTGTCTATACAGAAAGCGTTCTCAGGAGTATCAGCCTGCGTACGCAGGAGAAGAAGAAGAAGTACATTTATGGCCACTGTACGATTTCACAGTGTTTTCTTTTTAGTTTTCAAAAATAGAACTGTATCTTAGTTAGTCCAGATGTCTAGTTGTAGAAAACTCTGAGGCAGTTGCTACGTCAAGTAAACGGAAAAAAAAAAAATCCATGATTCCACGAACACTCACCTCTGCCTTGCGTATGTTCTGACGCATATCCTCCATCTTCTGTTCCAAGTCCACTGTGGTGCCACCGTTAGCTTTGGGGTCTGCTTTGTCTTCTTGGCTGGACTCTGACATCTGTCAATCATTCTGGCATGCGTCAATCACTGTGATACAATAATACAAATGATTTTTGACTGCTGGTCGTCTGTTTCACCAATACAAAGTATCTTTGAGGATGTTCAGAAGATTTAGAATAGAAAAAAAGAACAGAAATCATCAACATTTCGACTTCTGTTCTGTTGGGTTTTTTGTTGTTGTAAATCTCCTGAATATCCTCAATGATAGTTTGCCACTGTGATACAACTCAAGCAGATAACTCTGAAACATTTCTGTTATTGTAGTTTCTCAGCCACCTAGCAGACGTTATCACAAAAAGAATGAAAATTGCATGTCCTGTCACATATCGGTGTTTAAATAATTGTCTAGTGACTCGTTTGTTCATGTTTGGCGGTTATATTACTTAAACGTTTTAAGATTCAGGTAATTTGGTTTGCCCACATACGTCATACCAAAAACAAATACATATTCTCAAGAAATCAGAATAATCAAACTCTAATCAAACAAACAACAGATGAGCCAGTAGTCAAATGGTCGCCGTGTCTGCATGTGGAGCTGAAGGTTGCGGGTTTGTGACATTCGTAAATTCAAAAGCTCTCTATCCATCCCAGCAATAAATGGGATACTTGATTCAGTTGAGGGTTGGTTAAAGGTGGCGAAAGGAGAGGACTGAGCTATACCTTTCATCATACCGTGAGCCAGACATGCTGGACGTCGGAGAACTCACTGCCCATACAGCTGTGAGGCTTGGAGACTGTAGCCTTCTTAATCTTGCTTTCAATACACGGACGGAAGCCTGAGGTTGTATAGGCAGATATAGCAATCAAGAACTCTTCATGTACGTTCGATTTTTAAATCTCTCACTGATCCGTAGAAAATGAGGTTCTAGAAGGCTTTTCTCTGTGTGTGTGTGTGTGTGTGTGTGTGTGTGTGTGTGTGTGTGTGTGTGTGTGTGTGTGTGCGTGCGTGCGTGCGTGCGTGCGTGCATGCGTGCGTGCGTGCGTGCGTGTGTGTGTATGTGTGTGTGTGTGTGTGTGTGTGTGTGTGTGTGTGTGTGTGTGTGTGTGTGTGTGTTTTACTGAGAGGTCAATCTGTTGTTGCCACAGGTTATTGTCCCATAACAGAAAGTCAGGGGTGTGGCGACAGATGCTTAGGTAGTTGGAGATGTCCACAGCCCTGCGTCACCAGTCACACACAACAGGAAAGAGGTGTTGTGACCAGTCCACTGTTTTCAATGCCGTCTACACAGGACTTCTTTGATCTGACTCTAGGATGTCCAGCCTGCACAGCACCCTGTGGGCGATTTTAGACAGGGAGTCGTGACCAGATATCTGCCTGTAGTAGGCAGGTTCATGGCACATCATTCATGCGAAGAGGGTGCTACAGTATAGTGTACAGACAGAGGAAAATATCCTCCCACCCTCTCCCTCTTGCCCCCTGCCCCGTTCCCCCTCCCCCACCCCCCACCCCCCACCCCCATCCCCCAGCCAAAGTCTCGAATGGCATGGACCTTAATTTGGAGTGCCTTCATGATGAGGCGTCAACTGATTGATAGATCAACCATAGAACATGTTAGGAAATCTGCAAGGGAGATAATCTGATATACAGCTTGTGTTTAGCAAGAGTGACCGCGCCATTTACATGGGACTTTTGCTGATGGTGGGCATGCCGAAAGTAGTTTTGTCCCATCGACACTTAGCCGTTCAGTTAGAGAGAGAACATGCCAACATATGGGTGGGAAACAGTGCATCTGCAATGCGGACAGTCGACATCCTGATTGTCATCTTGTCGTGAACTTCAAATCGATTTTCTAGATCTACTTGCTTGACCCACAAACTGAGAAACGGTAACTCTATTTGCAACGGAAAGACAGGAACTACCTTCTCTGATTTTTTTTTCCAGAACAGGTCTATTACTTCTAAATACCTTTACACTTAACAATAGCTTTTCCTGCAAATTATAAAAAAAAAAAAAAAACGTTGATGAATTTCTGGTCGTGTTGATGCTTCAAAAAAGATTCGTACGTCTGAACACATAAATACAGGCTTTTATAGTTGTTGGTGCTGTGTTTTAAACTTAAAATACAGGTTGTGATGCTACAATCTGAAAACAAACACCAATCAGACGACAGATATGCGCTTCCATTTCATTCAAATTTACTCTGATCATTCAAGATTTTAAACAAATTGTACATCTTTGAAACAACATTAGAAAAAAATCTGAAAATGTTCAAGAAGAGCAAGAAATAAACTTTTTTTTTAAAATCTAGCTATATTATAACTGAAGTTATCTACAAAAATGTGACCACGAACAGGATAATCATGTTCACATGATAAGCAGTTTAGCTTCAAAACAAAAAACTTGATGCGTGGGTTTAAACAAATTTTCATGTTCATGGACTAACAGCTTTAAAAACATACCAGCACACATATATACACTCGAACGTATGCATACCAATCCTACCTGTTTTCTACAATAGATACATAGATAGACAGACAGACAGACAGACAGACAGACAGACAGATATGTAGATATAGATATGTAGATATAGATTTATATCCACGTGAACTCATGTACACACACACACACACACACACACACACACGCACGCACGCACGCACGCACGCACGCACGCACGCACGCACGCACCACACACACACACACACCACGCACGCACGCACGCACGCACACACGCACGCACGCACGCACACACACACACACACACACACAAAACACACACACACACACAACACACACACACAGTGCTGACCTTCTCCGCTGTGCGGGACTGGAGCTGCGTGAGGGCACGGTAATAGTCACGGATCAGTTTGGTTTCCTTGGCGATCTTGGTGGCACATTTCCTGGCCTCCTTCTCCAGCTCTGGAGTGGCACCATTGTCGCCGCTGACTTTATTGCACTGATGACACATCAAACAACAGCAGCTGACATACATAGATTTGAAAAGAAGTTTCTGAATCAACATAAACCAAAATGAAATGGAACAAATAGGCGCTGATCGCACCACACAACAACAGCAAACATACAGTAATTTTTTTTTTCAATATACGAAGTAATATATCAACAAATCGCCGCTCACTTTATTGCACTGATCACACCAAAGAACAGAGTACATAGATCTTTTTTTTAAACATACGAATTAATATATCAAAATGAAAGGAAATGACTATGAAGCAGAGTAATAACAAAAAGTGAATTCAAAACTGAATTAAACTAAAATGTAATCAACTGGAATACAGTTTTAAAAAAAAAAAGAAGAAAATTTCTCAGTATTTTTGACAGAATACTGGGAAAGCTGTGAAAAATGTCAGAGAATGACACATCGTCTTCTATACTGAAATACATGACGTTTACACTTACTACATCTGTATTTTTGAGGGGGAGGGGGAGAGTGAAAGGGAAGGGCAGGAGTAAGAGTGGGGGTGGGGGGTGAAGGGGTGGGGGGGGGGGTGAGCGGAGTTATGTGAGGAAGAGGGAGGGGGGGGGAAGGGAGGGACAGGTTGTGACCCTGTGCACTCCTTCTGATGGTGCCAGCACAGTTGCAAGCACAACCACAATTTGTTTCTCCTTTACTCAGGGTGAAGTAGGATGTGAGGAGGGAGGTGGAAATGAGAGGCAGGGCGGGGAAAGGGTGGGGGTGAGGGAGGGGGGAAAGGGGTGATGGTGGAGGATACTGAGCTGGAGGGGGGTGGGGGGTGGGAGAGGGGAAAATGGTGGGAGGATGCAAGTGGGGGGAGGGGGGGGGGCTGTCTTAGCTTCCACGCCCTGATAGTGGCATCAGTGCCTATGCATTTTTGGTCCCTCGTTCCAGCATTGCCCTGTGAGTCCAGTGTCCATCCCCAGCTGTCCACAGAGAGCTTCCAGTATCAGGTCACCACAACATTGCCCTGTGAGTCCAGTGTCCATCCCCAGCTGTCCCCAGAGAGCTTCCAGTATCAGGTCACCACAACATTGCCCTGTGAGTCCAGTGTCCATCCCCAGCTGTCCCCAGAGAGCTTCCAGTATCAGGTCAGCACAACATTGCCCTGTGAGTCCAGTGTCCATCCCCAGCTGTCCCCAGAGAGCTTCCAGTATCAGGTCACCACAACATTGCCCTGTGAGTCCAGTGTCCATCCCCAGCTGTCCCCAGAGAGCTTCCAGTATCAGGTCAGCACAACATTGCCCTGTGAGTCCAGTGTCCATCCCCAGCTGTCCCCAGAGAGCTTCCAGTATCAGGTCACCACAACATTGCCCTGTGAGTCCACTGTCCATCCCCAGCTGTCCCCAGAGAGCTTCCAGTATCAGGTCAGCACAACATTGCCCTGTGAGTCCAGTGTCCATCCCCAGCTGTCCCCAGAGAGCTTCCAGTATCAGGTCAGCACAACATTGCCCCGTGAGTCCAGTGTCCATCCCCAGCTGTCCACAGAGAGCTTCCAGTATCAGGTCAGCACAACATTGCCCTGTGAGTCCAGTGTCCATCCCCAGCTGTCCCCAGAGAGCTTCCAGTATCAGGTCACCACAACATTGCCCTGTGAGTGCAGTGTCCATCCCCAGCTGTCCCCAGAGAGCTTCCAGTATCAGGTCAGCACAACATTGCCCTGTGAGTCCAGTGTCCATCCTCAGCTGTCCACAGAGAGCTTTCAGTATCAGGTCACCACAACATTGCCCTGTGAGTCCAGTGTCCATCCCCAGCTGTCCCCAAAGAGCTTCCAGTATCAGGTCAGCACAACATTGCCCTGTGAGTCCAGTGTCCATCCTCAGCCAGCTGTCCCCAGAGAGCTTCCAGTATCAGGTCAGCACAACATTGCCCTGTGAGTCCAGTGTCCATCCTCAGCCAGCTGTCCACAGAGAGCTTTCAGTATCAGGTCAGCACAACATTGCCCTGTGAGTCCAGTGTCCATCCTCAGCCAGCTGTCCACAGAGAGCTTCCAGTATCAGGTCAGCACAACATTGCCCTGTGAGTCCAGTGTCCATCCTCAGCCAGCTGTCCACAGAGAGCTTCCAGTATCAGGTCACCACAACATTGCCCTGTGAGTCCAGTGTCCATCCTCAGCTGTCCCCAGAGAGCTTCCAGTATCAGGTCACCACAACATTGCCCTGTGAGTCCAGTGTCCATCCTCAGCCAGCTGTCCACAGAGAGCTTTCAGTATCAGGTCACCACAACATTGCCCTGTGAGTCCAGTGTCCATCCCCAGCTGTCCACAGAGAGCTTTCAGTATCAGGTCACCACAAGGCCGCTCTTCAGCTGAGACCCTGCCAGCACGGCTGCTGAGGCACGTTAGTGGTGTTTAGCGGTGCCTTACCTGTTGTGATCCTACATATGCAGAACAGGACCAACTACGCCCCCCCCCCCCACCTCCCCCACCGGCTGTTATTGATGATAACTGCCAAGTCGCCGAGCCAAGGTGAGTGAGTGTACCCTCCCCCTCTCCCCCACCCCATATTTCAAAATTGTACAGCCCCCCTGAAGTTTCACTGCATCTTTCACACAATCTGGGGGAGCGAGTGGGGGGGGGGGGGGAGTGAGAAGTGTGACAAACTGACAGTTAAATGGGTTAAAAGTGTTAACACTGTCTGAGTATTCCCATGTTGCTGTGGCAAAAAGGAAACGGTGCCCAAGAGAAAATACAATACCTCCATAACAGCAGCGATGAACGAATAAATAACTTAAACACACACACACACACACACAACACACACACACACACCACACACACACACACACACACACACACACAAATACGGGAACAAAGGTAAACTGCAGAAGGTGCAGTGATGATCTTTACACATTGAGAGCAAAATGCAACAAGATTCTGGATGATGCTATGGGGGGGGGGGGGGGGGGGGAAGTTAGTGCTACACTGACCAGATAAAGGGGAGGATACTAGCCTTAACATCAGAACAGGGATCAAAATTAACACAACACAAGCTTGGAACGGACCTCAGCATGAAATATGGATTAAATTGACGTCATACAAGACCGGTGCCAGCCTCATCATTATGGCACCGATCAAAGGGACATAACACCACACTGGCTCAAACCTCGTGCTAATGATATCATTATGGCGCCGATCAAAGGGACGTAACACCACACTGGCCCAAACCTCATGCTAATGATATCATTATGGCGCCGATCAAAGGGACGTAACACCACACTGGCTCAAACCTCATGCTAATGATATCATTATGGCGCCGATCAAAGGGACGTAACACCACACTGGCCCAAACCTCATGCTAATGATATCATTATGGCGCCGATCAAAGGGACATAACACCACACTGGCCCAAACCTCATGCTAATCACATCATTATGGCGCCGATCAAAGGGACGTAACACCACACTGGCTCAAACCTCATGCTAATGACATCATTATGGCGCCGATCAAAGGGACGTAACACCACACTGGCTCAAACCTCGTGCTAATGACATCATTATGGCGCCGATCAAAGGGACGTAACACCACACTGGCCCAAACCTCATGCTAATGATATCAAACTAGAGTGCGCGTGACAGGCACTCACCGTATCACTATGACACTTATCAAAGTGACATCACACAAGACTGACTCTGATCTTACATTCTGACGTCAATCGACGTAATACTGCACAATACTGACACT
>CM065720.1:25668774-25671274 GCA_033310375.1 Conus canariensis
TCCTGCCGGCTATAGCTAGATTTCCCCGGTGTCCGAAGCAGAGTGGCCCACGGAAGGGATGTCAGTCTATGATAAATGTCTCGACCGGTTGTTTACACGACAAACCACCGGCTGTTTTCGTTAAACACTACGTGTCTGGCGTGGCGTGCGTGCATATGACAGAAACCGGACTGATGGGCATTTTTTGTTTCTTCTTCTTCTTCTTCTTCTTCTTCTTCAGTTTTATCCTCTCTCTCTCTCTCTCTCTCTCTCTCTCTCTCTCTCTCTCTCTCTCTCTCTCTGTATCCGCGAGCGCGTTCTCGTTCGTACAGACGAATTCTTGTTAAATTCGTTTTCACCTTATGTGTTTGTTGTTTTGTGTGTGTGTGTGTGGGGGGGGGGGGGGGGGTGAGGGGGGGGGCGAGCTAATTTTAATGATACTACTCAGAACAAGTTTTGTTGTTGTTGTCGTTTTCATCTATGCGCGTATGTAATGGGCAACTGACATTTAAACTGAGAAGAAAGCGGAAGGCGGTTGAGGTGGAGGGAGGGGGGGGGGGGAGGGGGAAGGGTCTGGTGGTGACCTGAATGTCGGGCAGAGCGTCGTCTCTTGATGACCATCCTAATTCACTGGGGCGATGGTCAGTAAGAACGGGGGAGAGAGAGAGAGAGAGTGTGGGTGGGGGTTGGAGGGGATGACCGAATGCGCGAAACGGTCGGACGGATGATGGGAGTGGGGGTGGGAGTAGGGATGATGTTTCCAGTCAGGGGTTTGAAGCCTTTACCTATGGGTGTTGACACAGGCCACACGCCACGATTAGGATTTTGCACTAAGACACTATCACACCCCATGCAAGCGCCGTGAGGCCTGTCATCAATCTGAGCCAGCATTTAATGTTAAACTGATAAGTGATCAAAAGAACAACTCCCTACCTATCATTTCCTTTGTTTGGGGAGATTTTTTTTTTTTTTTACCGATGTAATCACAAGCAATCTTCAACTACATTACTCTCCTCTTTGTTGACGTCACATTTTAAGCCCTTGCACTCACCCGTGACCCTGTCTTAGTGCCAGCAGGAAGCGCCCAAATAGTCCTCATACCTTTGATTTTAATCTGTCTGCTTGGAATCACCTGGCTTGTACCTTGATGACAATATGGAAGCAAATGAAGAGAATCAACTTTCAGACACAATTACAACTCTCACATCATTGAATTGATACATCAACTTTCAGACACAATTACAACTCTCACATCATTGAATTGATACTCTACTCCTTAAGCAAGGCGCATTAATTTTTGGTGCGCAACCATTGCCGCATGTGGAAGATCATTCCTCTGTGAGTATGGCAGGTAAAAAAAATTATTTCCACCTGCAGCAGCTCTCATATGCAGGAAGGATGTATGTGACATCATTGAATTGATACTCTACTCCTTAAGCAAGGCGCATTAATTTTTGGTGCGCAACCACTGCCGCATGTGGAAGATCATTCCACTGTGAGTATGGCAGGTAAAAAAATTATTTCTGCCTGCAGCAGCTCTCATATGCAGGAAGGATGTATGTCCACTGGCACTTTTGTTCTTACCGTCAGAATCTGAGCGACCAACCTTGACAATGTGGCAGTCATTCGAAAGATCTTTTGAGCCATGCTTCAAAAATAAGTTCTACGTGTCTAAGACCAAGATCGCAGATGGTACATTACGAAAAGAAAACCTTGTAGACACAAGGATGCTTGAGGCTTGTTTCCATTGTTGTCCAGTCTGAAATAATCATTGACTATGATAAGAGAATCTGTGAAATCAAGGTTTATGGTCAAGGTTCAGGGCATAGCTCATGAAAGCTTGGGAGCATGATTGACCTTCGGGCTAACATCCGATATTCATCCATCGTGACCTTGGTGTAACGATTTTCGTGTTGAAAGCCAAGCTTTAAGGTCAAAGGTTGAGGTCATAACATGAGACAACTGATGAAAAGACGTAGGGTCTTCCTAGGGACTGGACTAATAGATGATAGATAGATAGATAGATAGAAGATAGATAGATAGACAGACAGACAGACCTAAGATAGATAGATAGATAGATAAACAGATAGATATGCGTCCAGTTGTATATAAATTTGAACAGAAATTGCCAAATCTAAGTACATGAGCGCTATCAGAACCCAAACTTACATCAAAGCTTGTATGTAGGTGCCTCACTTTGAAGCCCATCAACCCTCAAGCCCTTCTGTTTGTATTGTCTTTAGTGATTTGAAAGGCTCACATTCTCTTAGATCTCTTGAGACTGTTGTCTCTTGTGGCAATGCACGAGAGCGCTGTTTTCTTTTCTTCTGGCATGCATAGAACGCAAAAAACCTTCCCTCGCTGGCTTTCAGGGGCTGGCACATCTGCGCAACCATCTTTCTTTCATGACCAACATTTGAGAGACGCTTTTCAGATGATAACGTTTGAACACACACACACAACACACACACACACACACACACACACACACACACACACACACATCACACACACACAAATC
>CM065720.1:25674529-25677029 GCA_033310375.1 Conus canariensis
GTGAGGGGGTGGGGGGTGTGTGTGTTTTGTGTGGGTGTGGTGTCTGTCTGTCTGTCGTCTGTCTTTGTCGTGTGTGTCAAAGAGAGAAACAGAAAAGGAGAGAGAAGGGGACAAACGAAGACAGACGACAGACAGACGGACGGGGCAGAAAGATAATCAGAGAGAGGAGAGGGGGGGAACAGAGACAGAGACAGAGACAAAAAGACAGAGCAAGACAGAGAAAGAGAAAGAGTGAGATGATGAGATGATGATGATGTTGATGATGAGATAGGTGAGGGGGTGGTGGTGGTGGTGGTGTGGTGATGATGATTGATGATGATAAATTTTTGTGTTTTCCGGGAAACCATATTTTCATTATTTTTATATCAGTCAGTTAAACTTTGTAAATTTCAAATTTGGAAAATTGGGAAAAAAGCAGAGAGTTCTAGGTTTTTTTGGTTTTTTCTGTGCCGGGGTTTTGTTTTCTTGCGTCGGATGGCCCGCCGACGCCGGCCCGCTGTGGGTGTGGGTGTGTGTTTTGGTTTTTGTTTGTTTTTGCGTTGTGTGGGGTTTTTCCCCTTTTTCCCCCCCCCTTTTGCTCTTTTGTTCTGTCGTTTTTTTTCTTTGTCTGTGTGCGTGCGTGCGCCCGCGCCGCGTTTTTGTTGTCTGTCTGTTGTCTTGGTTGTGGGATGTGTGTTGTGTTTTTATGTGTGTGTGTTGTGTGTGTGTGTGTGTTGGGTTTGTTGGCTTTGTTGTGCGGGGTGGTGTCTGTGTCTTGTGCGTGCGGCGCCCGCGCCGCGTGTGTTGTTTCTGTTGTCTGTCTGTTGTTTTTTTTGGGGTGTTTTTGGTGTGTGTGTGGGGGTGTGTGGGTTTTGTGTGTGGGGTGTGTGTGTGTGTGTGTGTGGCTTTGAGCATCCAACTATGACGTGAAATTTAGCGACACCAAGATGAAAAACCCGTAACAGCTATTTTGTCGATTGTCCCCTACAACACGTCCTGCTCCTCTTAGTCCCCCCCTTCCCACCCCTACTCCCCTCCCCAAACGCATATGCGCGTGCCCCGGCGCGCGCCGTGCCCACACACACCACAACACAACCCCCCACCACACACACACCCTCTCTCTCTCTCTCTTCTTTCTTCCCCCCACACCACACACACCACACACACCAACAAAATAGCGCGCGCGGCCCCACAACAATAATGCCCCCTTTAAGCCCGTGCACAAAACAGCGCATACATAAGCATCCAAAGAGTACCACACCGCTCTTTGTCTCTGTCTGTTTTATCTCTGTCACACACACACACACACACACCCACACACACACAAAAAGAGAAGAGAGAGAGAGAGAGAGGCGTTAATTGGTGGGGGGGGGGGGGGGGTAGGATAGGGTGGGGGTGGGGGTCAGGGGGTTGTTTTTAAACTCGGGTTGCTGACACAAGGGGGAAAAAAAGGGCAGGAGGGGACAGGGGGTTGAGGGCAACAGGAAAAGGTGAGAGACTAAGGAAGAGAGAGAGAGGAGAGGAAGCAGGGAGGGAAGGGGTGGGGGTGGGAGTGGGGGCGAAGACTGACAGAAGACAGAAAAAAGACAGGGAGGTAGGATCCGGAGAGAGAGAGAGAGAGAGAGAGAGAAGAGGAGAGAGAAGAGAGAGACACACACACACACACACACACACAAAAATTACTTTCGGCGGGACTCGATCCCGCAATCCCCGGCTTTCATATCCTGTGAACCAGTGTACTGTATAAAGAGGCCGATGTCTCATCCATTATGCCACGGAGGCGGTCGACCAAACAAACAGAACATGATCAGACATCATAGGCCCTACCTGGGTAGCGCTTCCAAATGCATGGGCTTGGTGCTTTAAACGAAAAATGAAACAAAAAAGCAGGTCGTTTATCAGAAAAGAAAGTCTTACACGTAGACTAAACGAACCTTTTCCTGCATAGAACAAGTTACCAAGGAATTATTTTTACAAAGAAAAATTCCCATAAAAATTTCATATAAACATTTCATTAAAAAAAAAAATCTTTAAAACGACTCTCTTCTTGAAAAGGAAAAACAAATAATTATTATAAAGATTGTTTCCTTGCGAAGGAAAGTTTCTCCAAGAATTTCCATTTCGAAAGAAAACTTTCCATTAATAATAAAAATAATAATGTATGGATTTTATATGGCGCAATTCTTGGGATCAACTCATTGCGCTCAACACACACTCAAACACTAGCACTGACATCTGTTCCATACACACACACACACACAACACACACACACACACACACACACACACACACACACACACACACACACACCCACACACACACACATTAAAGGATTGTTTCTTTGAACAAAAAAATGTCCAGAAGGATTTTCCACCTTCAAATAAAAGTTTCTTATTCAAAGACTCAAGAAAAACAAAAACAAAAACTCAAATCACCGCTAACTTAAAAAGGAAAATTCCGTCTAGACTGTCTCCTTGAAAAACAAAAACCTTAAAGCAACGTCTCCCTGAAAAGAAAAGT
>CM065720.1:25682029-25684529 GCA_033310375.1 Conus canariensis
TGTCTACCTCTGGTTTTGGCTGTATGTCTGTCTACCTCTGGTTTTGACTGTATGTCTGTCTCCACCGGTTTTGGCTGTATGTCTGTCTGCCACCAGTTTTGGTTGTTCTGTCTGCCTATGGCTTTGGCTGTATGTCTGTCTGCCTGTGGCTTTGGCTGTATGTCTGTCTGCCTCTGGCTTTGGCTGTATGTCTGTCTGCCACCGGTTTTGGCTGCATGTCTGTCTGCCACGGTTTTGGCTCTATGTCTGTCTGCCTCGGTTTGGCTGTATGTCTGTCTGCCTCTGGCTTTGGCGGTATGTCTGTCTGCCTCTGGCTTTTGGCTGTATGTCTGTCTGCCACCGGTTTTGGTGTTGTTCT
Source organism: Conus canariensis (assembly GCA_033310375.1). NCBI lineage: Eukaryota > Metazoa > Mollusca > Gastropoda > Neogastropoda > Conidae > Conus > Conus canariensis. The sequence continues at coordinate 25,682,388 of CM065720.1, forward strand.
GTCTACCTCTGGCTTTGGCTGTATGTCTGTCTGCCTCTGCTTTGGCTGTATGTCTGTCTGCCTCTGGTTTTGGTTGTATGGCTGTCTGCCACCGGTTTTGGCTGTATGTCTGTCTACATCTGTTTTGGCTGTATGTCTGTCTGCCTCTGGTTTTGGCTGTATGTCTGTCTGCCACCGGTTCTGGCTGTATATCTGTCTACCTCTGGTTTTGGCTGTATGTCTGTCTGCCTCTGGTTTTGGCTGTATGTCTGTCTGCCACCGGCTTTGGCTGTATGTCTGTCTACCTCTGGTTTTGGCTGTATGTCTGTCTGCCTCTGGTTTTGGTTGTATGTCTGCCTGCCTCCGGTTTACGGGTTAGCTAATATTAAAAAGAAACGTTTTTGGTTCTGCAAGTTAATCCGGACAAACAGATCACGTTGCATTTCGACCTCTTAGGTCTTCTTCAGGTAAAACAAACAACACTCAGGACAATGAAAACGAAGAACGAGCAGTCACTTATCCCCTCATATTTGGCGCAAAATGGATGTTGAATGAAAACGAGGCCGTTGGGAAGGGGACTGACTATAGGAGTTAAGATAATAATGATGACAATAAGAATAATGATGATAACAATAGTAGTAATAGTGATGATAGTGATGATGATGAAAATATCTAAATAATATGGGAAGAATATATATATTACACTTTTAATGATAACATGACTACTGGAGTTAGCTAATAGTCCACTACGATTCACAGATAAAAAGTGTCGAACTGTCGAATGTTAAGTATCTATATGGTGTCCGATGAGTGAGCACAGCCTACGTGCAAAATGGAAGCCGACCTCGCTGAACTGTAGACAAAAGGAGCAGGCACAGTGGGTTTGCCTGAGAGGGCAGCACGACCAGCTGAACGGTTCTATTGCCCCACAGTGACTAGTTAACTTCGCAAGTTGATGGGACTCCAGTCAAGGCCAGTAGTAGGCAGGTGTTCGGAGATACCAATCCTCTGACCTCTGCATCTTTGAGAAGGCTAAAATGCACACACGAACAAGGGTCATTCAAAATGTAATTAGGGCAGCTGAGTGACCCAGAGACCCAGCTCAGCTTAGTAGACCAATTTCGCTTTTCCTTGAGGAAGTAATTGTACTAAGTACATCTCGTTCCCCCACACTTCCACGTGGTAAGTTGTTGAGGTGCTGTGTAAGATTTTAGAGGGGAACTCTTCTAGCTGTGCACCATAGTGCTAGTGTCTCTTCTATTTTTTTCTCCTGGTCCCATGAATATTAACGGACTTTGTTGGTGCTTGAAGTGTTCAGTATTATCACTCGTGTGTGTGTGTGTGTGTGTGTGTGTGTGTGTGTGTGTGTGTGTGTGTGTGTGTGTGTGTGTGTGTGTGGAGAGAGAGAGAGGAGGAGTGAGTGAGTGAGTGATGGGGTGTGTGTGTGTGTGTGTGTGTGGGTGGAGGAGAGAGAGAGAAGAGAGAGAGAGAGAGAGAGGAGAGAGAGAGAGAGAGAGAGATCACTACGCATGTTCTCAGAGAGCTCACTATGCACGTGTTCAGAGAATTCACTACGCATGTTTTCAGGCAGCTCAATAAACGTAGCTCCAAACACAAGTCTGTTTAGAGATCTCAACTTTGCAATTGTTGTGTTAACTCAAGTGTTGTGTCATGGTAGCTACAATGACACATGTTGTTACGCATATATGTTCAATGAGTTCAATACAACGTGGTTACAGAGCCCGATAAACATGTGGTTAAGAGCTTAATATGGTTGTGTCCAATGCAGTAGACTATACAGAGTGCAAAACACATGTTGTTATAGAGCTTAATGCACGACAGTCCAATACAACATGTTGGTATAGAGCTTAATACACGAGAGTCCAATACAACATTTGTTATAGAGCTTAATGCACGAGAGTCCAATACAACATGATGTTATAGAGCTTAATACACGAGAGTCCAATACAACATGTTGTTATAGAGCTTAATGCACGAGGTCTCAATACAACATGTTGTTATAGAGCTTAATGCACGAGAGTCCAATACAACATGTTGTTATAGAGCTTAATGCACGAGTGTCCAATACAACATGTTGTTATATAGCTTAATCACGAGAGTCCAATACAACATGTTGTTATAGAGCTTAATGCACGAGAGTCC
>CM065720.1:25689529-25694529 GCA_033310375.1 Conus canariensis
CAGGTATTGGAGGACAATCAGGACACACTGGCCGCTGAACTTTCTGAATATCAGAACAAACTTATTTCATATCTAGAAGATATGAAAATAGCGGTTAAAAATGAAATTAAGCATTACATCTGTCAAAAAATAGAAACTCTGATAGAATCAATGGGTCTTTTTCAGAAACGCTTCAACAGCTTAGAAAGCCAGTTAAACACTATCTGTAAGGAGAATCATTCATTGAAGACACAATTAGGAACCCTCCAATCTCAGATAAAAACTCCGATGGAAAAGGCTCGCACTACCACCACTTCCACTCAGTATGACACAGAAGATATCAGCTAGCGGAAGAATACCTCTTTCCTGACATCCGCGATCCTTCAACTCTAAGAGATGAGGAACACCCACGTGACATTGCACATAGTCCTGAAATGTGCACAAACAATACATCCTCATCCAGGACATCCTTGAAGCAAAATAGCCCTGTTACACATCAAACACCATCAACACCTGTTTCTACTCACAATTCCTTTCAGGTCTTAGGCGAGGACAGTGCCGACACTACTGAACAGAAATGTGACCAAAACGATTCTAGTATACATGAGGGTAAAACAGATACTGATCAAAACCTTCATCTTCAATCAGCCACTCAGGAGAAGTCCCCAGCGCAAATTTTACGTGAAATAAAGATTCCTGGGTATTTTTCTTCGGTCCTCATAGGTGACTCTGTCCTGAGGTATGTTGATCCAAGACGTCTTGGCAGTGAGAATGACAGGGTATTCAAACTGTGTGTTCCCGGGATGACAATGAAGGATTTGATGCTGTGGCTAGGCGCAATACCAGACAAACTCACCCACATCCGGCATGTGATTGTCCATGTAGGCGTTAACGATTGCCCCGCTGGCCCTGTGCCCATGACACAGTGGACAGAACTTATCAATCTCTGCAAGATCTCCTTCCCTTCAGCTGTCATCACCTTCAGCTCCATCGTCCCAGCACGAGGACGTCACCCTTTTAACAACTCGATCTTTCCCTCCAACAGAACCCTGCGCTCAGCCTGCATTGCTGCTGAAATCAACCTGATCGACAATCATGATACTTTTATTACTAAGAATGGTGCCCCAAGACTCGCATATTACAAAGATCCTGTTCACCCCAGTCTTAAAGGTACTGCAAAACTAGCCATCAATTTTATGCAGTTTTTGCCACGTTTCTCCCGTCAGGCCAACAGCCGACATGGTGAAGGTGGCCTTTCGTCACAGCGACAGCCCGAAAGTGATGGGCAAATGGAGCAGCGGCCAGATGCTTTTGATAGCACCCAGCTCGGTGGCAGGGTAAACTCACGCCCTGAGTTTGGTCAGTGCTCAGGACGTGGTGGCTATGCGGCTGGCGCCCCCTCCATCTCTTCCATGATCCACTATCCCATGCTGCCGTCCCAGAGACAGGGAGGATGGACCGACCCCAGGCTACACCAGGCTCAACCTGAGGACGCCGTTCCCGTTCGACGTGTTCCGCAGCAGCAGCGCTACGACGCCGTCGAGGCCTTTCAGCCTCCCATCAACACAGAGCCTGGTCCCTCACAGCAGCATTACACCACTGAGGCCTATCAGCCTCCCTTCAACACAGAGCCTGGTCCCTCACAGCAGCATTACACCACTGAGGCCTATCAGCCTCCCATCAACACAGAGCCTGGTCCCTCACAGCAGCATTACAACACCACTGAGGCCTATCAGCCTCCCTTCAACACAGAGCCTGGTCCCTCACAGCAGCATTACACCACTGAGGCCTATCAGCCTCCCTTCAACACAGAGCCTGGTCCCTCACAGCAGCATTACACCACTGAGGCCTATCAGCCTCCCATCAACACAGAGCCTGGTCCCTCACAGCAGCATTACAACACTGAGGCCTATCAGCCTCCCATCAACACAGAGCCTGGTCCCTCACAGCAGCATTACAACACTGAGGCCTATCAGCCTCCCTTCAACACAGAGCCTGGTCCCTCACAGCAGTATTACAACACCACTGAGGCCTATCAGCCTCCCATCAACACAGAGCCTGGTCCCTCACAGCAGCATTACAACACCACTGAGGCCTATCAGCCTCCCTTCAACACAGAGCCTGGTCCCTCACAGCAGCATTACAACACCACTGAGGCCTATCAGCCTCCCTTCAACAGGGGGCCTGCTCTTTCACAGCAGCTGTATACCAACGTGGGCGAGGCCTTCCAGCGTTTGATCTCCAGACAGCCTCAGGACAACAGGACTGTCCCAGTACATGAAGCCAGCCGTGCTCCCTACCCCCTATTCCCCAACCAGTCCCAGGCCTCACTCCAAGGACCCTCGTGTTCCTCCGTTTCATACCCACCTCCCACTTCTCAGAATCCTGTTCTAGCCACAGAGGGCCACTGGAAGACTGTCCCACCAAGCTGCCAGCGAAGCTTCCAGAACCCAGTGGCACCTGTGCCTCCCCTTACCGCCTGGTGTGTTGAAGATACGTCCCAGCAGACTGGAGAGTACGCCCTCCAACTGCTGAACATGGCGTCACAGCTCCTGAACCAGTCCAGACTTCAGTAGTTTCCATATACACCACCCTGATTATATGACTGTCTAAATTAAAATGGGTGGAAATTGTGTTGTTTGTGGTGTAGTTGTGTGTGTGTGTGTGTGTGTGTGTGTGTGTGTGTGTGTGTGTGTGTGTGTGTGTGTGTGTGTGTGTGTGTGCATGCGTGGGTGTGCACTCGCGCATGCGCACATGCGTGTACGTGTTTTTGTATGTATTGAGAAAAAGTAAGGGGTGGGGGTTGAACGAGCGGGTGCGGGGTGGAGCGGGAACGGGAAGGGGGAGGGCCGAGAGAATGAAGCAGTAAGAATGGTATACTATCAAATATTAAATGTAAAGAGAATGAAGCTGTAAGAATGGTGTATTGTCAAATATTAAGTGTAAAGAGTAACCACGTGAAATTTATCAACGAATCAGATAGTTCCTTGTTTCCTTTGCCTGATTTGGTATTAACAAAAATAATTCAAATGTCACTGGTGTAAAAACATGTTCATCGATATGATAATAGTTAAGGATTTCCATGTATGTTACGAGAGAAAGAGAGTAAGAGAGAGAGAGAGAGAGAGAGAGGGAGAGAGCATGTGTGAGGGTATGTGAGTGCGTATGTGTATGCGCGGATGTGCACGTAAGTGTTGGCGCTCGCGGTGACGCGCGCAGCCACGTGCGCGAGGATATTGATACCGGACCCTGGTAATCGGAATGACAAGTGAACTCTATTCTGTTTTTGGTTCACGGCGTTTGTGTTTCGTCCCCGGATTGCTGATATTGCTATTTCTTGCGGAGTTTTGTCGCATATTGTTGTAGCTATAAAATTATCCTTACTGACTTCTTTAAGGCAGCTGATTTTTTTTTCTGCCTTTTTTTTTTTTTTTTTTTTTTTTTTATTGTTCTTTTGTTTTGTTGTTGTTGTCGTTGCTAAAATTCATCTACAACAGGTGTTCCTGCTATTTGACTATTATTCTACTCGTTTATCTGTAGTGTTGTGTAATCCGTAGAGTGTATTTGTAAATCAATTTCATGTATAATGAGTGAATGGTTGTCTAAATTCGGCTTGAAAATAGGCTATTTAAACGTGTGTCATCTTTTAAACAAAATTTCTGATGTTCCCAACATTTTGTCCAATTCCGATAACTGTTTCCATTGTTTTTGTTTTTCAGAATCTCGACTTTCCAATATAGTGCCTGATAATTTAGTTTCAATCCAAGGTTATAATACTATAAGAAGAGATCCAAAGACAAAGCTTGAAACAGGTTTAGTGGCCTATATTCACAACTCGATTAATTATAAACAGATCAACAGTTTGGATAAATATAACATAGAATGCATATGGATAGAAATCTATGTGAAGGGTACTAAACCGATTTTGTTAGGCTGCTTATATAGAAATCCTAACGAACGTATTGAATGGTTCGATCGTTTCGAACATATGATGGAAGATGTCTCAATGCGTTCGTCTGAGATTATAGTTTTAGGAGATTTTAACATTGATCTACTTAAACCACATGATAAATGGAAACGGGTTTATGAATTACAGAATTTGACACAGCTAATTAACACACCGACAAGAAAAAATCTATCCTCCGAAACACTAAATGACCATATATACGCAACAAACCCATTTAATATTATAGAAACATCTGTGCCTGTATACGGTCTCAGTGATCACTTTCCAATTTGTCTAACATGGTCCAAAAAGGGGGTTCAAATTCCAAGAAATGTTCACAAATGTATATCTTTTCGAAGCTATAGAAAATTCGATACTAACAATTTCTTGTCCGATTTGTTGTAACGCAAATTTTTCTGAGGTGTATCAGTACAATGATCCTGATGGAGCACTGGCTGCATGGTATGACATATTTATCTCTGTCTTTAACAAACATGTGCCATCGGTAACTAAACGTGTCAAACCAAGGGGTAAGCCACCGTGGTATAATGAAAAAATCGATAAGGCCATTAATTTCCGAGATATTCTATTGCAAACAAATGGCAAAGATGATAATTTTAAAAAGCAAAGAAATAAGGTAACCGATATGAAAAGAGCCGCCAAAAAGAAATATTTCAGTGACCTTATTTCCCGTAAAGAAGATTCAAAATCGATCTGGAAAGCTATTAATGAGCTCTCCGGTAAAACCTTGTCATCTAGTGCTCCTTCTGAGAGAACATTGTCTGCTGAACTCTTAAATGATCACTTCACAACTGTTGCAGAAAAGATGATCAAAGCTGACTGTTCAAAAGACAATGACCTACTTGAGCTAAAAACGTACTGTGTGTCAAAAAACATAAAATCTAATCTTCAAATCGAGTTTATTGGTGTACATGATGTTTATAAGGAATTGCGTTCATTAAATCAGTCCAGTTCTCGAGGTTTAGATGATATAGATGGTAAAATTTTGAAAATTGCTGCTCCGATTATATCAGAGCATCTTACATATATTTACAATCTTTCCATTGATAAAGGT
>CM065720.1:25712029-25719529 GCA_033310375.1 Conus canariensis
CCCAAGACGGCAGAGCTGTGGGCCAATCTATACTGTGCCCACAAGGTAACCCCCTCCTCCCCCCCCCCCCCCCAAGACGACAGAGCTGTGGGCCAATCTATACTGTGTCCACAAGGTGATCCCCCCCCCCCCCCCCCACATACACACACACACACACGCACACCTCCCCAAGACGGCAGAGCTGTGGGCCAATCTATACTGTGTCCACAAGGTGATTCCCCCCCCCCCCCCCCCCAACACACACACACCTCCCCAAGACGGCAGAGCTGTGGGCCAATCTATACTGTGTCCACAAGGTAACCCCCCCCCCCCCCCCCAAGACGTCAGAGCTGTGGGCCAATCTATACTGTGTCCACAAGGTGACCCCCCTCCCTCCCCCCCCCCCCCCCCCCCCACCAAGACGACAGAGCTGTGGGCCAATCTATACTGTGTCCACAAGGTGACCCCCCTCTCCCTCCCCCCCCCCCCCCAAGACGACAGAGCTGTGGGCCAATCTATACTGTGTCCACAAGGTGACCCCCCCCCCCCCCCCACACACACACACACACACACACCGCACACCTCCCCAAGACGGCAGAGCTGTGGGCCAATCTATACTGTGTCCACAAGGTGATTCCCCCCCCCCTCCCCAACACACACACACACACACACCCTCCCCAAGACGGCAGAGCTGTGGGTCAATCTATACTGTGTCCACAAGGTAACCCCCCCCCCCCCCCCCAAGACGACAGAGCTGTGGGCCAATCTATACTGTCCACAAGGTGACCCCCCTCTCCCCCCCCCCCCCCCCCCACCAAGACGACAGAGCTGTGGGCCAATCTATACTGTGTCCACAAGGTGACCCCCCCTCCTCCCCCTCCCCCCCCCCCCCCCAAGACGACAGAGCTGTGGGCCAATCTATACTGTGTCCACAAGGCAACCCCCTCCTTTCCCCCCCCCCCCCCCCCCCCCCCCCCAAGACGACAGAGCTGTGGGCCAATCTCTACTGTGTCCACAAGGTGACCCCCCCCCCCCCCTTCGCACCCCCCTAAGACGACAGAGCTGTGGGCCAATCTATACTGTGTCCACAAGGTAACCCCCCTCCTTCCCCCCTCCCCCCCCCCCCTAAGACGACAGAGCTGTGGGCCAATCTAAACTGCGTCCACAGGGTGACCCCCCTCTCCCCAACCCCCCCGCCCCCCCCCCCCGCCCCCCAGGACGACAGAGCTGTGGGCCAGTCTATACTGTGTCCACAAGGTGACCCCCCTCCCCCCCCCCCCCCTAAGACGACAGAGCTGTGGGCCAATCTATACTATGTCCACAAGGTAATCCCCCTCCCCCCCCCCCCCAAGACGACAGAGCTGTGGGCCAATCTATACTATGTCCACAACGTGACCCCCCTCCCCCCCCCCCCCCCCAAGACGACAGAGCTGTGGCCATGCTGTGTCCACAAGGTGATCCCTCCCACCCATCCCCACCCCCCTCCTCCCAGCACTCTGCCTCCCCCAGACGTCAAAGCCGAGGGGCAATGAGGCAGACGATCCAGGATGGCACTGCCTGACGTGTTGTGGGTGCCTGCTGGCCCGTGAACATCCATCCCCAGCCCTCAAAGGCAGCAAAGTCTGTCTGGCACAGGCGCTGGCAAGGAGGAGGTAGGAGGGGAAGTGGGGGGGGAGGGGAGGGGGAGGATCAGGAACACGCCAGAGGTAGAGAGGGTGGACGGGGTGGGGGTGGGAAATTGGGGGATGGGATCGGGGGTGGGGGTGGGGGGGGGTGGGGGGGGGAGGGTCCAGACGATGTTTCTCGCGGGGCCTTTTTTTTCTGGCTACGATGGATCGTCTCGGTGAAGCGAACAAGATGCGGTGAGGGGGGAGGGGGTGCAGGTAGGGAGTAGGGAGGAGGGGAGGGGCGGCGGGGGACGCTTTCCAATCAAGATCCTCGCAGTCGTTAAGACTATCCCCCCCCCCCCCCCCCACACACACACACACACACCTTCTTCTCCCTCCCTCCCTTCCAGCTTTTTTTTTTTTTTTTTTTTTTTAATGTTTTTCCAATGCACGTACGTCTCTGGTACATGTAAAGTTCACGTCAGTAAGGAGTGGAGTCCGATTTTTTTTTCTTTACTAAACGCACTTGTTTTCTCAACAAAAAAAATAAATAAATAAAAATCTTCAGGGCCGGGAAAGGAGAGGAGGGGGGAAGAGTGGATGTCTTTGAGTTGCGCGGGATAACCTAAGTAGTTGTTGTTGTAGTAGTAATAGTAGTAGTAGTAGTAGTACTAGCAGCAGCAGCAGTAGCAGCAGCAGCAACAGCAATAGTAGTAGCCGTCATAGCAGCAGTAGCAGCAGCAGCAGCAGTAGCAGTAGCAGTTGTAGCAGTAGCAGCAACAGCAGCAGCAGTAGCAGTTGTAGTAGTAGTAGTAGTAGCAGCAGCAGCAGCAGTAGTAGCAGAAGCAGTAGCAGTAGTAGCATTAACAGTAGCAGTAGTAGTAATAGTAGTAGTAGTAGTACTAGCAGCAGCAGCAGTAGCAGCAGCAGCAACAGCAGTAGTAGTAGTAACATGATTTGGTTGATAAATTTGACTTATTTTGTTCAATTAAGTTCGCCGACTGAAAAAAGATTTTTAAAAAAAAATTAGATTCCCTTCCCCCCTCCTTAAAAAAAATCTTTTCAGAACGGCTAACATAGGATGGACCATGCATGAACTGGGCAACAACATTACCACTATGTAATTGCTAAGTTGTTACGCTTTGTAATGAACTGTGTAACAACGTTACCACCATGTCATTGTTAAGTTGTTACGCTTTGTAATGAACTGTGCAACAACATAACCACCATGTCATTGTTAAGTTGTTACGCTTTGTATGCATGAACATGTTTTCGTGTTTTGCAGCCGCTGTCATAAAACACTTAGGGCCGATCTCATCCACCTTCAAAATATAATTATGGTAATAATTATCATGCAACGGATGGAATACTTCTATACATTTTGCTTAACAGTTTCGTGCCGGCTGCACACTGGCCATTCGTTTTTAACTCATTCGTATCGTTCAAAGAGTGAAGAAGCTCCACGTTGTGTCCCATGTGATGAACGTCTCAGCATTAGACACATTCTAATTTAATGTAGGGAGCTACGTGATGTCAGACCTGAACACTTTACGGCAAGCTCAATGAAGACCTTGTTCTGGGATGTTCCCCCGGATTTGATTTTTGAGGGTTTGAAAGAAATCAATGTTCTAAAGAAGATTTGGTTTTGACTTGAATGCGACAGATTCTTTTTTGCAAGTCTTTTGATGTAAAGAAATAGCTGGTATTGAGCTTTAACTTTGCATCTTGATTTCCTCACTTTTTTTTTTAAAGAGTTTTTCAGCCTTGAAATGGCTTTTGTGGTCGGCAGGACTTAACGGAACTTGATTTGATTTGATTTGTTTTTGTTTGCATTTCTGTTTGATTGTTGTTTTCTTTTTTTTTTCTTCTTTTTTTTTTCATTGGTTTTGTATGTTAATCCGAACTTATCTCGTTAATCTTTGAGTCTAGTTATCAGTATGACTTTGTGCTGCGTTAACATTATTCACATTTCGTTACCCGTGTGTGTATGTTTGGAAGGTTGGAGGGGGTGGGGAGTGAGAGTGTGGAGGGCCAGGGGAAGGGGGCGTGGGGGGGGGGGGGGGGGCGGGCGGTGGAGATGGGCGCTAATTTTAATCTCAACAAGCGCACCTGTCATTCATTTCATCCCCAAAACGCGCCAAGACCTTCGACTATAAGAGAGAAGTATTCATCTAACGTAGGAAGGCACGCTTTAAATGAACGGGGGAGGAGGGGTGGAGGGGCTTACTTGTTCAAAAGATCATAATCAGTTCCGTAAAGCAGGTGATCTTTTCACCGACGTCTGTCTGTCTGTCTGTCTGTCTGCCTGCCTGCCTTCCTGCGTACCTGTCTATCTGTCTGTCTGTCTCAAGAGTCGTACTCAAACGCTGCAGAACCGAAACTTAGCGTAAGGCTGGTAACTGGTCTAGGGATGATCCAACCCTTTCAATTATAGTGCTGCCTTCCATCAAAGATCTTTTTCCCACTCTCTTTAACTATCCGAACTCGAGACGGGCAATAATTTGCTGAAAATAGACCTGCAAGTCGTACAACTAGGCCTACACTATGGCGAAAAAAAAAAGTTCTGCCGTGTAAGGTTACTGAAAAAAAAAAAAAAAAAAAAAATATATATATATATATATATAATATAGGTAAAAAAGAAAACCCAACGCTAAAAATGGCACTGCTCCCAGCAGCTGAAAGAGTCTGGACGATAAAACCATTACTGGATCAATATAAAATCAAGAAGTCGTCCACTCAATGCCTTCCCTTCTTTTATTGTCATTCAAATTTTCGCCTTTTTCAAGGCTTCATCAGGAATCTGCATTATTGGAAAAAACAAGAAACACCATCAGAATCCCAAAAGTAAAGACAAAATCAGTTTACATATGTCTATATCACACACACACACACACACACACACACACAACATGGACATATACATACATATATATATATATATATATATATATATATATATATATAAACCGCTTTCGCTCAGACGCCTTTCTGTTCAAACCAGTGCTGTGGACAAACAAGAACAAGGACAACAACAGCAACACAACAACAACAACAACAACAACAACGACAAACAACAACAAAGAAAATTAACCTTGTGACGTCATGTGTGGAGGTGCCTGCATTCGTCCGATGTAACCCAAATCACTGCCATCGTCACTAAAAAACAGGCACATGATCATCGTTCAGTGTGTTCAAAGTTAGATCTATAGCACTTGCCTTTCATTAGGATGGTCAAGGATGGGTGTTGTTGAAAGGATGGGAAAAGATGCAAACGATGACGTAATAATGTGCTTTGCGTAGAGACTCTTCCCAACTGCACAGAGTGGCGAGCAGAGTTGAAGGAATGGGAAAGGACACACATGATGACGTCATATGTGCATTACGTAGATAGGCTAGTCTACCCAGCTGTACAGACGACTACAACAGAAAACGTCCATGTCTTCACCAAAATCTCCACTGTCAGCTCAGCCAAAAGGGTTTCTGGTGCGGATATGCGTTCTTATCACTGCCAGATCGAGTGAAGAACTGCATCGGTCAGACTGATCTGACAGGAACTGAGCGGCCTATTCATTCAGGGCTGCCTGTCATCCTGCTTTGGGTGGAATTCATTACGCTCAAGCGCACGTCATTCCGTTATTCCGCTTGACGTCAAAAATTTCTGCTCACGTGAAAAAACAAACAAACAAAACAAACAAACAAAAAAGTTCGTTCATTCGTTTGTTCGTTTGCACATCTGCCGTTCGTATAGCCAAAGAGCTGTTTGGAAACTTACTTCGGGTTCCACTTCTCCCGCCGCCATCATGTCGAAACGACCTGCTGGACCGTTATTAATCCTGAAGCAGAAAAGAAGAAAAAGAAATAAAAAGGAAGCTTAGATTCGGGCTGCTTTCTGTTGTCATGATGGGAGTGCTGCTGATCTCAGTCAGCCATTCGGCCTGTGAAAGTGTTCAGCTGTATTTGGAAGAACCTTACAGATTTTCGTCCCCCCTTGGGTCAAGACACTGCAGAGGCACTGATGATTCTGAAGCGCAACAAATGACCCAAAGTCATAGATGAAGTTTGTGACAGTATGCTTCAAAAATGTAAAACATCCTTGATCGCAACAAGATTTGACTAGACAGTTCCATGAAACGTGTCGGAAATCGTGTTTTGTTTGGGTGGATAGCGCAGCATTCTTTAACTGTCAAAGTGTCTCTCATTTTCAATACATTTTCAAGTCTCATCCAGTTGGCAGCGTGCCATCAACATACAAATTGACTTGTCTCCAGCTCATTCAACCAACACGACTGTCTCCAAGCTCAAATTCAAATACACTGACGTTGTCTCCAACCATTCAACCAACACGAGTGTCTCAAGCTCCTTCAACCATACTTGATGTTGTCTTCAAGTCCTTCAACCTTGACTACGTTGTCTTCAACAATTTACAACAAGATTGGTGATCATCCTTTATCCTTGATTGCACGTGACAATGTTCAATGGATTCAATCATTCCGTTATCTTGTGCACGTGACAATGTTCAAATTTGGTTCAATCACTCCATTTATCCTTGATTACCGGACAAGTTCAGTGGATTCAATCACTCCTTTCCTGATGCGTGACAATGTTCACTTGGTTCATCCTCCTTTATCCTTGATGCACGTGACAATGTTCATTGATCCAAGAGATCGTTGCTTGATCGGCAACAATTCAAGTGTTCATCTTTTATCGGCAACAATTCAAGTGTTCATCTTGATCGGCAACAATTCAAGTGTTCATCCTTGCCAAACATTGATGTATTCCTGTCCAGCTGACAAGTTATTGCCAATCTCGAGCGTTGACGTTTAACGTTTAACATTGCAAGATATAGCAGTAGTTTTTTTCCCAGAATATTTTTAATAAAATACATTTCTAACGAACGAATGCATGTGTCTCCATTCGGCGAATGCACATTTATTAGATGCGTTGATGACTACCAGCTTGTGAGATTTGGTGCGGGTCCGGATCTCGTCAGCACAATAACAATCCTATGAGAGACAGAGAGAGAGAGACAGAGAGAGAGAGAGAGAGAGAGAGAGAGAGAGAGAGAGAGAGAGAGAGAGAGAGAGAGAGAAGATGTTGTGTTCGTGTTGGAGTAGTATTTCTTCATTCATTCCACAGTAGCAAACAAAACTAGAAAGTCAACGCGTAGCTGAAGCAATGAGAGTTTAGTTAGTATAGCAGTTCTCAATGTGTCTATGACAGTTTCGGAGACATATCGAGAGAAACGGGACGGGTTCCGGTAGGATCGATTCCAGATGAGACTGTTCGATCATGACAGAGGTCTTCGCTTTCCCGAACTCCCTGCTGGTTATCTCAGATATTGTTATCGTCTCTCTCACAATCAGTGGTTGGATCTCGTACAATCATCTTCTAAAATTTCATATATTGTTATCGTCTCTGTCACAGTCAATGGTTGGATCTCCTACAATCATCTTCTAAAATTTCATATATTGTTATCGTCTCTCTCACAATCAGTGGTTGCATCTCCTACAATCATCTTCTAAAATTTCATATATTACACTTGATCACAACAAAAAAAAAACCACCAGTTGTTCTCTGCCAAATTTTCATCTTTACTTGACTTCTTCAGGACTGTCACCTTGGAACACCTAGTAGTCCTCCTTTGACGTCTATCTTGTCATACGTCATCGTCTATACGTATTTATTGGTCTCTCGTTTATGTCGTCAAACCTGGAAGATTTTTGTTCTGTTTCTTCCTTTCTCTCTCTCTTTCTTCCTTTCTCTGTTTTTTCTTGGTCTCTCTCTCTCTCTCCCTTTCTTTCTTTCTTTCCTTCTTTCTTTCTTTCTTTTCATTCTTTCAAACACACACACACACACACACACACACACACACAGTTTGTCCGAGTGGCAGCAGGGGAAGAATCGTGGACACCAC
>CM065720.1:25724529-25727029 GCA_033310375.1 Conus canariensis
GTTACTCTTTTTTTCTGTTTTTTTTTTTTTTTTTTTTTTTTTTTTTTTTTCTTTGCTTTGTTTTTTCGACCCAGGCTGTACTCACGAAAGTGGCAAGAAAAAGTTACGGAACAGCTCTGTCTCTCTGTCCCTCTTCCTCTGTCACTCTCTTTGTGTGTGTGTGTGTGTGTGTGTGTGTGTGTGTGTGTGTGTGTGTGTGTGTGTGTGTGTGTTGTGTGTGTGTGTGTGTGTGTGTGTGTGTCTATGCGTGTGTGGTTGTGTGTGTGTGTGTGTGTGTGTGTGTGTGTTTCTTTTCTCCCCTCTACACGAAAGAAGGAAAACAAAGCGAATTCTCGACAAGAGCGACTCCTCTCTCCGTCTATCCCAATCCCACCGCTTCACCCCACGCCTATCCCTTGCAGTCCCTCCCCCCCCCCCCTCTCTCTCTCTCTCTCTCTCTCTCTCTCTCTCTCTCTCTCTCTCTTTCATTTCTTCATCCATTATTATGATTTGACGAGAGAGGAAACGGATGCACGAGTGGAGAAACTCTCTCTCTCTCTCTTCTCTCTCTCTCTCTCTCTCTCTCTCTCTCTCTCTCTTTCCTGCCGTCTTTTACCCCTTTAATTTCTCCACTCTTTCACCGTCCTGATGACAGCAAACGCCAAGTAGCGAATAGGCCGCACGCTGTGAGCACGAGCCTGACGTCATCACCAGACCAGCTGACTGACTGACTGGCCAAACAAAGAACAAAGAAGACAGCCTGGAGCGAGGCTCGCAGAGGGAGAGGAGGAAAAGAAGCAATTAGGAGAGAGAGAGAGAGAGAGAGAGAGAGAGAGAGAGAGAGAAAGCAATTAGGAGAGAGAGAGAGAGAGAGAAGAGAGAGAGAAAGCATTAGAGAGAGAGAGAGAGAGAGAGAGAGAGAGAGAGAAAAGAGAGAGAGAGAGAGAGAGAGGAGAGAGAGAGAGAGAGAGGAGAGAGAGAGAGAGAGATCACCCGTCGACTTCAAAATTGACGTCAGGGAAAGCGGAATAGCAGGCATTAAAGACAGTCTGTATTTCTGGGGAAGGCATAAAGGCAGAGATGTTAAGAGAACTGTCTGTAGTCCTACACAGGCCCAATAGGTGGTGCTAACAAAAGTAAGCTTTGTCGTTCTTGTCAGGTAAACTAACTTTCTGGTGGAACAGAGGATACTAAAACTACTCTGTGTGTGTGTGTGTGTGTGTGTGTGTGTGTGTGTGTGTGTGTGTGTGTGTGTGTGTGTGTGTGTGTGTGTTTCTAGTATGACAAAAAGCAAAGACAGCAAAATGCTCATGCAGTTTGAGTTTTGACAAAGTTTCGAACGGCAGATGGAAAGAATACTTTTCTTTTTTCTTTTTTTTATCCTTTTTTTGACATAGCTGAAACAGCAGCTGCAAAAACAAGCAAAGGCAGCAAAAGCTAATGCAGTTTGGGTTTTTTTTTTACAAAGTTGAGAACGGCAAATGGAAAGAATTTTTTTTTTTTTTTGACATAGCCGAATTAGCTGGAGCAACAACAAGCAAACACAGCACATGCTAAAGCTGTTTGGGTTTTCACAAAGTTTGGAACGGCAGATGGACTGAATTCTGATCATTTTTACTTCTTTTTTTTTTAACATAGGCGAAATGGCCGACGCAAATACCAGCAAAGACAGCCAATGCTAATGCACTTTGGCTTTTAACAATGGTGGGAACAGCAGGTGGACAAAATACTGTTCATTGTTTTGATATAGCTGAAATAGCAGGTGCAACATCACACCAAGAGAGCTAATACTAATGCTGTTTGGGATTTTAATAAAGGTGGGAACTGGTAGAGGAATACAGTGCTGCCCATTCTTTTTTACATTGCTGAAATAGCATATGGAAGGAAAATTTTCGAGTTTCTGGTATGACATAACCGAAACAGCATCTGCAAAGAAAATTGGTCGAGTTATTCGTAGTAAGAAATGTCACATGCCGCCGAAATAGCATGTGCAAAGAAAATTGGTCGAGTTTCTAGTATGACATACCCGAAATAGCATATGCCAAGAAAATTGTTCGAGTTTCTAGTATGACATAGCCGAAATAGCATTGCAAAGAAAATTTATGCAAAGAAAATTGGTCGAGTTTCTGGTATGACATACCCGAATAACATATGCAAAGAAAATTGGTCGAGTTTCTAGTATGACATACCCGAAATAGCATGATGCAAAGAAAATTGGTCGAGTTTCTGGTGTGACATACCCGAAACAGGATCTGCAAAGAAAATAAATTGTTCGAGTGTCTAGTATGACATAGCCGAAATAGCATCTGCAAAGAAAATGTGGTTTTATGCAAGAAAATAGATGTGAAGTTTTGGTTTCTGTATGACACCGAAATAGCATCTGTAAAGAAAAAAAATATAAAATGAATCCAGTCTGCAGTCTGTAGGAATAACAAGCGGGATAGCGGATCTTCAAAGTGCTGTTTGCATTTCAAGTTTGACAGAATCACAGTCATAACTGCAAATGCTACGAGTTCTTTTT
>CM065720.1:25764529-25777029 GCA_033310375.1 Conus canariensis
GAGAGAGAGAAAATTCTTTGAATTTTGTTTGTTTTGTTTTGTTTTTGTTTTTGAGTGCCTATTACTTTTCGTAAAAGAGAGAGAGAGAGAGAGAGAGAGAGAGAGAGAGAGAGAGAGAGAGAGAGAGAGAGAGAGAGAGAGACTAGGAACTTTTTTTTTTTTTAATTTTTTTTTTTTTTTTTTTGCTTCTTTATGAGCGTCGATTACTTTTTGTCAAAAGTGCAAGAGAGAGAGAGAGAGAGAGAGGGAGAGAGGAGAGGAGAGAGAGAGAGAGAGAGAGAGAGAGAGAGAGAGAGAGAGAGAGAGAGACGAAGCGAAGCCAGAAGTTACAGTTGTCGCCAGAGGTGTTGTAGAGACACAATCACTGTGTCGGCAGAAAATCGGAGCTGTCTTGATGGGGCGATAAAAAGACAGAAGGTCGTCGGAACACTAAACAGACAATACACGCGTTGCGCTGTTCTGTGTGCTATTGGGGAATTGCTCTCTTCCAACATAACAAGCGCAAAAAACACTGTCACAATGTTTTTGATGGTGAGAGCTCATTCGGATACCGTGAACGGGGTAACGTTCATTAAAATGGAGATGGGGTTGTTGTTTGTTGTTGTTGTTGTTCATTCGGATACCTTGACCGGAGTCACGTTCATTAAAATGGAGATGGGTTTGTTGTTGTTGTTGTTGTTGTTGTTGTTGTTGTTGTTGTTTTTGTATTTGTTTTTGTTTGTTTGTTTAGTTGGTTTGTTTGCTTGTTTGAAGGAAAATGGGTAGTCTTAAGACAAAGTACAAAAGATGACATTTCTTCTTATCCAACACAAACTAGATAAAGTCAACATGGAACAATATCGACTACAATAGGTCAAAATGGGACACCAGGCACTACCAGGAGTCAAAGTGGGACAGCAGACACTACCAGAAGTCAAAATGGGACAACAGACACTACCAGAAGTCAAAATGGGACAACAGACACTACCAGAAGTCAAAATGGGACAACAGACACCACCAGAAGTCAAAGTGGGACAACAGCACTACCAGAAGTCAAAATGGGACAACAGACACCACCAGAAGTCAAAGTGGGACAACAGACACTACCAGAAGTCAAAGTGGGACAACAGATATTCTAAGAAGTCAGACAACAAATATTCTAAGAAGTCAAAGTGGGACAACAGATATTCTAAGAAGTCAAAGTGGGACAACAGATATTCTAAGAAGTCAAATTGGGACAACATATATTCTAAGAAGTCAAAGTGGAACAACAGATATTCTAAGAAGTCAAAGTGGGACAACAGATATTCTAAGAAGTCAAAGTGGGACAACAGATATCATAAGAAGTCAACGTGGGACAACAGACACTACAAAAGAAATGAAAATGGAACAACAGATACCACAACAAGTCAAAGTGGAACAATAGACATTACAAGAAGGCAAAAATGGAATAACATGAACAACAGACACAACATGAAGCCAAAATGGAACAACGTGCACAACAAGAAGTCAAAATGGAACAACAGACATTGCAAGAATTCAAAATGGAATAACAGACATTACAAGAAGGCAAAGTGGAACAACAGACACAACATGAAGCCAAAATGGAACAACATGCACAACAAGAAGTCAAAATGGAACAACAGACACTACAAGAAGTCAAAATGGAACAACAGACATTACAAGAGGCAAAGTGGAACAACAGACACAACATGAAGCCAAAATGGAACAACATGCACAACAAGAAGTCAAAATGGAACAACAGACACTACAAGAAGTCAAAATGGAACAACAGACATTACAAGAAGGCAAAGTGCAGCAACAGACATTACAAGAAGTCAAAATGGAACAACGTGCACAACAAGAAGTCAAAATGGAACAACAGACACTATAAGAAGTTAAAATGGAACAACAGACACTACAAGAAGTCAAAGTGGAATAACCGACATTACAAGGAGTCAAAATGGAACAACACACGCGACAAGAAGTCAAAATGGAACAATAGACGCTACAAGAGGTCAAAATGGAACAACAGACAATAAAAGAAGTCAAAATGGAACCACAGACATCCCAAGAAGTCAAAATGGAACAATATACACTACAAGAAGTCAAAATAGAAGAACACACGCAACAAGAAGTCCAAATGGAACAACATACACTACAAGAAGTCAAAACGGAACAACAGACATCACAAGAAGTCACAATGGAACAACAGACATCACAAGAAGTCCAAATGGAACAACAAACATCACAAGAGGTGAAACTGGACAACAGACACTATCAGAAGTCACAAAGTGGGGAACAGACACCACGGGAAGTCAAGTGAAACACGAGACGCTGCAAGGCAACACAGAGGGACGCACAAGAGAAGTACCCGAGGCCAATTCACCAACGACACAATACCCTGCGCACTTTTCAGCAGACGGGATAGCAGCCCAGGTTTCTAATCTGTCCACACAAAAAAAAAGACAAGGCGCACAGCCCAGAATTGGCGAGCAGGGACACACGCGGCGGGGAGAGAATGGGGGAGGGGGAGGGGGAGGGGAGGGGAAGGGAAAGGAAGGGGTGACAGTCATGCTTTTCTTCTTTGCTACCCCCACCATCCCGTCAGCGTGACCCACCCCCACCAGTGCCACCACCACCACCACCACCCACCACCACCAAGCGGAGAAGGCTATCCGATGATCTTCGTCATGCACATAATACCGCTAACCCAGAGGAGAGAGAGAGAGAGAGAGAGAGAGAGAAGAGAGAGAAATGGAGAGAGAGAGGGAGGAGAGAGGAGAGGAGAGGGAGGAGAGAGGAGAGAGAGAGAGAGAATGACAGAGAGATAGAAGAAGAAGACACGAGAGACAGAGGAAAGGAAGGAGTAGGAGAGAGAGAAGAAGAGGAAAGAGGAGAAGAGAGAGAGAGAGGAGAGAGAGAGAGAGAAGAGAGTCAGAGAGAGAGAAGGAGAGAGAGAGAGAGAAGACAGACAGAAAGGAAGAGAGCTTTAAGCAGTCTCGCCTGAGAGGTCAACGATGCAAATAAGACAAGAGCAATATAGGCAACATGAAATAACATACGGAAAAAAAAAAAAAATCAGGATGACAGAGACAGAGAGAGAGGGAGAGAGAGAGAGAAGACGCAGGAAAGGAAGGAGTGCAGAGAGAGACAGACAGACAGACAGACACAGGAGAGAGAAAGAGAGAGAGAGACAGGAGAAGAGAGAGAGACAGAGACACTGACAAATTTAGGCATCTGCCGCCTGCATACATCAATGGTACCCCCTCCTTGAGTCACGCTCTCCTCCGGGTATCAGACAAAGAGGTGGCACCAGCAGCGGACAAAGACAGGCGGGATGACTATCAGCATGGATAGAATGAAGGAAGGGGCAGACAGCACACAGAACATGGATGTGATGTTGAGGTCTGTTGGGGAAAGCATTCACAAGGGCTGGTACAGGGCTTACTGACTTACGGTTGCTCACTGACTGTAGTAGGTTTTTTTTCTTTCTTTCTTTCTTTCTTTTTGCGTACGCAGGCTAATACTCCTGCGGACATCCCTACTGTGTAGACAAGTAAGGATTAATTAATCCCATCTACCCAACAAAGGGAGTGGACTTTTGTGTGTATGACCGGTTTTTGTTTTTTTTTTATCCCGCCATTAAGGCGGCTATACTCTAACTTCGGGGAAGGTGCATGCTATGTGTAACATGTCATCCATACCAACAGCCAAACTGGCCTTCTCTTCCGGAAAGTTGGTGATGGGATTTTACGTTTGTGCAAGATGTTATGCGTGCGTTCACACACGGAACTCCGGTTCATAGTCTCATTCGAAGGGAAATGGAGTCAGAACCAATGTTAACTCCGAGGGAAAAATCCCCCTGTACGGAAACGGCCCGGCGGAGATTCGAACCCGCAACCCCAGGATCACCAAGATTACGAGTCTGGCGCTCTACCAACTGAGCTATTCCGGCCCCACTGTAGTAGGCTACCTATCTGCTTTATAAACGCGCATGTGTGATTGTGCACATAGGCTATGCATGTTATACCTAAATACATGCACATTCGCCGATGATGAGTTCTTTGATGTTTACAAATGAGTGTGTTTCCTATTCCCCCTTGAGAACTGTTGGTGGAAAGGAAGCAAGCAAGTAAGCAAGCAAGCAAACACAACACACACACACACACACACACACACACACACACACACACACACACACACACGCAGGCACGCACGCACGCACGCACACACACACACACACACACACACACACACACACACACACACACACACACACACACACACACACAACGTTTGACATTACACAGCCATCAGTACACACTGACGTGACATAACCACCCATATATACATTGTATGTAACAAACACAGCTATGATAAGGGAAACTGAGAGAAGATTAGAGGTTAGAAAGAGAGGTTTTAAGGATACCCGTTTCCTGCTGGATTTCGACAGAGACAGAATGGGAGACCCAAAGCACAAAGATGATAAATAAACAAATAAATAGATAAATAAACGAATGAATACATAGATAGATCAGTAAGTAAGCGAATAAATAGACAAATAAATACATATGTGAATAAATAAATACGTAAATAAATAGATAGATAAATCAATACATAAATAAGTAAATCAACAACCAACTCAAATAAAGACATAAATAAAATCAATGAATAAATGAAACAAAATAAAACAATAACAAAGGCACAGACATAGTGAAAATAGGCACACTCTCTCTCTCTCTCTCTCTGTCTCTGTCTCTCTCTCTCTCTCTCTCTCGCTCTCGCTCTCTCTCTCTCTCTCTCTCTCTCTCTCTCTCTCTCTCTCTCTCTCTCCATGTACCGCCTTCTGTTCCCCACCCTTGGAAAACCACCACCATCACACCACCACCACCCAACCACCACCACCCACCTCCCCCCGTCCAGCCTCCTCCCCACAACCCTACGCCAACTATTGAAAGAGAGCAAGCCTGCGGCCTTCTCCTAACTCATTCATGCTACACCCACGCGTAGCCAGCCAGCCAACCCATCATATTCTTACTTATGCTACACCCACACGTAGCCAGCCAGCCAAACCAGCCAGCCCATCATATCAGTTTCAAGCTTGGACTAAGTGCTATCTCCTCCTCCTCCTCCGTTCCGGTGCATGCTGCTTCATGAACGATAGACGTGCTTTCTTCCAGCATTTGCTGCCAGAGACACAGCGTCTCTTAGGGGCTACTTATCTCATCTCCCTGCATGCTGTCTGTATGTATCTTCTCCGTGGCTGAAGAGGAATGGGTGGTAGCCTACCAGGCAGCCATTTATAGAGTTAGGGGGTTCGACTTGGGGTCTGGTCTGTCTCAGCTATGGCATCCATGCCCACACCAGCCCTAATGGCTGTTCACGACGTTCATTAAATATAGAGCTGGGGGTGAATTGGGGTCTGGTCTGTCTCAGCCACAGCATCTATGCCCACGCCAGCCCTAATGGCTGTTCACGACGTTCATTAAATATAGAGGTGGGGGTGAATTGGGGTCTGGTCTGTCTCAGCCACAGCATCCATGCCCACACCAGCCCTAACGGCTGTTCAGTACGTTCATTAAATATAGAGCTGGGGGTGAATTGGGGTCTGGTCTGTCTCATCCACAGCATCCATGCCCACACCAGCCCTAATGGCTGTTCAGTACGTTCATTAAATATAGAGCTGGGGGTGAATTGGGGTCTGGTCTGTCTCAGCCACAGCATCTATGCCCACACCAGCCTTAATGGCTGTTCAGTACGTTCATTAAATATAGAGCTGGGGTCTGGTCTGTCTCAGCCACAGCATCTATGCCCACACCAGCCTTAATGGCTGTTCAGTACGTTCATTAAATATAGAGCTGGGGGTGAATTGGGGTCTGGTCTGTCTCAGCCACAGCATCCATGCCCACACCAGCCCTAACGGCTGTTCAGTACGTTCATTAAATATAGAGCTGGGGGTGAATTGGGGTCTGGTCTGTCTCAGCCACAGCATCTATGCCCACACCAGCCCTAACGGCTGTTCAGTACGTTCATTAAATATAGAGCTGGGGGTGAATTGGGGTCTGGTCTGTCTCAGCCACAGCATCCATGCCCACACCAGCCCTAACGGCTGTTCAGTACGTTCATTAAATATAGAGCTGGGGGTGAATTGGGGTCTGGTCTGTCTCAGCCACAGAATCTATGCCCACACCAGCCCTAATGGCTGTTCACTACGTTCATTCGCCATCGCAAGGTCCTGCTGCTGGTCACAGGTGGAACATGATTGTCAGGTGGTTGGTGGGACAGAGTCAAACACTGGAGACGACGTGGTTCTGAAGAATTCTCAGCATCTCTTGTACCGAGAATGTCATCAACATATAAGCGGTCGGAGACATGAGTCGTTCTGTATACACACGCACGCACGAACACATACTTAATCACACATACACGCGCGCGCGCGCGCGCGCGCGCGCGCGCGCACAACACACACACACACACACACACACACACACACACACACACACACACACACACAATAATCGCACGCGCGCATGTAAGCACGCGCGCGCGCCACACACACACACACACACACACACACACACACACACACACACACACCCCTATCTATCTTATCTATCTATCGAATGCGCAAATGGGTTTGAAAAATCGTAATACTTTACGTAAAGAATGCCAAGTTTTCAGTATATATAAAAACTGTCGTTTTGCAGTAAATTCGTTCATTTAAGTAAAAAAATTAGAACGCTGTGCGACGACTTCTTCGACGTCATTCAGAAAAAAGAAAAAACAAAAAAAAAAAAAAAAAAAACAAGAGTGGTTAAGACCTAAATCTCAAATCGTTTGGTGAGCGTTTCTTCAGCTTTGCTGCCCCAGATGTTTGGAATGAACTTCCTCCTGCATTACGAAATCAGCCCGTTTTAGGCCTGTATCTGTTTTCAAAACACAGCTCCAAACTGTTCTTGCAGCCCAGCATTTGAAACAGTGCTGCTCTCACATATGCAGACAGTAAGTTTTGCAGTTAGTTGATGAGTACATAAATGAGTGAAGCTCTCTCTCTCTCTCTCTCTCTCTCTCTCTCTCTCTCTCTCTCTCTCTCTCTCTCTCTCTCTCTCTCTCTCTGTGTGTGTGTGTGTTGTGAAAGCTAGTGCCATACAAACCATTATTATTTTTATTTTTATTATTATTATCATTATTATTATTATTATCATTATTGCTATTCTTATAATTATTATTAATACTATTATTATCATTCCTATCATTATTACTATTACTATTGTTATTAAAAACCAGCCATATTTACAATAAAAAAATTATAAAAAAAAACACCACCACAAATATACAGTGTTCATAACAAGCAGTGGGACGCTTTTAAAACAAATCTTATAAAACAAAAACAACAACAAAAAAACTGTCTTCCGGACGAGGCAGCCATTTTGGGGAGGCAACTCTATCACAAATCAGATGAAAATGTCAGGGGGGGGGGGGGGGGGAACAAAGAAAAAGAAAGAAGAAGAAAAAAGAAAAAAAAGGAAAGAAAAAAAAAGGCAGAGAACAAATAGTCTTTAAAGAAAAGACATTTGAAGTAGAATAATACATTGAGCTGTTCAGAAACAGAGACAAAACAGTGCCGGAGAGAAGTCTTGAAAGAGTCCAGGGAGTCTGGAATCTCCTCTGGGAGAGTCTCCTTACATGTGGGAGGTTCGGCTGTGTGTCAACCTGTACACGTAACTAGTCAGAATGACTCACGTGCACGTGCATGTAATGGCCTGGCACTGTGGGAATAAAAGCCATGGTTGCCTAACGAAACCACGGCCATAATTGTTGGTTTGCTTGTTATTGGGTGTTTTTTTTCCCGGATATTTCCATAATGAAAGATGCATGCTGCGTTTTTGTTGTTTTTGTTGTGTGTGTGTGTGTGTGTGTGTGTGTGTGTGTGTGTGTGTGTGTGTGTGTGTGTGTGTGTGTGTGTGATTGCTTTTTTTTTTTTGATTTCGTTTGGTTGTTTGTTTGTTTTGTTTCGTTGTCTTTTTTTTTCTAGCACACACATTTTAAAAGACCGTTTCAGTTACGATGAGAACATTGATCAATTTGACGCCAAAACTGCGCTTCGAATTTATGACTACCATTTTCTAAAATTGCAAATCATTACTAGGCTAGGTATCAATATCATATATGAAAACTTTATCTACAATATTATCCCTCTTTCCGTGATACACATTATCCTGTTGAGGAAGAATATTACGCTAAAGAATATTACGTTAGAGAATATTGCGCAAAACAATATTGCGCTAAAGAATATATTACGCTGAAGAATATTACGCAAAAGATTACGCTAAAGAACATTACGCAAAAAAAATATTACGCAAAAGACTATTACGCTAAAGACTATTACGCTAAAGAATATTACGCAAAAGAATATTACGCTAAAGAATACTACGCTAAAGAATAATACGCTAAAGAATTTTACGCTCAAGAATATTACGCAAAAGAATATTACGCTTAAAAATATTACGCTAAAGAATATTACGCCGAAGAACATTACGCAAAAGAACATTACGCTAAAGAATATTACGCTAAAGAATATGACGCCACCAGCTACAACTTTCGGTCTGTCACGAACTGCCAGCCTAAAGGCTAACTAAACTACTCATCGCTGCTCTTCGCCTGTCCTTGACCTTGGCGATCGTGTAACGGCAGCGACCTGGTCTAATCGATCCTCGGCCCTACTGCCGCCTGACCTCGGGCACGGAGGGAACAGCCTGATGGGGGGTCGGGTGACGGACGGCCCTCCCTGTACCGGCCCTTCCCCAACAACTAGTTCCAGTCAGCCTTGGTGTATGTAGTAGGTAGGGCTTTCTTTGCGTCTGTGATACTGGCTCGACTTGAGACAGGACTTTCGAGGATTTTTGGACAAGATTTGTGAGCTGCTCAAGCAGTCAGTGCACTGCGTTGTCTGCTTTATACTAGGAAATGAATCGTGTCCAGGGTAGATGAATTTTATGCATATGATAATAGGAAATACAGCCTGCTCTTCTGTCTGTCTGTCTGTCTGTCTGTCTGTCTGTCTGTCTGTCTCTCTCTCTCTCTCTCTCTCTCTCTCTCTCTCTCTCTCTCTCTCTCTCTCTCTCTCTCTCTTCAGACAATGACGAACACGAAGGATTAAACCAAATGTGGCCAGAGAGAGAGAGAGAGAGAGAGAGAGAGAGAGAGAGAGAGCACGCACGCGCGGATGTGTGTGTAAGCGCGCGCGCACGCGCACGCCCGTGTGTGTGTGTGTGTGTGTGTGTGTGTGTGTGTGTGTGTGTGTGTGTGTGTGTGTGTGTGTGTGTCTCTGTGTGTGTCTGTGTATATATTGTCTTTTTACTTTCGAGGATAAGAAATAAACAGTTGTATACTTATACATCTACTTCTGCTTATACATCTACTTCTGCTTCTTTGTATACTGTGTGTGTATCCTTGACTTTGAGATAGACCACGTTGTTTGATACTTTGCAATTGATGAGAGCGAGAGAGACAGACAGACAGACAGACAGACAGAGAGAGACAGACAGAAAGACAGACAGACAAAGTGAGAGACAGACAGAGACAGAAAGACAAACACAGGGAGAGAAAGACAGACAGACAGACTGGCAGAAAAACAGGGAGACAGGAAACAACACACACACACACACACACACACACACACACACACACACACACCACGCACGCACGCACGCACGCACGCACGCACGCACGCACGCACCACACACACACACACACACAGACACACACACACACACACACACACACACTCACACACACACACACACACACACACACACACACACACACACACACCACACTCACACACACACACACACACACACACACACACACACACACACACACACACGCACGCACAACACACACACACACACACACACACACACACACACACGCACACACACAGGGGATGGGGGGTGGGGGGGGGGAGACAGACAAACAGACAGAGAAGAGAGGGAGGGAGACAACGCGTCTTCAAAAGCGCTCGCTCCCTTTCCATTCCCAGCCAATCTCAATGCAATTCATCCCGCAGAAGTTCAGTTCCAGACAATATCATCATCATCATCCATCCACTGCCGGAAGAACTGAACGATCAAATACCATCCTGAACCTAACACGCCACCACAAGCGCCCCCTCCCACCCTGCCTCTCTCTCTCTCTCTCTCTCTCTCTCTCTCTCTCTTCTCTCTCTCCTCTCTTCACCAAGTTTCGATTTTCCCTCTACTCGCCTGCCCCAAACCACGACTCCACCACAACAACCTCTCTCTCTACACAGCCCTTAAAATAAACAGAAGAAAACACTCCGACAAGACCGCGCTTCGCTTCAAACTAATCATGTCCGACTCTGAGAACGCAAACGCAAAGCCGTACAATTTTTTTTTTATCTCTCTCCCTATGGGGAAGGTTCAATCCCGATTAAAACCGAGCAAACAAAAAAAAAAAAAAGAAGAAGAAGAAAACACACTGTCTTTCCTCACCTAATATCCTCAAGAATATCACACTCCTGTTGATGTTTGGCCTGAAGTTTGGCCGTCTGTTCGGCGTGGATGTTCTTCAAAGCCACCGCTGGTTTCACCTTTCAAAACACCAGTGCATTTCACTCATCAGACGAATTAATAAATCCATCAAAAGTGGACACATCGTGTGAATCCGATTCCCTGGTCGTCGATACTTACCTTCCGAGGAGGCGGATTCATCCTGTTTATCCACTCATTTCGCAGCGAAACAAGCACATCGCATCCGCCGTCACTCTCGTACTATCGCTCTTTCTCTCTCCCGCACACACACACACACACACACACACACACACACACACACAGACTCGCACACACACACACAGACTCGCACACACACACACACACACATACACAGACAGCAGTGCGATCGACCATTCCTGGGGAAACCTCGGCGCGTCTGTTTACCTCCCGCCTTCCAGGGAATCCCCATCCGTCCGCCCGATGTTCACGGGAAGTAACTCCTTTTTGCCAAGTGCAGGCGATGGGATTTGTCGGAGGCTGAACCTGCTTATGGTTCTTGACTGTGGTTGGTTTGTTGCTGCTGTGTTCGTGTTTTGTTTGATTGTTTGTTTGTCTGTCTGTTTTGTTTGTTTCTTGCTTTTGTCTGTTTGTTTGTTTTGTTTTGTTTGTTGGTTTTTGTTTGTTTGTTGTTCTTTTTATTTTTATTTTTGTCTTTTTTTTTAAACACACCAGGCCGTTCTCTCTCTCTCTCTCTCTCTCTCTCTCTCTCTCTCTCTCTCTCTCTCTCTCTCTCTGTACGCTGACGAAAACGAATGATTAAACCAGCTCTGGCCAGAATGAGAGTGATGGAACTGAACACTGACCACTGAACATGTTTAATGTCAATAGCTATACAGTCTTGATGACATGGGAACACTGACCACTGAACATGTTTAATGTCAATAGCCTTGATGACGTGGGTGACACTGACCACTGAACATGTTTAATGTCATTAGCTATACAGCCTTGATGACATGGGGACACTGACCACTGAACATGTTTAATGTCAATAGCTATACAGTCTTGATGACATGGGAACACTGACCACTGAACATGTTTAATGTCAATAGCCTTGATGACGTGGGTGACACTGACCACTGAACATGTTTAATGTCATTAGCTATACAGCCTTGATGACATGGGGACACTGACCACTGAACATGTTTAATGTCAATAGCTATACAGCCTTGTAAACCCCTAAACCCCTAGAATCCCTCCCCCCCCCCCCCCCCACCTCTTCTTCCCTCCTCAAGTTGATTTCTTGCCCTCACCCTTTTTCTCTCCCCCCCCCCCCCCCCCCCTTTGTTAAGTATAATATTTCTCACCATTTTAACTTCCTCGGTGCACCCCTTTGTTCTCTCTCTCTCTCTCTCTCTCTCTCTCTCTCTCTCTCTCTCTCTCTCTCTCTCTCCCTCCCTTACCCCCTCCACCACCACCTTTCCCTCCCACCGCCCCCTTTCCCCTTCCCTCCCAGCCACCCGTCCAACTATTCCTGTCTCCTAGTACCCTCCTTCTTCATTCCTCCATCCCTTACCCCGTTCCCATAGCCCTTTTTTTCTCTCTCTCTTTCTCTCTCTCCCCCTCCCCCCCCCTCTCTCTCTCTCTCTCTCTCTCTCTCCTTCTTTCTCCCTCTCTCCCTTTCTTTCTCACTATCTCTCTCTTCTCCACTTCTCTCTCTCCATCTCTCTCTTTCTTTCTATCTCACCCTCTTTCTCTCTCCCTCTCTCCCTTTCTCTCTCTCTTTCTCTCTCTCTTTCACCCCCATGAGCACTATGCTTACATATGTATATGGGTGTGCTTATCTGGATGCGCACAGGCGCATACATGTCTGTGCGAGTGTATTTGTGTGTGTGTGTGTGTATGTGTGTGTGTGTGTGTGTGTGTGTGTGTGTGTGTGTGTGTGTGTGTGTGTGTGTGTGTGTGTGGGTGTGTGGTGTGTGTGTGTGCGTGTGTGTGTGGCGA
>CM065720.1:25782029-25797029 GCA_033310375.1 Conus canariensis
GAGAGAGAGAGAGAGAGAGAGAGAGAGAGAGAGAGAGAGAGAGAGAGAGAGGTTTTACCTACTCTCTCACACACTTAGATTTTACCTACACATTCTCTCTCTCTCTCTCTCTCTCTCTCTCTCTCTCTCTCTCTCTCTCTCTGAATAAGTAAACGAATAAACAAAATGAATACATCAACACAGAAATGCATAAAAACCTAAATAAATAAGAATCAGCAGCTATGCTGGTAAAACTAACGGTGCCCTTTGTTCTCCAACATCTTGCGGTGCACACGATTACCCGGCACAGCACAGTTAAAACACATTACATACAGGAGTTCTAGGACAAGTGGCACCGTCGCATTTCTCACCTTCTCACCATATTTAATGCATGGGTAGGCACTTCATAACACGACTGGATCAGCTATGCAAGGATAGACATCTTTTCCCAGTTATGACTGAGAAAATCATGCGTTCCGTTAGCGGCGCATATTTTATATCAATGATGTTATTTCCAGAAATTCCGAATGTTTAACACTCTCCGTACCCTCTCCACCTACCCACCAATCCTGCTTCCTCCCAACCTCCCCATACCCATCTCCCCACCCCGCATCCTATTATTCCTTTATATATATATATGTATATATATATATATATATATATATATATATATATATATATATATATCTTATTCGTGATACAGAAAATTTGTTGTCATTTCAATAAGTTTCTGTTTACGTTCATGTTAAATGCTACGGTAGCAACGCACAATTTTCGTATTATCCAACACGTTGATCATATTAAGCTGGCTGTCTGATTCGTGCACGCTCATGCGCATGTCTACATGTTTGCATTTATTTGCATGTGTTTACTGTGGTAAAAAAAAAAAAAAAAAAAAAAAAAAAAAAATCACCTAACGTGGATCTATGATTGTCCCATTACCTATTTCTCCTTCTCAAAGGAATGGATATCCCCCTCCCTCCCCTTTCCTCCAACTAGACACGAACGCATGCACGTACGCACGCACGCACACACGCGCTCACACACACACACATGCACGCACGTACGCACGCACGCACGCACGTACGCTCGCTCGCACACACACGTACGCACGCACGCAAGCACACACACACACACACACACACATACACACACACACACACACACGCACGCACGCACGCACGCACGCACGCACGCACGCACGCACGCACGCAATTCAATTCAATTCAATTCAGTTCAATTCAAATTTAATCCTTTGACCCCTGTTGAGGCATGGAGGATACAAATGTAACAAAGAGAAATACGAAACTCACTCAGAACAATGTGTGAACATAGTTGCGAAATGCTGAATTCTGGTGAACTGTAATGATCTCATTAAACAATCTTCCCATTTTTTAGAAACTTACTAATATTCAAACAAATGCGTCTTCCTTTTTGAAATAAATTACAAAAGTTGAAAACAGACTTTGGTTTTAGATATTTTTTAGGGATGAATTTTTCACGAAGTTCATTATATTTTGGACATTCCATGATGCAATGAAATTCATCTCCAATTTCACCCATTTCACAGTTACGACAAATACGCAGTTCTCTTGGAACATTATGGTGTCTTCCAATTTCAATTTGCAATTTATGGTTACTACATCTAAATTTAAATAAAGATATAACATAAATATCTGGTAAGGTAGAAATATAATGTTCTTTTCCAAAGACAGTCTTTACACTTTTATAGAATACACACTTGTTGCTGTTTTCAAGAGAACTGCGCCAATCACGAGCATAATTATTTTGCAACTCCTTTTTAACACACTTACATAAGTTACTTCTGTTTGTGAATGAATGAGATTCCCAAACACAATCAAAACCAGTTTCAAATAAAATGCTTTTAACATAACTAAGCCATGGTGAAACGAAAATTCCTTTTGTATATAGTTCATGTAAGATATTATATACTTTGTTTGAATACTTCTTAGAATCAGGAACAACTAAGTTAGCCCAGAACCTTATCATTCTCACTTTAATCAGTACAGATAAAGGATAGATTCCGGTTTCACCATAAATCATTGAAGTCATTGTAGTTTTATTTAATCTAAATAAATACTTTAAAAAACGTAACTGTAACTTTTCTAATATATCAACATTTTCATAACCCCAAATTTCACAACCATACAACAACACAGGTACAACTATGGAATAAAATAATTGTATGCAAACATCAATTGGCAATTTCTGTTTTCTTGCAGTTTGTAATAATGAAACCATTGCCTTGAGAGCCTGATTATAAGCACATTTTTTTTGCTTTGTAAAAAGAACCTGTTCTGCTGAACTCGATGCCTAAGTATTTCATTGAATTAAGAACCTCTATTTTTTCATTCCCAAAGAAAAAAATTTCACGCATACTATTTCGACCATGGAAGACAACTATTTTTGTTTTCTTTGGATTTACTTCTAACTGCCATTGCGTGCAATATATATGTAAGGCATTAAGTTCTTTTTGCAAAGCTGATTTAGAATTTGCCAATAAAATTGTATCATCAGCATATAACAACACAAGCAATTTAATAACTGTTCAAGTTTCAACTCTTGCGTTAAATCATATTATAAAGTAGAACAGTTATTGTCAATAAGGAACTGTTGTAGATCATTCAAAAATAATGAAAACAATAAGGGTGAAAGGTTTTCTCCTTGACGAACTCCCCTAAAACTGCCAAAGAACTCTGATTTTTGACCATTTAGAAAAATGCACGATTTTATTTGATCATACATATTGATTACAACGTGCAGTATTTTCCCAGATATGCCTTGACTCATCAGTTTGTGCCATAAAGCATGCCTCCAAATAGAATCATATGCCTTTCTGTAATCAATAAAAGCACAGTTAAATTTTCCATTGTTGATTGCAAACATGTCAATCAATGATTTAAGAACAAAAGCATGGTCAAGCGTTGAATGCATGTGTCTAAAACCTGCTTGGTTTTCTGAAATAAGTCCATTTATTTCAACAAAATAAGTAAGTCTGCTATTTAGAATTGACGTGAATAATTTGCCTACACAACTCAACAGTGTTATCCCTCTGTAGTTATTGCAGTCTTGTTGATCTCCTTTGCCTTTATAGAGTGGTACAATTAACCCTGTCACCCAATCTTCTGGTATAATACCAGAATCCAAAACACGATTAAACAATAAACAATAAAACTTTGTCATATAAGGAACACTATTCTTTATATATTCATTCCTTACTAAATCAACTCCTGCTGCTTTATTATTCTTTAAACATTTAATGACTCTTTCAATTTCATCCTCAGTAATTGAATCATTTAAAATGTCTAGATTGATATTTCTTTCAGATACTTCATTACTAAAAATAATATCATTACATCCAGTATTTTGATTAAGGGACTGGAAATGATTTTTAAGCTCTTCAAGAGGTATAGGACACTATGAAGCTTTTTTGCCTTTAATTTTCCTCCAATAATCCCTTGGATTTCTAGTTTTTAAAGCTCGCAATTCTCTATGCCATTTTCTCGTTGCTCTTCTTTCAGATCGTCTCAAAACATTTTTATATTCTTTGCTTTTAGCAGCAAGATTATTTAGATTAGGCACAGTATTTGAACATTTAACTTTACGCTTTGCTTTAAAGTACTGGCTTCGAGAAACCTTACACTCCTTATCAAACCAGCTTTGAGTCTGCCTCATTGAATATCTATTATTGTGAGTATTAGAGTAAGTACCAAATGTATCCTTCGCTGAATCAACAAGAATTGACGAAAACCGCTTATTCATTTCACTGATTGATATTGTGCCTTGTTCAAGTAAAGTTACAATTTCATCAACATTGTAATTTGCTAAATGTTCTTTATATTCATTACATTTGTTGTTATCCCATCTTCTAATCTCTGCACCATCATACCTTTGATGCAGAGAGTGTTTAGTACCATTAGTTCATTGAAAACAAAACAGGTTTTAACTGGAAGAGACAGGCATAATGGGCAATGCACATCAGAGAACAACGCATCAAAAACATCAACTTTAAACTTACTTGCATTTTCCATCAAATATCTAGAACCAATGATATAATCAACAACTGTGCTTCCTTTACATGTGCATGTTCCAATACCAGCATCTGAACCAATTCTTCCGTTAAAAATGTATATTGACAGTGATTTATATAAATCTAAGAGACGATAACCATAATTATTAGGCCTCTGCTTATCTTGAGATGATCTTTGACAAGGTTGGAAATTATCTTCGCTCATATCACAGAGAACATCAGAGAACACAGACTGAGTGAACTGATTCATATCAATAAAATCATTCATACTTTTGGTATAAGCATTTAAAATCGCCCAACAACAAAACATAACAATCTTGTAATGATAACAATTCCGTCTCAATCACATCAAACAGTTCAACACTGCTATAAACTGAACCTTCGGGAGGAATGTATACGCCACCAATCAGACAGTCTTTATCATAACCTGACAATGATCTTTTTAATAGACACCAAGCCACACATCCACCAGAATAAGGTAAAATCTCCACATACGTAGATAGCTTGGTTTTGATGGCTATTCCAATACCACCAGAACGTCGATTAGACAGGCATTTTCTGTTAAACAGTTTAATGTCATATCCCCAGTCACTGAAGCAATCAGAGATAACTAAAGCATCTTGGTCATCAGTTTTAGTCTCAAGGAAAACGGCAATGTCGAATAGTTGAATATAGTTCACAAATTCCAAACACTGGAGACGGGAACGCAATCCACACACATTTAAAGATACAAAAGCCAGCTCACGATCATGGCGAACAGTGTGATCCACATCCATATCAAGAACATAATCATCGTTGACATCACAATTAGAAACGCAAGTTTGCAAGCAAAAGGGATTCACAGATGAAGTTATCACACTAGATGATCGCTCATCAGAAGATTGATTGGAAGAATAGAAACAATTACCAACACATAGACAAGATGAAGAATGAGTACAGCTACAAGCACATAACGTTGAGACTACACATGAGTCAGATGAATCACCACGACCTCCGGCAAACCCCTAGCTGGTGTAGATGAAGTGCTGAAGCCCAAGCGCCGTGTAGTCTACCTTCGTCACACCGATCCGGAAAAGGTCGTCAGGTGACTCTACGTACACCGCGTTGCTGCCGGAAGATCCCGCACTGCCACTGCTGTTCCTCCCAGGGGCGGCCTTCAGCTGACAAACAATTTTGCCATTATGGGTAGTGGATACCCTGTCCACACCAGGTGCTGCCTTACAAATTTTGAATAATTTGAAGCGTAGGGGAGTCAGTTCATCGTTCAGGTAAACTCCTTTCATGTCATGCTTGCGCAGATCTCTCTTCCTCATCATGAGGTTCGCCTTGCTTCTTCGTGAAGTGAACTTCACCAGCACTGGTCTTGGGGCTTTCTTGTTTTTTAGGCCAGTTCTATGCACAACAGAGATGTCCTTGATTTCTAGATCTACCCCAACTTTCTTCCCCAACTCCATCACTTTCTCCACCAGATCTTCGTTCTCCTTTTCTTTGAGTCCATTGATTCTCATGGTTTCCCTTCGCTGATACTGATCCAGCCTGTCCTGCTCGTATCGCAGCAAAAGATGTCCCTGTTGAGCTTTCTCTGAAATAGATCTGAGTTTTTCAGACACCTTTTCTGACAGTTCTGTAACCACCTCCTTAATACAGACATCCACAGCTTTCTTTAATGTAGCCCCAAGAACTGGAACGAGGAGTTCTACAACTCGTGACGCAATATCTCCAGCATCACCATTGACGTCATTGTTAACCCCACTTGTTCTTTTCCCTTTCCCTTTGCCTTTGGCAGACGGACACGGCTTATTTCTGTCGTTCCATGCGCCCAGAACAGCCCCTTCAATATCAAGGTCATCAAACCTGATGTTCTTCAAGATCTCAGCGGATAAACCACTTGGGCCAGCTTGAGACATGGTGAAGGTCAGTTACTAGACTAGCAAAAAAAACGACTCGACTCTAAAAAATACAAAAACACTTCACTGTTTCAATTGGCGACGAACGCACTTGACACAAATGTCCACGACAAGTTAAGAACACACGTAAATTGTAAAATATACAAGTTAGCTCACTAACTCCACAAAATTCACAATTTTTTTCAAGAGCAGTTGAAAAGACAGCTTACAGACTCATCCGGAAGTACGTCACACACACACACACACATACACACACACACACACAAAGCGCGCGCACACACACACACACACACACACACACAACACACACACACACACAAAGCGCACAGATTTACTGACAAAACATAGCAAGTGGGAGACGTTTCGAGTCCAAAACTTCCCAGCAAATTATTTTTCATTTAAGAAAGACGCATTTCTACGTGCTATGTAATGTCGAATAGTTTTATCAATCATACAAAAATAGAAAAACTGGACCACAAAACTAAGAGAACTTTCGAGTTAAAAAAAAAAAAAAAAAAAAAAAAAAAACCGCAACGCGTCAAGTTACAAAACAGACCCCAGCAAGATCTAAATGCGTTGGCGTTGTGTAACTTGGGTTTGTTCCATTTTGTGGCATCCAGTAACCTCAGTGTGGTTCGTTTTCTTCTATATCGCCTGCTGTGGCCTTAATTTGAAGACAGAAATGGTCAAGGTAAGGGATTAATACGCCGATCGTGTTTTGTTTTTTTTTTTTTTTTTTCCAA
This sequence comes from Conus canariensis, assembly GCA_033310375.1. NCBI lineage: Eukaryota > Metazoa > Mollusca > Gastropoda > Neogastropoda > Conidae > Conus > Conus canariensis. Next base: position 25,788,710 of record CM065720.1, read on the forward strand.
TTTTCAGAAAAAAAATTTCAATGAATTTCTACTGCTGATTTGATGACAAGGGCAGTCAGGGCAGATGTCGAAAAACAAGATTAAGAAATAGGACTGAAAGTGAACCTGTGACTGTTTCGAAGAAAATGTTGTAAGTCGTTTTTCGGTTGGTTGGTTGTTTATTTGTTTGAATGTTTGTTGGTTGGTTTGTTGGTTGGTTGGTTGGTTGTTGTTTTTTTTTTTTTTTTTTTTTTTTTTTTTTTTTTTTACGCTTGAAAGTGAGAAAGGCTATGGGGTGCGAATGGCATTTGTGGAAGATTAGAACTAAAGTCATGCACTTCTGAACTCTCTTACGCCTTCAGCATTCTTTTTACATGATCCCTGAGAGGATGCGACGTTCCAGCCTATGGAAAACATCCATTTGTTTGCCATGTCCCTAATAATGCAACCCTAACAGTATCAATGATTTTCTTCTGATCGCTTTCATTCCTATCTATGGAAAACAGCTATTTGTTTGCATTGTCCCTAATCAATGCAATGCTAACAGTGTTTATGATTTTCCTCTGATCGCCTTCATATCCTATTGACATGGAGTGTTTTCTACAAGGATTGTTCTCTTCTTGTAAGTCACGTCAGATATTCTCGTGACCCATTCCATTGTGCATACAAGAAGGACAGAGTTACATATGACATCACACTCACACTCCTGCATCATGTTTACTCACAACAGGAAAAACCTGCCTCTTTCGTACGGATTCTTTTTATTGATCTTTCTTCAGCTTTTGATACTATACAACAACAATCTAAAAGTAACAAATGTACAAAATCTAAAATGTAGATAACAGGTTCAAATTATGGATCGCGGACTTTCGAACTCAGCGGACACAGAGTGTCCGAAATTAAGCTGGTGTTTCATCCTTCGCTTCCCTTTCAACTGGTGCACACCAAGGTACTGTCCTCTCTCCTGTTTTATTTTCTCTGCATACAAGCAATGTAAAGAAAGTCAATCAACTCTTTCGTTCAAATACTCTGGTGACTTAGCAGTACAAGATCTCTCAAACTCTGACTCAAATGATGGTAATGAAATCCTAATATTTTTAATTGGTGTGATCACAGTTACCTTGACTTGAATGTGGTAAGGACAAAAGAGATGTTGATTGATTTTTCAGACCAGGGTATTATGGCCCTTTACGGACAGGTCGTCTTGTAAGATTCAGAATACTAATCACTCTCCTTGGGACGGCATCAGGTATGATGCATTGGTGGGAAAGGGAGAAGGATGGAGTGGTGGGGAAGGGGATCTGGAGTGAGAGGTTAAACGCTGAACATAACTACAAAAAGTCTCTTTTTACCTCCAGCCCTCAAAGATATTGATCTTGTTTGTCTGCAAAACAAAGCGGGTTTTAAACACAAAATAAAGCGGGTTTTAAACACAAAACAAAGTGAATTTTATACACAAAACAAAGCGGTTTTAAACACAAAACAAAGCGGGTTTTAAACACAAAACAAAGCGGGTTTTAAAGGGAAAGAAACTGAATCAGAGATCAGTTTGCTGAAGCTTCAGTTTTGATTTTTGTCTATTTTACCTAAATATTCCAGCGTCTGTGTCGGGTTCTGTGATGCGCCGAATTCTGTCAACTTCATCGCGATTGGTGCAGAGAAAACGCGCTTCACAGCTCTTGAAAGTGTAGATTACAGAAAAGGACAAGCTTGAATATTGAAATTGACGTAAAAAAAAAAAAACCTTTCAGTTTAGATGTGAGCATGAAAGAGTGTTCTGCTTTTGACTACAGCATATTCCCATACAACATTCTTACCATTTACGATTTTCAACAATTTCCTCAATGAACAGCGCGATACGTAGAGAGAGACAGAATGAATAAAAGGTGAGTATAACGTCCTACCCAATAGAAACCCTTTAGGGGTGGTTTTCTAGACCGTAGTCTGAGAGAGAGGTGTTGTCGTTCCAGGCGCTGGTGGGTTGGACTTGGTCTTCTGTCAGGTTCTTCTGACTACAGTGACATTCCCTCTTCCAAGTCCCTGACAAAGCTTCTTATCAGGACCACCTTTAGTGATCCACATGATCCCATTTCTGCCAGAAAACCCCAATTGGTCCCGATCCCTCCCCTCCCCCAGAACCCCCACCCCTGCCCCGGGTATGGATAGCCAGTGGACAGGAGTTTGAGCCTCAGAGGCTCAATCCAGCACCAGAGAACTGGCGAATTACTTTGTCTCTTTCGACATACCGTTTTCTTTTCGCGCACAGAGATTCAAACCAACTTTTTTTTTTTTTTTTAACCTGAGTCTAGGATGGAGTCGTACAGGAGCTTCGTGGGTTGCATCCTCGCAGTCTGTGGCCGGCTGCGTGCCAGAGTGATAAGTCTCCGTTCTAACGTGTAGACCAGTTCGGAGGTGGGGGGGGGGGCTATCTGCCGACTCGTGTGCTGGACCCTCAGAAAAATCCATCAGCTGCAGCTTCTGGTTTCGTTTGGCGAATAGTTTCTGATCGTGGTATCTCCATCGTTTTCGGTCAGTAGATGAAACAAAAACTTGTTCTGCAAATGTCTTCGTCCGGGTCTTCAGAATGACAAAGTGACATGATCTGTGGATGAATGGAGTGGTGGAGGTGGTGAGTAGACTAACAGAAGATTCCAAATTGAGAGTATAGTGATACATGAAAAGAGACTGCAACGAACACACACACACACACACACACACACACACACACACACACACACACACACACACACACACTGGAGAGCTTTCATTGAATGCATGATTTGTCAGGTAACCAATACAAGATTCGTGGTAGAGGTCTTATTCTTATGTTCTGGCCAGATGAATTAGCTGGCGAAGTTAACGGCTGTCTTTCAATATGCACTGAGACGCACTCTTTCGAAGACGCTCATGTTTATTACAAAATAAGAATGAGTATAAACTGGCTCGCTGCTTATGCTATCTGAATCAGGAGAGACCAAAGGGGGCCGAAATAGTTAGTGGTAAAGTGCCGGACTCGTAATCTTGGTGACCATGGGGTTGCGGGTTCGAATCTCCGCCGGGCCGTTTTGGTACAGGGGGATTTTCCCCTCGGAGTTAACATTAGTTCTGACTCCATTTCCCATACAGTCCGAATGCGACTGTAGACCGAGGTCCCGTGTGTGAACGCACGCATAACATCTTGCACACATGTAAAATCCCATCACCAACTTCCGGAAGATTAGGCCAGTTTGGCTGTTGGTATGGATGACACGTTACACATAGCATATACCTTCTCCGAAGTTGGAATATGGCTGCTTTAATGACGGGATAAAAAAAAAAATTTTAAAACAAAACAAAACAAAAAAACGGTCATACATACAAACCTCCACTCCCTTTGTTGGGTAGATGGGATTAATCCTTGCCTGTCTATATAGGGAGTCCGCAGGAGTATCAGCCTGCGTACGCGGTTGGAAAAAAAAAAAAAAAAAGGAGACCAGACCGATGTTGTAAGAGCTATATGAATACGAGTTCACACGGCTGGAACCATGTCTACTCAAGAGAAATTATCAACTGAAAAGACAAATCACTATGTCGCCGAATGAAAGAAACAAAACAAAATATAAGACAAACACGATGCGTTTCGACCTAACATTCAAGATAATGAAAACAAGAGCGAACAATCATTTATCTCCTCAAACGTGGCGCAGTTTGATCGTGATTGCTCGTTCTTCGTCTTCATTGACTTGAATGTCGTTTCTCGTCGTGCCTGACAAAGACCAAAGAGATCGAAACGCGTCGTGTTTGTCTTCTAATTCGTTTCTTTTCTTTCGTTCGGTAGCATAATATACACATTTTTTTTTTTTAAGTTTTTTTCAATTTCCGCCTGCAGTCACCTCACTTTGAAACTAACTCAAGAGAAATTACCTCCCTTGATAAATTCAACCCCCGAATCATTAACATCATGCAAGATTGGCGAGAACCGTGACAATGTCAAAGGTCGTCGGCTGTGCTGTCATGACACTGAATTTAAACCAGTACATCAACACCTATCCTCCGACAGCCAAGAAATCCACTATTAGTTCATTAACAGACTCAGCAGTCCGCCATTAATAATAATCTACACAGCAGTTGGCCTACCTGTCAATCAATCAATCAATTAGCGGCACAATCAATCAATCAATTAATCAATCAGTCAATCGGTCCATCAGCGTTTGGAGTTGCTAAATTAATCCAGGTTAATTTCAGTGTCACGATTTTTATTTCATTTCGTTTTATTTCATTTCATTATATGTTTCATGTCTTATTTTGTTTTGTTATTTTTAATTCTGTGTTACTTCATTTCATTATTCATTTGTTTTTGTCAAGAGCAGAATGTCTAGGCAGCTGCCAGGCGACAAAATTTGTGTTTAATACAAAAAACAGAGGACTGCTGACGTGCTAAAATATACCTAAAGGTAGGTTGATTTTCATTCCATCAATTCACGCACGCACGCACACACACACACACACGCGCGCACACACACCCCACACACACACACACACACACACACACACACACACACTCACTCACTCACTCACTCACTCACACACACACACACACACACACACACACACACACACACACTGTAGTAAGTGTTTTGAGCGCCACGCGTCAGACCCCCGTGGTGATAGGTGACGATGATGTTTAATTAATGACGTACATATTACACGTCATAAAAGGTTGATAGAGACACTTAAATCTTGAACCATATTATTTTTGTTAACTTGTTAGTCTATGTAACTACGCAGTTTCGGTGTGTGTGTGTGTGTGTGTGTGTCGGTGCGTGCGTGCGTGAGTGCGTCTGTACGTGCGTGCGTGTGTGTGTGTGCGTTTGTGTGTGTGTGTGTGTGTGTCAGAGAGCGTGCGTGCGCGCGCGCGCGCGCGCGTGTGTGTGCGTGTGTGTGTGTGCGCGCGCGCGCGCGTGTGTGCATGCGTGTGTGTGTGTGTGTGTGTGTGTACCTGTTCGTTTGTACTTCTGTGTGTATGTGCGCGGGTGTATGTGTGTGTGTGTGCGCGCGGGCGCACGCATGAGTACACGCAAATACGTGCACACACGCGCAAGCGCGCGCACAGAGAGAGAGAGAGAGAGGGACAGAGAGAGAGAGACAGAGAGAGGGACAGAGGTAAAGACAAAGAGAGACATACAGAGAGAGAGAGAGAGAGAGAGAGAGAGAGCACACACACACACACACACACACACACACACACACACACAGAGACAGATGCATGCACACGGGCAGTTCTTACAGTACATTGGTACCGTTGCAAGTATAGCTTTATGTACATCTCTTTTGACGTAATGTGCTGCTAGGCCAGTGAGTGTGTGCGTGGTAGGAAAGCTTGGGGAGGTTGGGGGGAGGGAGGGGGGAGGGGCGAGTAGGGGGGAGGGGGAGGAGCCTTGAGTAAGGGAAAGGCAGAGGGTGGGATGCGTGCGTGCTCGTTTCATACGTATACGTCGCAGGATGTACATCATCGTCTTCGTCGCGTCACGCCCTGTCCACTGCGTAGTTTACAGCAAACTGTCTTAGCGTTGTTGTGGCACGTGCTAACGTCATCAACAAGCCTAAGTAGTGTGTGTGTGTGTGTGTGTGTGTGTGTGTGTGGTGTGTAAGTATGTAAATATATATACACTTACGTATCATCGTCATCATTTTTATGATTATTATTATTATTATTATTATCATGTTGTTTTTGTTGTATATTATGATCATTATTATTATTGTCATTATCATTATGATTACTGTGGTTGTTATCCTTTTTGTTATCATTACTATATGTATTATTGTTTATTATTATCAGTATTATTATTATCATTGTCTGTAGTAGTAGCAGTAGTAGTAGTAGTGGCATGCTGGTGTTTTTCGGCTGAAATAATCTTACAGTGTAAATGGCGTTTGCTTTCACAAACAACAGCACAGCAACTGTTTTCGGCATTGATTTTCATGGCAAGGTCTCGGCATTTCATGGCCCAGGTATGAAAGATTCACGTCCCATAATGCAATGGCAGTAGGGACAACGAACGTACAGAGATGCAGCATGTCAAGAGCACGGCATTTCAAACTACGGAGCCTATCTCAGTCTTTATGCTACCTTAAATTGCCGTGAGCTACATAGGGTACCCATGTATTGCTGGGTTCCACGGACATATTTCAGCTCTGCTTCGACCTTGACATCAAAATAATAACAGTGTGCACGTGCGGAAATGTGTTCGCGAGGGAGGGGGTAGGGGGGTAGTGGGATGGGGGTTGTAAGAGTCGTAGGTGCATGAAATTGCGTATGTTGTTGCGCGCGCGCGCGTGCGTTTTATCTCCAATGAGCTAAATATGCAGATTTAAGGTGGGAAAAAAAAACAGTTAATTTCTGTAAAAAAAAAAAAAAAATGTGCCCGTGTTAAATCAGTTTATGCATTTTGCAGATTATTCTCGGGTAGTTAAAAAAAAAAGTGCTGTTAAATCTGAGTATACTGACGAAATTGACTAAAAACGTTCAACTGTTAATGCTTTTCATTTAGCCATTTTGACCAAGTGGTGCCAAAGTTCCACTTCATGAACATCAGTCAGTCTGCAGCTACACGAGTTTCCCAGAGTTTACACTGAGCTGTGAAAGGAAATCTCAAATAAATTGGAGAATAGTGAACAAGAACTAACAAACAAGTTGGGTAAGTCTTGCTCCCATGATGAAATAAATACATGCCCGTAACTCCAAACAAATACTGCTTACAACACCGAATCGCCTAGCAGAAATGACTACTCACAGCACACAGAACAAACAAGGATCTGTGTTTAACACTACGTGTACCATGTTGTTGTGTGCCTTTCGCCGTTGAATATGTCCATCTTGCGTTTTCCATGACTTAAAAGGGGTTATGGGATACATAAACATTTGAATCATTGTGTCTGTGTAGAGTGTCAGCTGATGGTGACGGTTACCCAGGCAACGCCGGTCGCAAATGTTTCGGAAGTCTCTCAAGATGGCGACGATCATCAACTATTTTTGAGGTTACAAAATGGCAGTCCACATCCGGGACTGTCGACTCAGCGTCCTTTGTACGGTGTAGCTGTGCGTCAGTGATAGATTGATGACGTGACGCTTTCGTTTAGGGTTGGGTTGTGTCATTCCCTTTTTGTTTTTGTTTCTTCTTTCAAACTGTTGTGCCGTATCTGACGTCAGGTCCTTACCAAGGACAATGATATAAGTCAAGAGAGAGAGAGAGAGAGAGAGAGCACAAGTAGGCATAAAGGGCAACGTGCGACTCAGGCCGAATTGTCACTTAATCAAAATTGTCTACTACAGACAGATAATGAGAAACAGAATCAAAGGAATACACAAGCTCAATAAACGACTATGGACAAAGCAACCAATACGTAAGTGACAACCAAAATGGTCATCCGTACCACTTCTCTCCCACAGTGAAAAATCATAAAGGTGACATCCAGACTTGAAACTCGCTTTGCATAGCAAAGAAGAAGACATGCCCCAGCAGGCAGATAGAATGATTGCAGCCGGTGCCAAAGTTCCACTTCATGAACATCAGTCAGTCTGCAGCTACACGAGTTTCCCAGTATCAGGCAGATGACAAGTTCCCACCAAGGACAGGGACTATAGGACCTTCCATTAAGACTAGCTCAAGTGACGGAGGATAAGCATTTGACAGCAGACTCCATGAAACCTTTGTTCAGAGATGTCCCACTTGATGGTGATCTTTGAATTTCTCCAGGAGATCAACATTATTCATCTGATCTACGATTTTAGAGAGAAAAGATTTTTAACAAAATTTCCGGTGTGTTTTTAGAAGGTGGATGTTACAGGGTTGTTTGAATGGTTCTTTTTTGTGTGCGTGTTTGTTTCTTTTTTCTTTTTTTTTTTTTTTTTTCTTTTTTTTTTTCTTCTTTGTTTTGGTTTGGTTTGGTTTTTGGAAAGGCTTGTTAGTGGACTTCAACGCGGCGACAGCCCTGATGTGGCCCTTTGAGGCCAGCTGAGGGCCATTGGACAATAAGAAGACCGACCTCTTCGTGCACCAATGAGAGGATGTTTTCTTTTTTTTTTTTTCCCCTTGCAATGAAGGTTCTATTTTCTTTGAACATATTTCACCACATCATAGTTACACCTCATTCATGTACACATGTACATACATCGCACGTATATACATTTGTATACACATATGGTAAGTATCAGGAAGTATAATAAATATTACGACATCGACAAAATCACAAACAATTCACTACTGCATGCGATGATTAACTTTCCATTACTGGTATGAAATTAACACATGTTAGTGTAGCACAGGGTAGCTAGAATTCGCAAGGGTGTTTCAGAAAAGTA
>CM065720.1:25802029-25807029 GCA_033310375.1 Conus canariensis
CAAACTGGAATCTCAATATGGCCTAGGCCGTATTAAGATTCTAATTTGGACTAGTCCGATCCGGAATCGGTCTAGTCGAAACTGGGATCTTAATATGGCTTAGGCCGTATTAAGATTCTAATCTGGACTAGTCCGATCCGGAATCGGCCTAGTCCGAACTAGAATCTTAATAAGGCCTAGGCCATATTGAGATTCCAGTTTGGACTAGACCGATTCCGGATTGGACTGGATTCCAGTCTGGACTGTGACATATACATGGATAGATAGATAGATAGATATTGATAACTATAGATAGATAGATAGATAGATAGACTGACAGACAGATAGACAGATATCTTGAAACCGATCACATGGTGAGTACACTGACTACTAACAGCCACTGTACAGGAAAGACTTCCCAACGTTCACCTCACCTCTAACTCCCATCCGTATTTTCCTAAGTGAGAAAACATTATGAGCATTCTTCTATTTAGAGTAAATGTACGGATTGCCTAAAGATGGCAAGGGACTATAGAATTTGGGGAAATTATTCATAATGCTTACGTCCTGTCCGAAAGAAGCTTATTCCTGCTCACATTAAGCAACCCATCACGCAAACATACTACTGTGTAACAAGTGAAATCAGTCTTACTGTATAAAGTAGAGACATGGAGAGAACAACGAAGATAACCAAGAGAACGTACACATGTTTCAACAGCTGCCTCAGAAAACTCATTCAGATCCGCTGACCACACACCATCATTCACATCAACTTCTGTCAGAAACCTCATTCAGATCCGCTGACCACACACCATCATTCACATCAACTTCTATCAGAAAACTCATTCAGATCCGCTGACCACACACCATCATTCACATCGACTTCTGTCAGAACACTCATTCAGATCCGTTAACCACACACCATCATTCACATCAACTTCTGTCAGAAAACTCATTCAGATCCGCTGACCACACACCATCATTCACATCAACTTCTGTCAGAAAACTCATTCAGATCCGCTGACCACACACCATCATTCACATCAACTTCTGTCAGAAAACTCATTCAGATCCGCTGACCACACACCATCATTCACATCCACTTCTGTCAGAAAACTCATTCAGATCCGCTACCACACACCATCATTCACATCCACTTCTGTCAGAAAACTCATTCAGATCCGCTGACCACACACCATCATTCACATCCACTTCTGTCAGAAAACTCATTCAGATCCGCTGACCACACACCATCATTCACATCAACTTCTGTCAGAAAACTCATTCAGATCCGCTGACCACACACCATCATTCACATCAACTTCTATCAAACTCATTCAGATCCGCTGACCACACCATCATCACATCAACTTCTGTCAGAAAACTCATTCAGATCCGCTGACCACACACCATCATTCACATCAGCTTCTGTCAGAAAACTCATTCAGATCCGCTGACCACACACCATCATTCACATCAGCTTCTGTCAGAAAACTCATTCAGATCCGCTGACCACACACCATCATTCACATCAGCTTCTGTCAGAAAACTCATTCAGATCCGCTGACCACACACCATCATTCACATCAACTTCTGTCAGAAAACTCATTCAGATCCGCTGACCACACACCATCATTCACATCCACTTCTGTCAGAAAACTCATTCAGATCCGCTGACCACACACCATCATTCACATCAACTTCTTCAGAAAACTCATTCAGATCCGCTGACCACACACCATCATTCACATCCACTTCTGTCAGAAAACTCATTCAGATCCGCTGACCACACACCATCATTCACATCCACTTCTGTCAGAAAACTCACGAGGTGCCAGCCAAGATCAAGAGAAGAAGACGATAGAGATGGGTCGGACACATTTTCAGGAACACGCGTCAAATGCCACATGGCCAGCCTTGAGGAGAAAACCTCCCCCCCCCCCCCCCCCCCCCCCTCCCTCCCGCCTTGCCAAGGCAAGCGGAAGCGAGCCGACCAAGACATCAGCACCTTGAGGCATCTTGATGAGAGGACCTGGGAACAGAAGGAGGGTGAGGTCCAGTACAGAGGCCTCTGACAGACTGCTGTTGATGGACGATGCCCCGGGGAGTGATAACTGCCGATGAAGGTGATGATGGCGATGGTGGTGATGATGGTGATGAATGGCGATCATGGTGATATGTGATGAAGGTGATGATGGAATCATGGTGATGATGGCAATCATGGTGATGATGGGGATGATGGTGAGGATGGCGATGATGGTGATGATGGCGATGATGGTGAGATGGTGATGATGGCGATGATGGTGAGGATGGCGATGATAGCGATAATGGCGATGATGGTGATGATGGCGATATAGCGATGATGGGATGATGGCGATCATGGTGATGATAGCGATCATGGTGATGATGGGATGATGTGATGAAGGTGATGATGGCGAGGATGGTGATGATGGTGATGATAGCGATAATGGCGATGATGGCGATGATGGTGATAATGGCGATGATGCGATGATGATGATGATGATACGATGATGGTGATGATGGCGATCATGGTGATGATGGATGAAGGTGATGAAGCGATGATGGTGATGATAGCGATAAAGGCGATGATGGCGATGATAGCGATGATGGTGATGATGGTGATAATGGCGATCATGGTGATGATGGCAATCATGGTGATGATGGCGAGGATGGTGATGATGGCGAGGATGGTGATCATGGTGATCATGGTGATGATGTGATGATGTTGATGAAGGTGATGATGGCAATCATGGTGATGCTGGTGATGACGGCGATGATGGTGATGATGGCGATGATGGTGAGGATGGTGAGGATGAGGTGAACATGAAGCGAGGTCACTAAGGTCGAAGACCATTCTGAGGTCTTGTACTCGTTCGGTGTGTCTAGATCGTGTCTAGCGCGTAACGTACCTCCAGCACACAGGGGACACTGTAGGGGGTATGGTAACTTACCTCCAGCACACAGGGGACACTGTAGGGGGTATGGTAACTTACTTCCAGCACACAGGGGACACTGTAGGGGGTATGGTAACTTACCTCCAGCACACAGGGGACACTGTAGGGGGTATGGTAACTTACCTCCAGCACACAGGGGACACTGTAGGGGGTATGGTAACTTACCTCCAGCACACAGGGAATGCAGGGGTGACTTACTCAGCACAAGGAATGCAGGGGGTATGGTAACTTACCTCCAGCACACGGGGGACACTGTAGAGGGTATGGTAACTTACCTCCAGCACACGGGGACACTGTAGGGGGTATGGTAACTTACCTCCAGCACACAGGGGACACTGTAGGGGGTATGGTAACTTACCTCCAGCACACAGGGGACACTGTAGGGGGTATGGTATTGTTTTTTGTCATGGCTGTGACTGGCTGTCCGTCTGTTTGGCTTCAAGGCTGTAACTCGAGAACAGTTGAGAGGATTTTCGCTATTTTTGCTCATTCTCGGTTAATGTATTTTCCAAGCAATCGAACATAAGCTACATATAGATAGACAGATTAATAGATCGATCGATCGATAGATAGACAGATAGATATAGATAAATTGATATACATACATATGTGTGTGTGTTATATATATATATATATATATATATATATTATATATATTGTTAAAATAAGTGTTAAAAAGGAATATTAGAATACTCTAAAAATTGTTTCAAGCTGGGTGGCTATCTTCAGGATGATATTTGGGTTGCCCACCGCCGGTGTTATATAGCGTGTGGGGCCCGATTGCAGCTATTTTCACGTGTGGGTTGGTTGCACGTGTTTTTTTTTAAGTTTTCAGGTTGTTGTTTGGGGTGTGTTCACTAACAACGATTTCCATTTGTGCCTGCAGTTGTTTACTATTTCTGTTTTAGTGTTTAAAGTTGCTAAGTGTGGTTTACATAGTATCAGCCATTTTTCAGTTAAACATAGGTTGCATCTTTTTGAAATGTTGCTGTATGGTGATGCCCTTTTTATGATTTTCCAGGATATATTGTAGTTTATTTTTGCGTCTGTAAGTTTCCAAATGTGTTTGCTCAATTCTGTTTGGTTTTTGTATTTTTCTTTATTAAATGACTGTTTGTGGTTTGCATATCTGGTTTTGAAGTGGTTTTCAGTAATCCCTATGTATGTTTCTTTTTCATTTTCTGATGTTACAGTGGCTTGGTATACGATATTCTTATAAAGGCATTTGTTGCTTAGGGGGCACTGCTCTTTTTTGATGCAATTGCAAGATTTCCTTTCTTCACCCTTCTTTGCTGTGTTGATTTTCGTTTTGTTGGATGCATCAATTAGGTTTTTGAGGTTGGGCATACATGAGTATGATAGTTTGACGGTGTTTTTGTTGAATATTTTTGACAGTTTGTGTTCTTTTGGGAATGAAGTTGTTAAGATTTCAAAGAATTCTTTCCCTATGTTTGTTTTGAGTTTCCCGTCGTATGGAGGGTTGAACCATATGATTTTTCTTTTCCTGTTTTTCTTACTTTTATTTGTGTTGTTATCTGGGTTGTATTGTAGTTTATAATTGTACGCATTTTTTGCAGTGCTTCTTGGTATTCTACTGCTGCGTTGTTGAATTCTCTTTCATTGCATGACAGATTTGATAGTCTCTTGTTTATTCCGGTGGGTATGGTCTTTAGTACAGATGGTGGATGGTTACTTTTGATGTTTACATAGATAGGTGTGTCATTATGTTTCTTGTATGGTTTATATATGTGGTTGTTTAGGTCAAGTGTTATGTCTAAGTAGTTCACTACCTTTTTGTTTGCTTCAATGGTGATTTTTAAGTTGTGGTTTTGAAAGATTTTGCATAGTTCTTTTTTCTTGTTTTCGATGGATCTTGGGTTGTTGGTTAGTGCAGCAAGGCCGTTGTCTCTGTATAGTCCAACTTGTTTTCCGAGTTGTTTCTTGATGTTGGATAGCATGAATACTCCGACCAGTTCACATGTTTCTGCACCATCATGATGGCACAAATGGAAATCGTTGTTAGTGAACACACCCCAAACAACAACC